>CM077507.1:688121-1284341 GCA_039654745.1 Houttuynia cordata
ACTGGTGACCTGGCCAATCGGGCTGGTCCGAGTTTTATTCCCCTTCCCCTTGTCGAGCCAACTACCCGCGCTGTCGCCCAGCCCAGCCCCAGCGCCGCTGTCGCCTTGCCCCCCCTCTATTTTGCTTCCCCCCAGGCGACCCCTCTCCCTCCCCCCACCCCCCTGGGGGTGGAATTTTTTAACTTCAGTAGCCGGGCCAACCCGGGTTGACCTCCGATTGGACCTCTATATATTGAGGTGTGAGCCAAGCTGTGCTACGGGTGAGCTTTCGTCGAGATCCGTCAGAGCTGATTGAATTTACCTTGATCGTGGAGTCAATGTGCCTATCTCATTTTTACAATGACTAGTTAAGCCCTCACACGCAGGATGCCACGAAAGGAATTTTAGAAGTCGAAGTTTACATAAAATGACTTTTAGCCTAAACCTTTTGTTGGTACGACCTTCATTGACTTGATACTTTCTTATCGTCCTTGTTTAGAGATTTTTGTATATGTTATGAGTGTCAGAGTGTTTTATTTTATAACGAGGGGACCCAACGACAAGGGCAGTGCAATCGACCTCTTAGACCATTATCTTGCCGATCACCCTCTTGGCATGGAATGTTGGCTCGCCGATATATCGGTACCAGGTCCCACCCGATACACCGATACGTGCCAACATCGATTTTTCAAAATTTTCCAAATATCGCCAATAACCGATATATTGCAGTTTTTTTTTAAAAAATGTTTTTGAAAAAAAATTGGAATATTTTTCGAAAAAAAAGGAAAAAGAACCAACTTTTCCCGTTTGTTTCCCATCCTAATATGTATTTTATGCATATTTTGAAATCTATACTTTGTCTAAATTAGTATAACTCATTTTAGAAGTTAGATTGTGAAAATATATGGTAAAAACTAATTTTCGACCACCAATATTTTTTACACAATATCTCCGATATTTCGTCTCTTTGGTCGACCAATATTTTACAGATATCCGATATGGCATTCCATGCCTCTTGGGCATATTCAAGACCCACCTTCATATGAACAGGGTAATAAAGACAAGTAATTCTGGGTCGGTGGCCAAGGAAGTGAGGGTTTGAACTCAGTAGTTTCACTTTAAAAGTGTGTCCCAAGGAATTCTGTATCGGCGATATATCGATATCGGGCCCCACCCGATAAAACGATAAGGACCAATATTATTTTTTCAATTTTTTTAAATATCGCCGATATATCGCCATTTGAAAAACTAATTTAAAAAAAATGGAAAAAAAAACAACTTTCACATGTGTTTCCCATCTAAGGCTCTGTTTGGGGCGTGAAAAATCAAAAACATCCACATTGAAAAATCCATTAGTGGATTATCCCAAAAATCCACTATCAAGTTGGATTTTTGGGAGTGGATGGAGCTGATTTTTCACGATTCAAATGGCCCCTAATATGTATTTTTATGTATATTTTAAAATCTATGCTTTATTTAAATTAGTAACTAATTTTAGAAGTTAGATAGTGAAAATATACAGTAAAAACTAGTTTTCGACCATCGATATTTTTTTACACAATATCTCTGATATTTTGTCTCTTTGGTCGACCAATATTTTATCGATATCTGATACGGAATTCCTTGGTATGTCCTGCCCACCTCACCAACAACTTTTCGGTTAATGTCACGATTTATATGAAGGATACTTTTGGTACAGGTCTTAAAATTCTCATTCTGCTTTCACTTTTAATAGTAGCATAGATGGATATCTATACAATCTACTCCCTCTGTCCCCAGATTCATTATTCAGGCAAGGTTTTTCCAAATGAACCTTATGTTAATTAAAAAATCCGGAAACGGGGAGCATCTTACTATTATTATAAGTGAAGGTAGGAACAGACAATTTCATGTCATATTTCAAAAATACCCTTCTTATCTAGGTGGTTTTAGGGTTTAGAACCCCCCACTGGTGCTCAAGGGAGACCATGATTGTAGCATAACCATTCACCCAAGCTTAGCCTCTCTGCAGCTCCACCTGCTAACCCAAAAGGGAGGACTAGGGCTTTGTTCCCCAACCAGTTTCCACAACATTGTGGAAAACTGGTTGAGGGTGTTACGACTCCTTAGCATTAGGTTATTATGCTATTTACTTATGTTATTTACTTATTTCCATTAGGCCATGTGGACCACTGCAGTAGGAATAAGCTATTTAATTATTTGTATAACATGGCCCATCAGGCCCATCAACTTTAGGCCTTGTGCCTATATGTAGAGACGACTTGTCTGATTTAGGGTATTGATGAATGAATTCCTAGTTTCTCATCTCCTTCTCTATTCTCATCCCCATTCCCTACTTTCAACTGCCGGCTTTTGTGCACTCTCCTAGAGTGCACAACATTGGTATCAGAGCATTCGACTCCTGGCTTCCGATGCTATGGCTCAAAAGAAGGCTACGAACAACCTAGAGGGCCCATCGACCCAGTCTGACGAGGAAGCGCCCTCGGGCCAGGCCCAGGCCGCCCCTCCTCTGACCATGGATTCAGCTTTCCTTAAGGCCATGATCGACATGACTGTGACAATGCAGTCTTTGCAGCGGACGTTGATTGAGCGGCCACCAGCACCGACTTCCCCTCTACAGGCGGAGATGGAGCACCAATAGACCACCGGGCCACATGGGTCTTCTTCCACGACTGGCCAAGGGTCTCCTCTGCAAAACCCCTCATTCCAAGGTCAGTCGCATCCTCCGCAGCATGGGTTTACCCAGCACCAGTCTGTGCCGCCAGGCCAGACATCTGAGGCAACTAAGGCTGCATCACGGGTCGGGTAGGGTCGAGATAGGACCTGAGAATTTAAAACCCGACCCGGACCCGAGATAAAACCCAAGAAGTTAAACCCAACCCCGACCCGAGATAAACCCACAATACCCGAACCTACCAGAGAACCCGAGATAAAACCCGAGATTTTAATAAAATAATTAATATAATTATAAAAAATCTTTAATAAAATAATTTATATCATTATAATAATAAAAAATTATATATATATTAAAAAATAAGTTATTGAAATAGTATATCTCGGGTCGGGTCGGTTCTTGGGTATTTTAAAGCAAAACCTGACCCGACCCGAGATAGAATCGGGGTTTTAAAACCTTGGAACCGACCCTACCCGAGATAGGGCCCGACCTGACCCGGGTCAATGTCGGGTCGGTTCCATCCGGGTTGGGTCGGGTCCAGGTTTTTGGTGCAGCCCTAGGGGCAACACAGGGCTCTCCTCTGGGCCAAGGCCGTGCCTTTCAGTCCTCCTCTATGTTTGGCCAATTCGATGTGACTAATATCTTGCCACCGGGGCACGCTGGCACTCATCTGCGCGCCTTCCCTTTTTAGACTGCTCCACCTCACCAACAGCCACGGGGTGAAGTGCCACTCTATGGGCCCTTTCCTGGAAGGCCAAATCCTACTGGCTATTCAGACTTTACGCCAGGTATGTCCCAGGTTCCATTTCATGATGTGTTAGGATGGCCCTCAGCTGAACCCTGATTGGCCCAAATTCAATTTCCTAAGTATAGCGGCGAAGATAGTCCTATTGATTGGATATATTAGGTGAATAAATTCTTTGAATATCATGGCACTCAGTCAGAAATTGATAAGCTGCGCATCGCTGCTTTCCATTTGACAGGTGATGCCTTAGTCTGGTTCCAGTATTTTGAACGGGATGTGCTTAATCCAACTTTGGCTGACTTTGTGGATGAATTATGTGTGCAATTCGGGCTCAATGATCATGCTGATTTTAATGAAATGCTGGCATCTCTCCGTCAAACTTCCACAGTACGAGTTTATCATCAAGAATTCATGCGTATTGCTAATTGCTTGCTGAATTGGGACCAAGCGGCATTAGTAGGTGCCTTTATGCATGGCTTGCGGGCTGACATTGCAGATGAAATCCGTCAGTTTCGGCCTAAATCTATGAGGGATATCATTGGGCATGCTCGAGTCGCGGAAGAGAGATTAAACTGGCAAAGGCATGTGATCCGCCCCCCCTTTCGGCCTCCTCCTGGGCTACCGGCCTCTAGACCCATCCCTCCTAATGGGGCTCTTGCCAGCTCTAGGCCCGGCCCACCAGCAGGATCTGCCCTGCCTTCAACTCTTCACCGGTTATCTCAAGCACAGATGGATGAGAAATGGGCCAAGGGCCTCTGCTTCAACTGTGACGAGCAATATGTTCCTGGACATCGTTGTCGCATGCCCCCTACAGCTTTCATCTTGGAGGAGTCTTGTCCTGAGGAGGACGATCTTATTGCCCCACCAGTTGAGGATGCTTATGTTGATTCGATGACTGAGATCTCATTTCATGCTTTCTCGGGAACTTACATCCCTCACACTATCCACGTGCAAGGTCAGTTAAAGCGCCAGCCAGTTGATATTTTGATTGATAGTGGGAGTACCCACAATTTTATTAATGATAGGGTGGCGCAGCGAATGGGATGTTGATATATATAAAATATACACATTTTTATATGCCTTTCTACCTATATGTTAGTCGTATTTTTAGTTAGAATAAGGATAATTAATGGTTATTAGTGTTAAGTGAATAATTTGGAGTTTAATGAATAAATGCGCTTAATTGAGTTATTTAGATGCATTAATTAGATTTAATAGATTTATATTTTATTATGCGTCTAATTAAGATTTAATTTTATTTATGCAGGTTTTAAGGTTCGAAATTCACATCACCAAAAGTGACGCACGTCAAACAGCTTCTGTGAAAAGATCGAAAATCCAATGATTAAGGAGACGCTGGCGGGTTTTGAAGAGCCTATTTAGTTAAAATAGTGACATCACGCACAAAAAATATTTAAGCCGTTGGCGTACATCTAAGGAAGAAGATGGGTTTTGATTTTAAGTGAAGATCCGTTCAGATTATATCCGGTGGCTGAGATTACTACGACGGGTTTTAACCCAATGAAAAGAAGAAATAAAGACTGAACCGGTTTTGTGGTTCAATGGTGCGGTTCAGTGGTCGGTTTGGTTTTAAAGAAAAGAAAAAAAAAAAAACAAAGCGACCCGAGGCAAATGCTCGGGCGCCTGGACAGAAAACAGAGCCTCGCCTGGAAGCTCTGCTCAAGCGCCGGGCGAGGCTGAAATCCGGCGGCCATGGGCGATGGGTCTTGCTTCCGGCGACTTGGCGGTGAGGCTACAGTGGCGGCGAGGTTACGGTGGCGGCGGATTGAGACGGCGGAGCAACGGCAACGGCAAAGTAAGGACTGCAAACAGTAAAAGAAAAAAAAAGCCGCGATTGGGAAAGTCAAAATTGGGAAGATCAGAGGCGTCCTTCGGATGGAAAGTTTGTTCGATTGGGAAGGAGATTAGGGCTGGCCGGAATGATAAAAAAGGAGGGGTCTTGAAGGTAAAGAGAGAGGTTTTGTTAGAAGAGGGGCAGCTTCGTGCTGTGGCGGTGTTCTGTCTGTGGAAGATGAAACAGAGGCTGGGCAGAGGAGAAGCTGAAGGTGGCGGCGCTGTTCTGACCGGCGGGGCAGAGAAGGTAAGGTGGCGGTGTTCTGTCTGTGGAAGAGGAAACAGAGGCTGGGCAGAGGAGAAGCTGAAGGTGGCGGCGCTGTTCTGACCGGCGGGGCAGAGAAGGTAAGGTGTTGGTTGCTCGGTCGAGAGGCAGAGCAGAGAAAAAAAAAGTATACAGGAGGGAGAAGACAGAGGAAACAGAGGCCGGCTGGGTGCTGTACTGTGCAGACGGGAGAGAGGCGGTGGAGAGGAGTTGGCTGTGCAAGGGGTGGCTCTGCTCTGGAGTGTCTGCTCGAGAAAGGAGGAAGGGCTGTTCGTGGTTTTGGCTGGGAGAAAGGAGAGGACTTTTGGTGGAGTAGCTCTGTCGAGAGGCAGAGAAGACTGAGCAGAGAAGGAAGGGTAGGGTACTGGCTGGGCAGGAGGAGAAGCGGGGCTCTATTTTTTGGGCGCTATTCAGGCTGTGCAGAAGAGGAGGAGCTGCTGCAAACGGGTTTGGTGGCCGGCTGTGAAGAAGGGAGGCCAGTTTCTGTCGAGAGGCAGAGTCGAGAGGAAGAGAAAATGGTTGCTTTGCTTTGGCTGGAATTGGGGACTGTCTGCTCTATTATTGAGAAAGATCAGATTGATTGAGGCTTGCAGTTGAGAGACTGTTGCTGAAGGTGGAGGAGAGAGCGAAGCAAAATGGGATTACAGACAGACTGAAAGCAGCAAACAGGTTTTTTATTATTATTTTATCTTTTATTTAGCCAATTTATGTGTTTTAAGTTTAGATGAACAGCTGATTGCTTAATTAGAAAATAAAAATTAAAACTTTTAATTTCATTGTTGCTTGCTACATACTCTAGAATTAGGTTGAATATCTTACTAAGTCTCTGAGGGATCGACCTCGTAGCCATTATTCTGCATTAGATTCGTGCGCTTGCGAGTACTATATTATAATTTACATCAAGTTTTTGGCGCCGTTGTCGGGGACTACGTAGGATAATTTACCAAATTCTTAGAGTAGTTTAGTTTCAATTTAATTTAGTTTAATTTTTGTTGTTTATTAGTGTTTTGTCTTTTTGTAGGAGTAAGAGAAGACACGAAACTCTCGCCAACGTCGGAAGGGCCACCCCTTCCCCTCGTTTGCATTCTTTTACCTTCTCTTTTAATTTTTCTAGATGCTTGGTATTTCTATATTTCTTTCTGTGATTGCATGCTTGTATTTTGCGATTTTTAGGATTGTTATAGGTATTTAATTTTTAGTGCTGTTAATTAGTGTATGCTTGGTCGTCGGTCACTGGGTGAAAAGCTTACACCTCTTGACCTAGAAATTGAATGAACTTTCAAAGCAAGATTAAAACATACAATAGATATTACAAATCAATTAGGTAACATGGAAAATGAGAATGTGAGGAAGACATTAAAAGATTATTCTTTGAATTTGTAATATCTATACTCGCAAGCAATTGCGAATGTGAAAATGAGAATGTGAAGAAAATGAGAATTGCGAATTAGGTAACATGGAAAATGAGAATGTGAAGAAACTATCTCTTGAGGATACTTTGAATTTGTTCATGCAAAGCTCTATACAATTTCAAAAAGATACCCAACATTCTTTACATGCCAACTCGCAAGCAATTGCGAAGCTGGAACTTCAAATGGGTCAATTGGCTTCTACATTAAATGAGAGGGAAAAAGGTAGGTTCCCTAGTCAACCTGTATCAAATCCCAAAGGATAATTTGAAGTGGGATCTAATTCTTGTCAAGACCAATCTCCAGCGCAAGTTAAAGCCATAACTACACTTAGGAGTGGAAAATAGATTGACAACAATGTTGAACCACCTAAGACTGCCATAGAAACAACCGCTAGAAAGGGTGAGGACCAAGAGAGCACCACTAGACTAGACGTGAGTCCTGTTACATCGAAGAAGAGTTTAGAAGCCTCTTCATGTCCTGAGTCTAGCCATTTGCCACCCTATATACCCAAGGCACCTTTTCCCCAAAGACTTGCAAAAACATCTCAAGGGAACAAACTTGATGAGACAATGGAAATTTTTAAGAAAGTGCAAATCAATATTCCATTGCTCGATGCTATTAAGCAAGTTCCCTCTTATGCAAGATTCTTAAAAGACATGTGCACCCAGAAAAGAAAATTGAATGTACACAAGAAAGTATTTCTCACTGAACAAGTTAGCTCAATTCTTAAGCAAAACACTCCTCCTAAGTTCAAAGATCCAGGATGTCCCACAATTTCATGCGTTATAGGAGACCATAATGTGGAGAGGGCATTGTTGGACTTAGGAGCTAGTGTAAATTTGCTACCATTCTTTGTTTATGAGCAACTTGGATTAGGAGAGTTGAAACTGACTACCATAACACTGCAACTTGCAGACAGATCAGTTAAAGTCCCACGCGGTGTTATTGAGGATGTTCTGGTTCAGGTGGATAAATTTTACTTCCCAGTAGACTTTATTGTCTTAGATACCCAACCTGTGCAGAATCCTGGTAGTCAGATTCCTATGATTTTGGGAAGGCCATTCTTAGCCACATCCAATGCCATAATAAATTGTAGAAATGGGGTTATGAAGTTGTCTTTTGGCAATCTAAAGGTCAAACTCAATGTCTTTAATGTTAGACAACAACCCCCGGAGTCGGATGATTCTTTTGCAGTGAATATGATTGAAAGTTTAGTAGATGAATCTTTGCAAACTGTTTTAAATGATGATCCCCTCCAGACATGTTTAACTCATTTTGGCTTAGACTTTGACATCGAAGGGTCCATTAGAGACGTCAATGCATTGCTTGACTCTACCCCTATATTGGACCCAACCAAATGGACAGCCAGGGTGGAACCTCTTCTAGTTCCCGAGTCTAAACTTGTCCCATCCATTGAAAAACCACCCCAACTTGACCTAAAACCATTACCTGATATACTTAAATATGCGTTTTTAGGTTCTTCTGATACCTTGCCTGTTATCATCTCTTCAGACCTTAATTCAGAACAGGAAGGCAAGTTGCTTGATGTTCTTCACGAACATAAGACAGCTTTGGGGTGGACAATAGCAGACATTAAGGGTATAAGTCCTGCTCTGTGTATGCATCACATTTACCTTGAGGAGCATGCAAAATCTTCCCGTGAAATGCAACGCAGACTAAACCATAATATGAAGGAGGTCGTCAGAACCGAGGTGCTAAAATTGTTAGATGTTGGCATCATTTACTCCATATCAGATAGTACTTGGGTCAGCCCAGTTCAGGTTGTTCCAAAGAAGTCAGGAATCACAGTAGTAAAAAATGATAATAATGAATTAGTCCCCACCCGAATGACCACTGGGTGGCGGGTTTGTATTGACTACAGAAAATTGAACTCGGTCACAAGGAAAGATCACTTTCCTTTGCCATTCATTGATCAGATGCTTGAGAGACTTGCTGATCATAGCTACTATTGCTTTTTAGATGGCTATTCAGGCTACAATCAAACTCCCATTGCTCCAGAGGATCAAGAAAAGACCACCTTCACTTGTCCTTTTGGAACATATGCCTATCGCCGCATGCCATTTGGGTTATGTAATGCACCCGCCACATTCCAGCGGTGCATGATGAGCATATTTTCAGATATGGTTGAGCGGTTTCTTGAAATTTTCATGGATGATTTCTCGGTGTTTGGATCTTCTTTTAATGAATGTTTACACCACTTGTCTCTTGTCTTGGAAAAGTGTAAAGAAACGAATCTTGTGCTAAATTGGGAGAAATGTCACTTTATGGTTGGTCAAGGGATAGTTCTGGGGCATGTTATTTCTAATAAAGGAATTGCAGTTGATAAAGCCAAAGTTGACTTAATTTCAAGTCTGCCTCCACCAAAATCGGTAAAGGAGGTTCGATCTTTTCTTGGCCATGCTGGGTTTTACAGAAGATTCATCAAAGACTTTAGCAAAATTTCTAGACCTTTGTGCAATTTGCTTGGTAAAGAAACTCCTTTTGTCTTTGATGATGATTGCTCTAAAGCGTTTGATCAACTCAAGTAATTTCTCACATCTGCACCGCACCCATCATCCAACCATCGGACTGGAATTTACCTTTTGAGCTTATGTGTGATGCATCCGATTATGCGGTTGGAGCTGTCTTGGGGCAGCGGGTGAATAAGATACCCCATGTCATCTATTATGCAAGTAGAACTCTCAATGATGCTCAGCTCAACTATTCTACTACAGAAAAAGAGTTGTTGGCTGTAGTTTTTGCTCTAGACAAGTTCTGATCATATCTCTTAGGATCCATGGTCGTAGTGTTTTCAGATCATGCAGCTTTGAAATATCTTCTTTCAAAGAAAGACACTAAACCTCGTTTAATTCGTTGGGTCCTATTACATCAAAAATTTGATATTGAGATAAGAGACAAGAAAGGTTCTGAAAATGTTGTTGCTGATCACTTGTCTAGACTTATTGACGAGTTTGTTGAGGAACCCTTACCTTTGAATGAGTCATTCCCTGATGAACAACTTTTTGTTATCTCTCAATTGCCTTGGTATGCTGATATTGTTAATTATCTTGTCACAACTCAACTTCCTGAACATTGGACAAAACAAGATAAATCCAAATTCTTCATCGAGGTTAAGCATTTTTTCTGGGATGATCCATACCTGTTCAAGTATTGACCAGATCAAATCATTAGGAGATGTGTGCCGGAGCATGAGGTTGATAGTATCATTTCTTTTTTCCATGCTCATGCATGTGGTAGCCATTTCGGTGCGAAAAAGACTGCTGCAAAAATTTTGCAGAGTGGTTTCTATTGGCCTACTTTATTCAAAGATACTCATGAATTTTGCACACAATGTGACGTATGCCAACGCATGGGTACACTATCACGTAGGTCCATGATGCCCCTTACTAACATTCTGATTGTTGAACTTTTTGATGTTTGGGGTATTGACTTCATGGGCCCATTTCCTCCATCGTTTGGTTATCTCTATATCCTTGTTGCAGTGGATTATGTTTCCAAATGGGTTGAGGTCATTCCCTGCAAAACAAATTATCACAAAGTGGTGGTTCGGTTCTTGAAAGAAAACATATTTTCTCATTTTGGAACCCCTCGTGCAATTATAAGTGATGGTGGTACACATTTTTGCAATAAAGCTTTTGAATCACTTCTGAAAAAGTACTCCATTACTCATAAAATTGCAACTCCATATCATCCGCAGACTTGTGGACAAGTTAAAGTTTCAAATAGGGAAATTAAACGCATTCTTGAGAAAACGGTTCGTCCTGACCGAAAGGATTGGTCTGAAAGATTAAATGATGCATTGTGGGCTTACCGTACTGCATTTAAGACACCAATTGGAATGTCTCCCTATCGACTTGTATTTGGAAAACCTTGTCATTTACCTGTGGAATTAGAACATCATGCTTACTGGGCCATCAAAACTTTTAATTTTGATATGGACAAGGCTGGATCACTTCGCAAATTGCAACTCAATGAATTAGACGAAATTCGTAATGAGGCTTATGAGAATGCGAAGATTTACAAAGCGAGGACCAAAGTTTTTCATGATCAGTCAATACTGAGGAAGTCATTTGAGCCCGGTCAAAAGGTTTTGCTCTATAACTCCAGGTTACATCTCTTCCCAGGAAAGCTCCGTTCACGATGGTCTGGACCTTTCATTGTGCACAAAGTATTTTCCCATGGGGCGGTTGACATTCAAAACCCTAAGGATGGAACTATTTTCAAAGTTAATGGTCAAAGATTGAAACCATATTTAGAGGGTTTTACTGAAAGGGAGGAGATTGTTTTAGATTTGGATGAACCTAATTCTCAAGCATGATTTTTTGTTACGTCTGGCTGAAGACGTAAAACTTAGCGCTCTTGGGAGGCAACCCAAAATTTTTGGTTCTTGATTTCTTTTTATTTGTTTACTATTTAGGTTGTTGATACATGTGTGGGGATGCTACAATCTAGGTTTGGGGGTGTATTTTCTTTTTCCATATTTTGTACTTGCTCCTCATTCTTAGTTTGTATGTTTCGTTGCTCTACATCTACCATGAGGCTTCTCCATTCAGGTGATTTCTTTCCTTACACTCCTTTTCTTTTACTAGTCATTGTGATATTTATTTTGGTAAACATTGAGGGCAATGTTTAGTTTAGGTTTGGGGGTGTAGAAAAGAAAAGTAGTATTCCTTCGGTTTCTATCATTCGAAAAGAAAAAAAAATTTAAAAAAAATTAAAAAAATTTTTAAAAAAAGAAAAAATTGAAAAAAAAAAAAAGAAAACCATAAAAATTTGCTTAGTTTTTAGGTTGTTTGTTAGTATTTTTTTCTTAGGTTTTGATAGTTTATCCCTTTATGATGCATACTTCAATTTTTAAGAGATTAATTTGCATTGGAAGTGTGAGTAAGTATACTGGAGGATAGAGAACTAAACTGAGCAGTATCTTTCTGTTACAGTCCTCTTGGAACATGTGCTTGAGCTAATAAAATTCACTCACACACACTAGTTACATAAAAGTAATACCGTCTAGAGATTTGTTGAATGCTAATTTACAGGGGGATATCTTTAGTCAGAGTCATTGGATGATATGTGGTTGTCTGTTGAGCTTAAAAGATCATGATAGACCATTTACTTGGCTATGGCAAGGGATTGGAACCGGAAATAGGTTGAGATTATAATACAGCCTCGACGAAATGAGGATGCTTGAAAATAAGAATGCGAAAAAATAAAAACAAAATGAATGAAAGAAAGGGGCTGCTTGACTTCATAGGATTAACTTAGGCTGATGCTCAGGCCCGAAGCGGTCCATCTTAAAACCTAATGCCCTAAGCCAACTGGCTGGGAGTCATTGGCCTGAGTCATTGCTAAACCTAAGCATCATGAAGTCAGGCCTTACACAGTCCTAGTCAAAAAAAAGTCTATGGTGTATTATCCTCTCAAATCTAGAATGCTGGACCCGAAGGAGACGCGCAGATCTGTGCTATCATGAACCTAAAGATTACGACAACTGTGTAGATTCTGATGTTCTTTGGTTAATGGGTCACACTAGATCTGTATAAAACAGAGATTTAGAATGTATTGCTACAATGTTCTACACTTTTACTATATAAAGTATCATGCCATATCATATTGAGAAGAAATTTCCAAGATGAAGGTGTAGAATAAAACCACTTACTTGAGGGCTTCTATATTCCAGTTGATTATAAATCCAAGTACATGTGGTTGATTTTCTTAAACATTGCAGTTGCATTCGAAGGGATATTAGGATTGTTTGTTTTGTAGCGATTTTCTATTTTCTTTTTTTACACTTAGATTAAATAGGTTGATTTCATAAATACATGTTTGTGGGTAGCATGGCTGCAAACCCTCACGAGACTTCACTCGTCCAGCAAGGGACACCTGGGGGTTTAAAAGGCTTGTTGCATATGCTAAATGCAATCGCGATATCCTGCGGAAGTGGATTAGTTGGATTTCTTTGTTTTGTTTTGTTTTGTTTTGCTCGAGGACTAGCAAAATGTAGGTTTGGGGGTATTTGATATATGCAAAATATACACATTTTTATATGCCTTTCTACCTATATGTTAGTCGTATTTTTAGTTAGAATAAGGGTAATTAATGGTTATTAGTGTTAAGTGAATAATTTGGAGTTTAATGAATAAATGCGCTTGAGTTATTTAGATGCATTAATTGGATTTAACAGATTTATATTTTATTATGCGTCTAATTAAGATTTAATTTTATTTATGCAGGTTTTAAGGTTCGAAATTCACATCGCCAAAAGTGACGCACGTCAAACAGCTTCTGTGAAAAGATCGAAAATCCAATGATTAAGGAGACGCTGACGGGTTTTGAAGAGCCTATTTAGTTAAAATAGTGACATCATGCACAGAAAATATCTAAGCCGTTGGCGTACATCTAAGGAAGAAGACGGGTTTTGATTTTAAGTGAAGATCCATTCAGATTATATCTGGTGGCTGAGATTACTACGACGGGTTTTAACCCAATGAAAAGAAGAAATAAAGACTGAATCGGTTTTGTGGTTCAATGGTGCGGTTCAGTGGTCGGTTTGGTTTAAAAGAAAAGAAAAAAAACAAAGCGACCCGAGCCAAATGCTCGGGCGCCTGGAACAGAAAACAGAGCCTCGCCTGGAAGCTCTGCTCAAGCACCGGGTGAGGCTGAAATCCGGCGGCCATGGCGATGGGTCTTGCTTCCGGCGACTTGGCGGCGAGGCTACGGTGGCGGCGGATTGAGACGGGGCGAAGTAAGGATTGCAAACAGTAAAAGAAAAAAAAAAGGCTGCGATTGGGAAAGTCAAAATCGGGAAGATCAGAGGCGTCCTTCAGATGGAAAGTTTGTTCGATTGGGAAGGAGATTAGGGCTGGCCGGAATGATAAAAAAGGAGGGGTCTTGATGGTAAAGAGACAGGTTTTGTTTGAAGGGGAGCAGCTTCGTGCTGTGGCGGTGTTCTGTCTGTGGAAGAGGAAACAAAGGCTGGGTAGAGGAGAAGCTGAAGGTGGCGGCGCTGTTCTGACCGGCGGGACAGAGAAGGTAAGGTGGCACTGTTCTGTCTGTGGAAGAGGAAACAGAGGCTGGGCAGAGGAGAAGCTGAAGGTGGGGGCAATGTTCTGACCGGCGGGGCAGAGAAGGTAAGGTGGTGGTTGCTTGGTCGAGAGGCAGAGCAGAGAAAAAAAAGTATACAGGAGGGAGAAGACAGAGGAAATAGAGGCCGGCTGGGTGCTATACTGTGCAGACGGGAGAGAGGCGGTGGAGAGGAGTTGGCTGTGCAAGGGGTGGCTCTGCTCTGGAGTGTCTGCTCGAGAAAGGAGGAAGGGCTGTTCGTGGTTTTGGCGGGAGAAAGGAGAGGACTTTTGGTGGAGTAGCTCTGTCGAGAGGCAGAGAAGACTGAGCAGAGAAGGAAGGGTAGGGTACTTGCTGGGCAGGAGGAGAAGCGGGGCTCTATTTTTTGGGCGCTATTCAGGCTGTGCAGAAGAGGAGGAGCTGCTGCAATCGGGTTTGGTGGCCGGCTAAGAAGAAGGGAGGCCAGTTTCTGTCGAGAGGAAGAGAAAAGGGCTGCTTTGCTTTGGCTGGAATTGGGGACTGTCTGCTCTATTCGAGAGAAAGATCAGATTGGTTGAGGCTTGCAGTTGAGAGACTGTTGCTGAAGGTGGAGGAGAGAGCGAAGCAAAACGGGATTACAGATAGACTGAAAGCAGCAAACAAGCTTTTTATTATTATTTTATCTTTTATTTAGCCAATTTTTGTGTTTTAAGTTTAGATGAACAGATGATTGCTTAATTAGAAAATAAAAATTAAAACTTTTCATTTCATTGTTGCTTGCTATATACTCTAGAATTAGGTTGAATATCTTACTAAGTCTCTAAGGGATCGACCTCGTAGCCATTATTCTGCACTAGATTCGTGCACTTGCGAGTACTATATTAAAATTTACATCAGATGTCACATTGCTCATGACTGTGCTTTTGACGTTCTTATTGGGGACGGAACCCACATGCGCAGTAAGGGCCTGTGCCCCCACGTTCCCTTGCATATCCAAGGATATGACTTCGTGGTGGATCTCCATCTTCTACCCACGAAGGGGGCGGATATTGTGTTGGGGGTCCAATGGCTCCAAGAACTTGGGGACATGGTATAGAATTTCAAGGATTTGGTTATCTCATTTGGTGTGGCTGATCAGCAGGTTCGTTTACAAGGATCCATTCCAGGTACACTCCAATCGACCGAGGCTGTTGGGTCTTTCTTTCGGCACTCGGCTCATGGGCTTTTGCTACAACTTATGTCTATATCTGATTCGACCCAACCAGACCTTCCGGCCGACTTGACAGGTGGTTTATGGCCACCCTCCGCCTACAGTGATCCATTATTTACCCTTCAGTTCTTTGGTGGGCGAGGCGGACTATGCACTTCAGACTCGCGATGAGGTCTTGCGCCAGATCAAGACTAACCTTGCAGCTGCTCAGAATCGGATGAAGCAGGTGTATGATCGTTCCCATATGGATCGAGAGTTTTCAGTTGGGGATTTGGTTTATGTTAATCTCCTGCCTCATCGCCAGCATTCTTTGGCAGCAGTCGCATCTACCAAATTGGCCCACCGGTTTCATGGGCCTTATCCAATATTGGAGCGTATTGGGCCAGTTGCTTATCGTCTATAGTTGCCACCCACGTCTCAGGTTCACCCAGTTTTTCATGTATCCCGTCTCCGGCGTTTTGTGGGCAATCCTTCTCGCCTTACTAGTGGGGTGCCTGCCCCATTGCCCATTCCACCGGGGGATCCTCCTATCCTTTCTGCGTCTATTTTGGATCACTGTCGGGTTCGTCATTTTAGACGTCTGGTGACTGAGGTACTCATTGCGTGGCACGATCATTCTCTAGACGATGCCACATGGTAATGGGAGGACGATTTCTTGGCTCGTTTCCCTATATTTTCGCCTTGAGGACAAGGCCCTAGCGGAGTGTGGTGGAATATTACGACTCCTTAGCATTAGGTTATTAGGCTATTTACTTATGTTATTTACTTATTTCCATTAGGACATGTGGGCCACTGGAGTAGGAATAGGCTATTTAATTATTTGCATAACATGGCCCATTAGGCCCATCAGCTTTAGGCCCTGCGCCAATATGTAGGAGATGACTTGTCTGGTTTAGGGTATTGATGAATGAATTCCTAGTTTCTCATCTCTTTCTTCTCTATTCTCATCCTCATTCCCTACTTTCAGCCGCTGGCTTTTGTGCTCTCTCCTAGAGTGCACATCAAGGAGCAAGGGCTCAGCGGCAGAATGGTAGGGCGAAAAATATGCTCAGGCTCGGCCACACCAGCAACAATAGCACAAAGCTGACCAGAAGTGCTAGGAAAGGAAGTGGCGTCGAAGTATAAGTGGGGTTGGTGCCGGCAAGAGCAAGGGAAGGTGCTTTTTAAAATCTTGTAAAAAAGATCAGAATGCTGTAAGCGTACTTAGAAAACTGTGTCCAGTGGAAGTGAGAAAAATCCAGGACATACGTTTTAATTCAAATTTTTATTGTATGTACAATTTTTTTCATTTGTGTTTACTTTTCAAAGATTCTGATTGACTAGATCGAAGTAAAGATTAAAACATTGGTGGAAAGATTTAGGCGATGTGTAAATTTGCAAGTTACATTAACCTGCATCAACATTGATGATAGGATGGTCAAGAAGGTTTTTATTCATTATGCTTATGTTGCAATCTTGGAACGTATCAAATAGGGAGATTTTTCCATACTACGTGCCCAATGAGCCTGGAATGCCATATAACCTAGTTTTAAGACCTGGTCTTCCTATTTTGCCCTCCCACCCAACCCTAAACCCTAGACCCCAATGCTTCATGTTTCACCCGCCCATAGCCCATTTAACATTTTACACAATCCACAACTGTGATCATCGATGGCACGATTATCTCTAGCATTTTTTAACCATTTTTTCTCATTTTTTTGTGTTCTTTTTAATTTCTTTTATCTTTCTCCTTATGAGGATATCCTAAAATTTCATTTTTTTAAAAAAATTATTCATCCACATTAAATGGTGTCTTAAGATCCTTAAGCTATCATCATGAGAAGAAAGATAAGGAAAAATAAAGAAGAACGTAAAAAGAATGACAAAAAATGGATAAAAAATAAGAGAGATATGAAATGATGATATGATTTGCCACAAATTGTGTCCTTGCCTCGTAGACACGATAAACATGATAGAGTGTCTACGATGACACAATAAGAGAAAATTCGTGTCCTCCAAGACACACAATCAGACGATCTTTCAAATGTATTATGTATATTAACAAAATAGAAGAAATTTAAGCACGTAATTTTTAATTTGTATTGCTGATTTTGAATTACAAGTAATATAAAGTATGCAAATTAAGTGTGTATTTAAACAGCCAATAACACTACTATTGTGTCATCGAATATACGATAACACTGCTATTGTGTGCTTAGGTAGTGCTATCGTGTCATTGAGTACACGATAGGAGAAAACTCATGTCTTCGAAAACACAATCGAACGATTCCTAAAATTTATTGTTTATATGAATAAAATAAAAGAAATAAGCATACAATTTTCAATTTGTATTATATATTTTGAATTACAAGTAACATACAGTATGCATTTAAACACCTGATAGCACTGTTATCGTGCTCTCGAATACACGATAGCAGTGTCATCGAAAACACGATAGGAGAAAAATCGTGTCCTCAAAGACACGATCCCTAAAATATATTGTGTATATGAATAGAATAAAAGAATTTAAGCGTGTAAGAATTAAGCATGTATTAAACACACGATAGGACTAATTATTGTGTCCTCGAATACACGATAAAACTGCTATTGCATCATCAAATACATGACAAAATTGCTATCATGTCCTCGAATACACGATAAAATTGCTATCGTGTCCTCGAATTCACTATAACACTACTATTGTGTGTTTGTGCAGTGCTATCGTGTCATTGAGGACACAATAGGAGAAAAGTCGTGTCTTTGAAGACACAATCACACAATCCCTCAAAAGTATTGTGTATATGAACAAAATATAAGAAATTTAAGCTTGCAATTTTCAATTTGGATTGTGTATTTTAAATTATAAGTAACACACAATATGCAATGTATTTAAACACCTGATAGCACTGCAATCGTGTCCTCGAATATACGATAGAACTGCTATCGTGTCCTCGAATACATGGTTGCATTCCTATCGTGTCATCGAGGATATTATAGGAGAAAAATCATGTCTTTAAATACACAAATACATGATAGCAATGGTATCGTGTCATAGATTACACGATAGCAGTGGTATCGTGTCATCGAGGACACGATAGCAGTAGTATTGTATCATCAATGACGTTATAACAATGATATCGTGTCATCGAGGATATGATAGCAGCGCCATTGTATATATAAATACATGATTTGTAGGCAACATTCAATCACGTCATATCTCCCTCATTTCTAATCTATTTTTGCCATTCTTTTTGCATTATATATTTTTTCTCCTCTTTCTCCGTATGAGGATATCTCAAATTCCTTGAGACATCTTCTTGTAAAAGTAGTTTGCCACTTAGCCACAAGTACTTCTTGGCGAAAACTTCAACGTTCTTTATTCTGAGACTGTGTGAATAAAAAAAATGATTCTGAGTTGTTGAACTACTTTTGCAATAAAATAGGGCGGTTGTGAAAATGGTTCTTTGGGCTGCGTTGGCAAGTTTTTTCTGCCTGCTCAGAGGTATAAGAGGTCGTTTGATCTAAGAAAGAGGCTAAAAATATTTGTGCCGCCACACAATGTCGTCTCTCCACCAGCAAGCCTTTGTGGCAGGAAGCACGGACAAGCTTTGTAAAATGGGGCATGACTTACGAAGCACGGACCCATGAGAATGGGTGCTAGCCGTGTCGCAACCATTTTCAATTTAAGAAAAATGAAAAAAAAAACTGGATAAGGGCGGACACGAGCGGGACACGAATGGAGTGGGGGCGGAGAGGAGAGGAGGGTGGCAGGGGAGCGAGGGACGAGGGACGAGGGGCGGAGAAGAGAGGATTGCAGTGAGGGATGGGGGCGGAGAGGTGAGGAGGGTGGGGTGATGGAGAGGGCAGACATGGGGCAGAGAGGCAAGGAAGGCAGGGTGAGGGAGAGTGAAAGTCACATACTCTTCTTCGTTGGCCATTTGAGGGCCCCATGGACTTCCGTCTTTATGACATAAAAAAACAAAGACAAATAACAAAGTGGATGAGCAGAACTAACAAACAACCTAAAAACCAATCAAATTTTTATGATTTTTTAATTTTCTCAATTTTTTAAATTTTTTATGCAAGCAATATTCCCTCCTCCAAACCTATTATTAACATTGTTCTCAATATGAACAAAATAGAAAAATAACAATGATCATATAACAAAGAAAAGAAAATAAAAGGAGAGAATACACCTGAATACTTGGGTTGCCTCCCACCAAGCACTAAGTTTAACGTCTTCAGCCAGACTGAGCCAGGATTATTCTATAAGGTCTGGATTATCCACGTAGACAGCCACTGCAGCCATGTCTGGCCAGCCAGGTGAATGCCCCCTGTCTCTCTCTCTAGCATCTCTTGTGCTTTCAAATCTTGTGTCTTCCACTTTTCTGATCTCCAGTTACAACCCTATCTGTCCCAGTTCCATTGCTGAGCTACCTCCACTGTGTTGTTTGAGTGACTAGGGAGGAGAGGAAGAAACAAAAGGAGGTGGGGGAAAGTGGGGGTGGGAGAGAAGGAAAAAATGTGGTGTTACAATAATAAAATATATTTAAAATTATATAAATAATTTTTTATTAGCCGTATTGTATCCTACTTTTTGAAAAAATGTCATCTCCCCGTGTCCGTATCATGTCACCGTATTTGTATCCGTACTTTCCAGGGCACAACTCAACGCACGTAAAATATGAAGTATTAGAATTTAGGGTTTAGGGTTGGGCGGGAGGGCAAAATAGGAAGACTAGGACCCAAAATTAGGTTATATGGCATGAGCACGAAAAAACTAGGTAATATGGCATATCGGCTTCATTGGCCAAGTAATATGGAAAAACCTCGCCAAACAAGTGGTTCCTTTGGTACAAAACTAAAAAAAATGCTTCAATTTTTTTAGTAAAAGTGATCTATACCTTAAATATGTATTTTATTATCTCCTAAACTTATGTTTTTATTAGTGTTTGATTAGAATTTTTACTACTTTAATAGAGTTTTTAGTTTTTGTAGGAAACAAGAGTCATACACAGAAATGAGGTGAAAAGTAACTCGAATGGTTAAATGATCATAACTTCGTATACAAATCTCAGATTGGACTGATTCAATGTTAAAATTCAAGAAGTCAGCTTTCCAACACCACCAACTACGCGCAATTCGGAGCAGAAAGTTAGAGCCATTTGAAATTCATGAACAGTAACCACGATCCATCGGCTATCAATGCAATCGATCGCCTCAGTCGCAAAAACATTGTATTGAAGGAAACGATCGATCGGACCTCAAAATGATCAATCGTATCTACTGGAATTTTTGATCCACAAAATACAGTAACTACGATCGATTGATATTATATGGCACCGATCGGCAAAGCGATCGATCAGAGGAAAATAACGAAGGAATTGCGATCGATCGGAAAGAGAACGAGGCAATACGGAGCGATCGATCGCCGTGTGCGGAAAACCGAAATAAGACCTATTTCGACCCGGATTTGGAAGGAGACTTCATGGTTTCTCTTTAAACTTATAAATAGGCCTTATGGGAGAAAGTTTTGGGCAATCTTGAAACCCTTGGATAATCTAGAGCTAAATTGAAGGCTAGAGCAAAGGAGAGAAGAAGATAAAGGAGATGAAGAACATGATGGTGATTTCTCTTCCAATGCGAGGCTAAACACTTTTTCAAGGCGTAGATGAAGCTTGATAATCTGGTTGTGTAGTTTCTTTTCTCTCATCTTATGTTTTTACTCTAGTTGGTGTATGGATTTTATTGTGTAATCATTGTTAATTCATTGAAGGTTTGTTCTTTGTACTCGAGAGAGAGAAGAGTGAATACTTGTGAGTTTCAATCCGAGAAATACTTGCGTATCCGAGAGGAACGTAAGTAGACCGAGGTGTTATATATTAATAAAGTTTTATTGGTTTATACTCGAGAGCTAAGAAGCACGGATACGGATACGGCGATACGATACGACACGATACGGACACGGGGACACGGCATTTTTCCAAAAAAGTAGGATACGACACGGCTAATAAAAAATTATTTATATAATTTTAAAATATATTTTTTGATATTATAATAAGACAATTTTTCCATTAAACCTTGTAAATATTACTACTACAAACTTTGAGTGAACAATTTTTTGTTGTCTTCTGTCTCATTTTATGAAAGTTCTCTGTTTGTTGTTTTGTTTGCTTTTGTACTATGTCCAATTTTACTATCATGATATTGCAGGTTGATATTGACATAGTAGAGGGCTACATAATATTAGGTGGAACCAAGTTTCTGAATATGCATGAAGGATCCGTTTCAGCTTTATACGAACAAAAAGCAAAATGAAATAAAAAGCAAACAAATTCAGACGTCCAGCCTTTCCCGTTTTTGTCCTTTTCTTCTATGTACAGCTCCCGTCAAATGCCGGTCTCCCGTTGTGCGACCGTTAACACCGTCACCCCGCCTCTCTCGATAAAACCATGGCGCATTTACGTCTGAGTTATGCTCGAGCTTGGAGGGGTGGGAGTATGATGCATTTGGGTTTTTGTTATGGAAGAAAATGGGGAGCTGGTAGTGGAGTGGGAGTAGGGATGGAACTTGGGTCGGGTTTTTACCCGACCCGACAAGACCCGGCCTTATTGGGCCGGTTCTGGGATTGCTTATGCAATACCCGGTTCCGGTTCCGGGTCTGAAAGAGGAACCGACCCATCGGGTCGGGTCGGGTCCGGGTTTTCATGTAAAACCCGGACCCGACCCGGGTATATGATAGATATATATATATATCATATACTTGGACCCATATTTATTTTTTTTTATGAATATTTTTTTGGGCGAAAGCACTCATATCTCTTGATTTGAGTAGTTTGGATTTTTATAGATATATATTATTAATAAAAAAAATTAAAGGAGTTAATAGTTTAATGTATATGACATTAAAAATATAAAAAAACTGGTACCGGGTCGGGGCGGGGCGGGTCCGGGTTTCAAGTTCTGGTACCGGGGCGGGTCCGGGTCCTTGAAACTGGACCCGTGGTGGGTCTGGGACGGTTCTGGGTTTAAAGAATTAAAATGGATCCGGGGCCGGGTATGCCAATACCCGGCCCAAACCCGCCCCGGTTCCATCCCTAAGTGGGAGGTTGTTGTGTAACACCTCGCTGCCGGGCTCCTTCCGCTCTTCCTCTGCGCCACCGTCGGCACCACCTCCTCCACGGCTGTAGACCCAATTGGCCCCCTCTGCAAGGTGGCCAAAGAGTACGGTATGTGGGTGCACGTCGATGCAGCCTACGCAGGGAGCGCCTGCATCTGCCCGGAGTTCCAGCACTTCATCGACGGAGTGGAGGACGCCGACTCATTGAGCTTCAACGCCCACAAGTGGTTCTTCACTACCCTTGACTGCTGATGCATGTGGGTCAAGGATCCCTCCGCCTTGGTAAAGGCCCTCTCCACCAACCCGGAATATCTCCGGAACAAGGCCTCCGAGTCGAAGCAGGTGGTGGACTACAAGGACTGGCAGCTGGCCCTGAGCAGGAGGTTCAGGGCGCTCAAGCTGTGGATGGTGCTTAGGAGCTATGGAGTAGCCAACCTTTGCACCTTCCTGAGGACTCACGTCAAGATGGCCAAGACGTTGGAGGGGATGGTGGTGCAGGACAGGAGGTTTGAGGTGGTGGTGCCGCGGAACTTCGCCATGGTCTGCTTCCGCCTCCTTCCGACGTCATGCTCGTGCTCAGCCGGGGAAGAGGAAGCGAATGAGCTGAACCAGAGGCTGCTCGAGTCGATCAACTCGTCGGGGAAGGCGTACATGACGCATGCGGTGGTCGGCGGTGTGTACATGATCCGGTTCGCCGTGGGGGCAACGCTGACGGAGGAGCACCATGTCCAAAGAAGCCCGGTCACTCGTATCCGCCCGTGTCCACCCCGTATCCGATTTTTTTTTTAAATAGAAAACGTATGCGACACGCAGGCAGCCGTGTCCGTATCCGATACGTATCGGATACGGACACGCCGCCCATTTCGGCGTATCAGTGCTTCCTAGCTCGAGAGAGATAGATCACAATTCCATGTTTTAACCGTTTTATGTATTACGTCCGAAAGGAGAGCACTATATTTTGAGTTGACAAGTGTATGTCCAAGAGGAATATACTAGCCAATTGGTAATCTTTATTCAAAAGAGAGAGAGAAACGATACGCTAGTTTATTGTGGTGGATTCGAAGCCTTGGTCTTCTCCACATTGATTAATTCTCGCTTAGTTTAGTTAAAGTTCATTGTTTTCTTAAATTAAATCAAACTATAACTTTTCTTTCACTTGAATTTGGTAAATCATTCATCCGTCCCTGAGGTTCGACAACCCTTTTTATACTCACTGTAGTACAATTGCCTTATGCACTTGCAAGGGTTTTATATTTAAACGATCAAAAAGCGGTGCGTCACTGTTTTAAAAAAATAATACAAGTTTGTCAAGCTGATTGAAGCATGACATGCAACAACTTGTGAATATTGGACAAAAATGCGCTAAAACTAAGGTTTTCAAAACCAGACCGGCCATCGACCCGGATTGATGGCCAGTCCGGTTGAAGCATGATGTGGCCTGGACCGGTTCTTTGGCCGATTCCGGTTCTCTGCGGTCAGACCGGCCAGTCCGGCCCAATTTTGAAAACCCTGGCTAAAACAGGGGATTAGCTTAGTGTGAGAAACTTTGCCATTTCTCTAGAATTCTTGTGGGCCTTGGGGATACATTCTTGATTACTCTGAGTTGAGTAATACTGACAATTGTGGAGTATACTTGTACTATAGACTCTTGGATGACGTTGTTTCCCTTTGTTTTCTCCGTTTCAATCCTGTTTTGTTTGTTCTTCCTCTCAATTCAGATGTTTGATCTGTGAGCTGAGAGAGTCACAAGGCTAAATGGGCGTGGGTCTTGGAGTGATGGCAGTGTTAGGGTTTAGTGCCTTGAATATACATGGAAGAAGAACTAGAAGGGTTCTTGGTCGACCGGTTCAAGACAAGGGAAGTTCCCAGAAGGGTGCCAGGTAGACCGGGCCAAGCTGCCGGTCGACGGGTTTTGTGCCAGAAGTGATGTGTTCATTACGAATTGCTCATTTTGGATTCGCTTTTATGAGGGCTTCTTCTATATTTGGACTCTAGATGAAGGATACATGTGGGGTTGGAGAGGTCTATAAAAGAAGGTTTGTGACGACCGTAAATTTTATAGTATTTTCTTGGCTCAACGGTATGCATTTATTTAAATTTTTGAAAATCTTTTAAAAATTCAATTTCCGCCGGAATCGATCAAACGCCGTAAAATTTGTGATTTTTGAATTGATCTTAATCGGAGATTTTATTGGATTATATGATTCATGATTGGCGTGACATGTTGGTTTGACTTCATTTGACCTAAGATAGGTTTTTGTATGAAGTTTGTGTTATTTTTGGGAATAGAGTTAATTTGAGATTAATCAAAAATATGAATTAGATATTTCTTAAGTGGGTTAGTAGTGATTAATGGAAATTCAAAAAGAGAAACCCAAACCCAAACCCATTTGTGCTTGGGTCGGGTTAGCCTTAGTGGAGGTGGTTGAGAGATGGGTTAATGGAAGTGGTTGATGGATAACATTAACTGACCCCCATTAACTCATTCCTTGTAAACCCAAGAGTCATCTTGAAAGTGGTAAAATCTGGAATTTTCTACTGAATCTAAGCCATTGGTTTAAGGATTGATCAAGGGTGGAGATTCATTTGAAAAGTCTATAAATAGGCTAGTAGGGGGGTGGTTTTGCTTAGTGCTCAAAGCCTTGAGCATTTCTCTCTCTCTCTCTCTCTCTCTCTCTCTCTCTCTCTCTCTCTCTCTCATTATCCGGCCGGCGGCAACCTTACTCCGGCGGTGGTCCGTGGTGGTTCGTGGTGGTCCAAGCAAGGTCGACCGGCGTGGTGTTGGTGCGGCATTGTCGAATTCAAGAGTGCTCGGGAAGTCTCGGTATTTACAACCAAGTAGGATGCCTTTTTCCCATTACACTTCTTTTTGATAAAATGAATTGTTGAATGTTGATGCCTTGATGTTAAGTACTCATTTCTGGAATTTGTATTGCCGATCCTAGAATTGATATTCCCTCTTGTTTCATGACTCTATTGTATTTCAACTCAATCATTTCTACGTATGTTGACCAATGAAAATTGGATTTGGATTTTTATGTTAAATCTTGATCGCATGTGATAATACTATTTGTATATCTATGCTCACTCTCTTGAGTAAAGATTTGATCTTTAGGCACTTTGGTGCATTTCCGTATTCGTGTTCTATATGTATTATCATAGCTATTACTACTTGTATAATATCAACTAAATGGGTAATTGTATATTGAATGATAACTATAAGATTATCCCTTGTAAGATCTTGTCTCTGAGATTTCAGTTCGTTTTATTGTCAGCGTGTTTTAAGATCTAATGTTGTCCGGGATTATATGATAGTATCACTTAAATAATGAGATAAGAAAGTGTTGTAGTAATCGGGTAGTAAAGATTACGAAAAGTGGAATCATAAACTGAGAATTTCAGAACTTATAAAGCTCTGTAAAAATCTTAAGAAAGACTAGATTAATGTATAAAAAAGACTAATAAGGAGTTACTACACTTTATACATTAGTAAATTATGTATGACATAGAAACTTGGTCTCGGCCAGGAGCAATCCTGCGCAGGCAGACTTCAGTAGCAAAATGATAACTAATTATACAGTAATCAGAAAATTATGTTCTTTATCAATCTAGAAACTAGACATCAGAGGCGATCTAAGATAAAAATTTCATAGATTAAATCAAATTTTTCAGAACGTAGTAACCTGATAAAGAGAGCTGTTCTGTTTTGGACAGAACACAGTTTCTGACTTTAAATGACTTAAAATCATAATAAACCTAAGAAGCTTGAGAATAATTGATAATGAAGAATCTAATCAAGTCTAATATGATTTTATAAGACTCTAAGAACAGTAACCTTAAGGTCTTAGAGCCAAATAAGGTGTCTTATAATAATAGTCCCTTTTGTTCTTCTCTTGGTCCATTTATGACTCAAGAGTAATCGAAGCTTGAATTCTAAGTCTCTGACGTGGTCTACCTGAAACGCGTCATTCTAAGTCGGGAATTATCAATTCTAGGGCTAGGTACAACTTTGTTGATAGCGAACTTGAACTTTTGGAAAATCATGTGGTGTGTCTCTTTTTAGTCGGGTCTCACTTGAGTTCCCAGACTAATTCATAATTTGATTTGGTTTATGCTTTTCACTCCTATGAAGAGTCGGAACTTTAGAAAGTCTTGTTCTAAGCCTTTTGACAATAGGGCTAGTTGAATTGTTTCTCCGCTAAGTAGCATTTAAAGCTCTTAGTCGGAATCATAGTATGCTCACAAGCCATTGCTAGATCTTGCGAGATCTCCGATTTATTGAACCTCTGTAGTTCAGCCGATGACGGCAACCGCGTGCGCTTAGATTGTATGACATTACGGAAGGTCTGCAATCTCCGCCCATTGTGCCCGTAAGCACCGATGGGGCCAGCATCCCTAGGCGCATGGCAAGGTTCCTCTGAAGAACCTCTAGGATGTTCTGGTATTGATGAAGATTTGAGAGCAGAAATTGTACTTTGACACTTTGGTTGTTCAATGCTTATTATCTTACCTTCACTACTTTATGAAAGTCTTTGAAGTATCTTTGACCTTAATGCGTCTTGAATGGCAGTTGGTTCCAGGTAAGTGATCTTAGTCCTTGTTGAACCTGAGTCTGTTAAACCATACATCTTTGGAGTCTTCTCTTATTTTTCCAGTGTGGGTTTTCTGTATCCTACTGGGTATTTCCTATGGAATACTCACGCATCCTCTGATGCAGGATTTAAGGTGGAGCAGAAGTGATGTTTTCCAGCGGCATGGTTTGATGTTGGAGCTTAGAAGACTCATCTCTTATGTTTTGCTATATTTTGACATTTGAACTTGCGGCCTGCGTGCCATTTGCTTTATGCTAAACTCTGTTTGTGGTTGTTAAGACATTTTCAGATATTGTAATAGATATTTAGATTTCCTTTCCGTTATTCTACTTTTTGTAAGTAAATGTTATTTAAGTCATGACGATCCTGCAAGTCCCATAATATTTAAATGGGATAAGCGTAGACTCGAGTATTCGGTCCGTCCCAGGTTTCCTACCCTATAACCGTCATTGGATTGACGCTTCCGCGTAGATTGGGTCTTGGAAATTTGGGGCGTGACAAGGTTTGTGGCTTGAGGCTCTTGTATGCCATTGTGATTGTTTGAATGGCTAGGAATATTTGGCTTGTGTGTGCTAGTCTTGTATGGGGTGAGTTCTAGAGAGATGGCTCATGTCTTGTTCATCTTGTACTTGTGAGGGTTTGCCTCTTGCTTGTGTAGCTATAGCCACTTGTTCTTGGTTGTCTTGCTTGTGAGACATTGGTCTCTTGTGTGGTGTTTAACACTTGCCCTAGATTTTACCACTTGTCCTAGAATTATCTAGGGTTTTTTACTTTGTAGCCAGGGGAAGAGATTGTGAGGTCCTCTTGCATGTCTTGGGAGAGAAATTGGATAAGTGGTCTCGGGCTTTGCTTGGTGAGTAGTCATGTACTTGTACTCTAGATTTGATAGTGAAAACTCTTGTTTTTGGTGGAGTTGGCCAGTTCAATCCACATGTATATCTTGCTAGTTTGTACCCATGTTAAAATTTATTTTATTTGTGCCAATTCTTCATCCCCGCTACTCATCTTGTGGGAATCGGCATGTGCAAACCTTCTTACACACTGTTCAGATGCTTGTCTTGTCTAGGAACACGGCCCTTGCGATTTCCAACAAGTGGTGTCGTCTGTGGGAATGATGGGTCTAAGGATTAGTCAAATTCATGAATCATTTTGGCAGCCTTGGACGTTTGCTTGTTCTCTTGTGTTAACGAAGGATGAAGAACTTGGTTTGTTTGATTGTGGACTTGGTGGGTTCGAATTCGGTGGAGATTTGATCTCTTGGGATTCTTTCTTGTCGAATGTTGATTTGCTCATGGGAATCAAGTTCGAGGTAGAGGAAGTTGATGATGATATAGTTGGATCAACATTTGTTGATTTGTTTGGAGCATCTATTTGGTTTGTTATTTGGTTTTGCTTGTCTTTGGTGCTCCCTTGGTGGTGGATCTTGCTTGGTTGGTTGAGACGAGCATATGGATTTGTTTGTTTCTTGTTCGTGGTCGTTGGCTTGGAGGGATTTCCGTTCAAGGTAGAGGACATCGGATGTGCTAGGTCGGTGCTTGCTTTGATGACTTGAAGATCTTGCCAAGGTGGATCTTGTTGGGTGGAGTTCAAAGTCAAGGTGCAGATTATTAGGGTTTAGTGCCTTGATTCCTCTCAGAAGAAGAACTAGAAGGGTTCTCTATGGGCGGTTGACTGGTACACGATCCTAGAAGGGTGCCCAATCGAGTTGTTTAGTATTGGTAGTGACATGTTGGTTACGGATTGCTCGTTTTGGATGCGCTTGCATGAGGACTCGTTCCATGTCTGGACTCTAGACGAAGGACGTGTTTAGAGAGGTTTTGGGGTTGGAGAAGTCTATAAAAGGTCTTGTGGCTTGAGGGTCTTTCATGCCATTGTGATTGCTTGAATGGCTTGGGATGTTTGGCTTGTGTATGCAAGTCTTGTATGGGGTGAGTTTTAGAGAGAGGGCTCATGTCTTATTCATCTTGTATTTGTAAGGGTTTGCCTCTTGTTTGTGTGACTATTGCCACTTGGTTGTCTTTCTTATGAGTCTCTTGTATGGTGTTTACCTCTTTCTTATGAGTCTCTTATGAATTGCTATAAGAAAACTGAGCTATAAATGAAATCTGTCACTATTGATCGACATTCTTATGAATTTTAAAGGCAAAACAATCTGTTGCTAAAGGAACTATTAACGACGGTTTTTAAGGCAGAAATATATTTGTTGTAAAAGAAGCATCATTAACAGCGGTTTTTGTGACAGATTATAATCTGTCTTCAAGGAGTATATAATCCATCACAAAAACCTCTCCAGAGGCCAACTCATTTAAGTCTGGTTCGGTGTAAAAACCAGAAGTGAACCAAAACTAGATAATCGATTGTGAGATGTTGCTTCCGGGTTTATAATAGCATTGATATCCCAAATCATTGCTTTGTTGATTTCCATTCCTTTGACTAAACAAGATTTAATGATTTTGAATTTTGTGTGGATATTGCAGACATGGTTGTATCTTGCCATCCCCTTCTGCTTTATGTGGGGGAGAGGATCAGGGCTTTCAAGTCTTCCGTTTTTTACCTCTCCGGCATGAAACCAAATTGATTCTCTGTTACTTTAGTTACTTTTTTCAAATGTCCTTCTATTACTCTCTCCCATAATTTCATAGTATGTCCCCTAACTTTTATACTTCTATAGTTTGTACAACTTTGGATGTCCCATTATTTTTATATGAGGGTATGAGTGTACTTCTCCTCCACTCCTCTGGCATCCTCTTAGACTTCCAAATCTTGTTAAACAAATTAGCCAACCAAGTTAAGCCAACACCTCCTAGTATCTTCCATACTTCAATAAGAATTCCATCTAGCCCTAGAGCTCTGCCTTTCTTCATCTTCCTTAACGCTGCTCCTACTTCCTCTATGGAGAATCTCCTAAAATAAGTTCTCTCTTTAATAGGACTAAATTCAAAGTCTATCCCACTACTATAATTTTCATTCAAGTATAGGCAACATAATAAAAAAATGTATGAAGCAAGTATATGCAACATAGTAAAAAATGCATCACAACTTACCGATAAAGATATCACAATTTCAACAATTCAATATCGCAAATGTCACGTAACTGACTAAAAATGTGTGGTAACTTCACTGTAATGTATAACATCCGATTAAGACATAGTGCAACACATCATGTCATCACAACTTAGTAATAATGGTATCACATCAACAACAATTATGTATCGCAAATGTCACGTAACTGACTAAACATGTGCGGTAACTTCACTGTAATGTATAAGATCTGATTAAGACATGCTGCAACAATTATGCATCACAAATGTCACGTTACTAATGAAAAATGCATTGTAACTTGACTGTAATGTATAAGATCTGGTAACATCACAACTTAACTAATTTGGCATCATAAATGCGGCCACTAAGTATCATAACTGAATACAAAATGCATTGCAACTAATTAAGAAGTTGTGACTAGTTAAGATACAACACATCGCCGTCGTCCTTGCCTCATGGGTTACCGACGGTGGCTCTGCCGCCCCCGGCCTCCCTTCTCTCTAACCCTCTTAGCCCCCCTTCTTAGAACCAAGAAACCCTTTTATAAAAAACTGAGGCTGAGTCATCGAAGCTTTGGACAAATGTCCTTTTGTTTTATAACAAGTGTTATATTCTTCCGTCCTTAAAAGGAATTTTGTCCTCAAAATTCAGCTGAATTTGACCTCGAACTATCTTAGGTAGGAAGCAACCCAACCACAAAGTCTATGGTAATGTACTTCCACTTCCACTAAGGAATCTATGAGAGTCGTGCAAGTCTCTGGTGTTCTATTTTAGCTTGCATGGTAGGTGAGATATATAGCCACAATGGCCCAATATCCTTCTTCATTTCTCACAAACTTCACACCCTTCCTTGTTAATTTGGTCAAAAGTAAGGTAAGAGTGAAAAAAAAAACATCGATATCTTTGTTAAATATAAAAGGGTCCTCTTCAGGTATGGTAAAGGTCACCCTTTGCATTTTCTTACCATCAGTACATCTACTAGTAGCAAATCGCTATAGTTGAATATTCTTACTCTCATTCTTCAACTTGTCTGCTTCTTAGGTAAATACATTTTTCAAACTTACACGGTCAAGACAAAAGTTGTCATCTTGGCCTTTCTAGTCTCCTTAAGAGAGATAGCCACAAAAATATTCTCCATTTTTACAATCTATTCCTCAACCTTATCTAGATCATTTGTCATGTAAAGGCTGGAGTCATCACTTTAAATTTATGAAGGTGAGTCATTTACCTTCCTATTTGTCTCTTGACGCTACTCAACAGGTGTGTGAGTTGTCTATGTCAATCATTATTAATCATGTCTTACACAAATAAAGGTGAAGAACCTTCTTCCCGTGGTTCTTAAACTACTGGTTGCACATCTGGAAGCTCATGCTTCTATGAGTAGGTGTCATCGCACACTACTGACAACCACAACTATCTAACAACTCAACGAAACCCACAACTCTAACTAATCATATCTTGAGAGGACTTTCAGACTTGCAGATAAAGGTTATGCTCTGATACCAACTATCACGACCCGTATTTTTAAAACCTTTATTAAATCAGAGTAATATCGGAAAATTTAGAGGATTATTCCTCTATACGATAAATCATTAGTTGAAATTTATCGACTAAGCATCTAGGCCGTGATAACTTGGGTTCACAATTATGGATACAAAACCATATGTACATATAATATTATAAAATACAAAGTCGATTAAACCAACACAAGTCCTCTATGTGCAAGTCTGTAATCCAACTTAAAATACACTGGAAAGTAGTTGGCGCTCACGCCTTATTACAAGGCCTTGAACAAACTAGAAGGTGGAAATATACTATGAAGCTTACTGGACGTCCTCACTTCCATGCCGTCTAATTCCCGAGTGCCACATGAAGTCAGTCTTCCACAGAAGCACCTACATCACAAAAGGATGCTGAGTATAAAAATACCCAGTGGGATACTGTAACACAATCATCAACAAAACAAGATTTGCATTAACATTTTATGCAACCTATTATAGAATTCCACTTGATTCATTTATTAATCTTTCAAACAAAGTCTTTTATTGCTTCCTACGTTCATGTTCAATAATTAAATCTTTGTCCAATATAGACAGATTCACTGAATATCATTCCTACATGACAGACAGCACGAAAACACCGTGACTATTACTCCGGTCATTACCGGTATTCACAGCACGGCCTGAATCCCTCAAGGATGGCTGCCTCGCCCATTCCTTACCTTATAAGGTATGACTGTCGAAAGGGTCTGGCCCCACATCAACTCCTGGACTCGACGTGGATCGGGAGAACGCAGTCTTCCAGGATGCTAATGCCTCCATCTCTTTTCCTCACTGTTGCGGCGTCGCCAATCGGCGCATGCCACAGTTCGACCAGTACCGGCACCGCCTCCATTGGCACCGGGCCATCGGCGAAAATACAAATTAAAACACAAAATAACACAAAGCGATGAAGCGGGTACGAGATCCGACCTCGTGAGCGCATGTTGGGATCAATATGCTGCTTGCCAGAAGGTCACCGAAAGAATGGCATCGCTGGACTTCCCCTCCCTACCGGTGTGTCTCCACCGCAACTGTTCGGGCAAACTGCATGACATCGTCCATCGCCGTCGTACTTTCCTCATGGGTCATCGGCGGTGGCTCTGCCGCCCCTGGCCCCCCTTCTCTCTAATCCTCACCGCTCCCCCTTCTCAGAACTAGGAAACCCTCTTACAAAAAACTGAGGTCGAGTCAAACAAATTTCCTTTTGTTTTATAACAGGTGATACATTTGTTTTGGGAGAGAGGAGGTAACAAGGGTGAATCACTTCATACTATTAGTTGGAATAAAATGTGTAGAAGTAAAAGAAGTGGTGGATTGAACTTCAAGAAAGGGCATGAGTTTAATCAGGCATTGTTAAGTAAAAAAGGAGGCAAGTAGCTCAAAATGTGGATTTAGAGTGGGGGGAAATGATAAAGTTCAAGTACTTTCGGAATTGTGAATTTCTCAAATCAAAAGCGAGAGCACGGTGGAAAATGCTGACTGAAATAAAAAAAAATGTAGCAGAGGGTTGTAGCTGGGACATTTCCATTAACTCAAAACTAATAGTGGCTATAGACACTCGGCACAACTCATTTCTCACCCCACAAGAATTACATAACCTTAAAAAACCAATAAATGATCTTACTGTCAGGGATTTAATTGACCAAAATACTAAGGATTGGAATGTGCAGAGATTGTATGAATTTTGGAAACTGGAAGTAGTGCATAAGATGCTAAAAATTGAAATTAGTGTGAGGGAGGAGGATACTTTATTCTGGAAATATGCATAAAATGGTTGTTTTTTACAGCTTCAGCTCGTAGACAACTTCATACTGAATTCTTTCTAGGAGGTCCGATTGGATGGCTTAAATTGTGGACAACAAAATGTTTTGAAAAAGCGAAAAATGTTTATGTGGAAACTTTAAAATATGGGAATTACAACAAATGAATCATTAATTGAGAGTACCTGAAATGGATTGTGTTTTATGTAATTCTGCAGTCTAATCAAACATCATCTTTGTATTGACTGTGATTATGCTATAGCGTTATGGCTTGCTTCCTTTGGAGGGCATTTGCATAATTTATACAATACAATAGAAGAATGGATTTGGAATGCAATGACAAACTTGTCTGCATATAATATTGATAATTTTGGGACAGCAGTCATGAACTTTTGTTGGATAGTATGGATGGCTAGGAATAATGCCTTATTTATATGTAAATATCCTAATGTACTTAACCACTGTGGTCGGTTGTCTCATATTCAGCAGGAAGTAAGTAGGGTGGGTTCTTGTAGCAAAAAGAAACTAGGGTGGGTTCGGTATCTAGGCAGAATCGGGATCCCTTTGGTATGCCTCAGGTGGGAGACTCCGGTGGTGGGGAAGGTGAAGCTGAATTTTGATGGTGCGTCCAAGGGTAATCCAGGATATGCTACTTCGGGGGCTGTCTTACATAACGATGATGGGAAATGGATTGGTGGTACTTCCTGGTATGTGGGTACCAAGTCCTCTGTTGTTGGTGAGGTTACGGATGCCTAGAAGGATTAAAACTTGTGATATGGTTGCGTAGTTCTGAATTGGTGGGGATCCATTGCTTAAGTTTAACCACATTGCCTTTCAGCATGTATATAGGGAAGGCAATCGTGCTGCTGATATGTTCGCTAATTCAGTTGTTAGGTGGGGTGGGGTGCTGGTTTTCCACCCCTCATTTCCTTGTTGATGTTCTGAACCAAGACTCAATATAGTGTTAGCTTCTATTAGATATTAATATAATACTTCCTATGTTCCAAAATATTATATATATTTTGTCAAATCATGTGACTTTTTATTTCCAAAAAGATTGGCTTGAACTTCGGCTCGTGAACGAACGTATGAGTTGGACGGGATATGAGGGAAAAGAAGTCATGTGACTTCTTGGTGGGCTTCATGGTCCAATAAAAATGAGAAATTTCTTAAATATACACAGTATTTTGGAACGGAGGAGGGAATAGTTTTCTTCTGAACAAAAACAAAAAACTTAGCCCAAAGACCACTAACATACAAAAGCTCCACGCAAATTTGAGCTCAAATCAATCACATGGCAGCATTGGCCGATCGTCACTTGAACCGAATGTCATGCAAACAGAGCCTCAAGTCATCCCACATGTCTCGGCTCACTGAATGCATAAAAAGGAATAGGAGAGCTGCCACCGGCAAATTGGCATTTACTCCAATCAAATTATAAGAATTCCCTACTATTTTTTTGGCACTAACCTACTATTTTTTTGGCACTAACAAGAAGTAGATAAAATGCATATAAGAATGATCAGAGTACATATGAAGCAAAAAAAATTTAATTGCATACGTGAAACATGAAATCTCGCCATTTATCTGTTCCAAATTAGCTGTCAATATACATTTTTACAGTTACAAATGAGTAATTTGAGCCTATACAATTAGAGTTAGCAAAACCAGTGTAACTTGATTTAGCACGGCATTTAGATTGAATTAGAAGGCTCTTATCTACACAATGTGATGCATGCAGTTGGCTGATGATCCTGGGGCTAAAATCTGGTGTGGCATTCCAGCAAACACATTACTATGAAGGTTTTGTCAGGGCAAAATGGGTATTTTACTAGTCTTAAATTGTTAGAGCAGTTAACAGGAGACGTAAATGAGAGATTAGTTTACTTCTTAGGGCCCATTTGTTTACTCCTATTTAGACACCGTTTGTTTTGGTGTCAGAATTCTATCCTGAATTCAGCCCGTGTAGAAAAAAAGGCCCACAAATTTATATGGAAATTTTTTTTTCTAAAAACCCTTTGAGTGTCTGAATTCTGTCAGCCCATCTCTTTAATGGCGATCCAACTTTCTCTACTCTTTTCTGCTCCATGAAATCCATGAACTGAAAAAGCTCCTATCTTTATCCCAATTTCGAGAAGCTTTATATGGGAGAGGCAGCAAGATCCATTCCCATTTCTATTTCTATTTCCATTACGAATCTCAACTCTTGTGTGTCTTCCTCAAGCTTACAAAAAAACTGTAGCAAAAGAAGTAGAAAAATGGTGGGGGAGAAGAAGATATGGGGCTGAGCTTGGGCCTGAGCTTCACAGCTAATCGATTCCCATTGCAGCTCAATCTCATGCCGGCCTCCACCTCCTCGCTTTCCAGTTTTACGTCGGCGACGCAGCGAACGACGACGCCCTGGGCTCAGATCTTTGGTTCTACATGTACTTGTTAATCTAGTAATTTGATTTTCTGCTATTCAGAAATTCTTGAAAGAAGGGAAAAGAATGAACTTTTTCATGCATGAAACTAAATTATTTTACTTTTGGGTGTTAATTTTGGGCAGCTTTGTTCAAACTTTTATGTTTAGATCGGAAATACCTTTGCATGCATGTGGAAGAAAAAAGGAAAACGCTTTTTATTTTCTAATTTTCCATAGATCATGCTAAATGCGAATAAGATCTCTGTTTTTCTAAGCATTTAGTAATTAAACCTATGTTTTGATCTCTGGAATGATTTAAAGAGTTTGATTAAGCTTAAATTTTGATTCATGCAGATAAAAGTTGTTATAAGATCTACAGAGGAGGGGAGACGGTGAGGCCCTTCCTGCGGGGAATCGATGTGAACCGGACGCCGCTGGTGGTGGTGGCTGACTTTTGTACCCGTGAAGTGGGAAAGTGGTCGGGATTCAGATCAATGGCTTTTCATATATCAAAATTTCAGATTAATTGCTTTTCAGAATTTTCAGATGGCTTTTTAGATTTAAGTTCAGGTCAAACAAACGGGCCCTTAGTTTATTTTTCTTTAATTTGGTTTACTTTAAACGGGGTATAAATAGTTACTTTGTTTAGGGCTTTGGCACTTTTGATTCTAACTATGAAAATAGATGATTTCTATCTTGAGCGGAAGCTCTGCAGGCTCGTGGACTTGAGCATGGTCTGTGGACACAGATCTACCCCTTGTTATTTGATTTTCAGATATCAGAAAACCAAAAATAGAGTTTGAACCTGCTTCCATTCTCTTATTGCATTCTATTTTCGGTTATTACTATATTACTTCTGAAAATGTGTTGCTACTGATTTGGGCTGCATCACAATGCGCCAGTTCTAAAACAAGACGAAGTATAAGCCCAATTTTAGACAGCTTAGCTCATTTAGCTTCTCATTTCTTCATCAATAAAGAAGCAAACCTTTACATTTTAAAGGAGATCAATCTCATTGGACTTATATGAAACCAATTCAATTCATAGTTTTTAGATATTGATTTGACGCTACAAGGGTAAGTGATGGTTCGCATTTACCTACTCACTGATTTAATACCCACCGTTGGATTAGAATCCGATCACCAAAAGGCAGTCCTCATGCCCCTTATATAAGAACATACAAGAACAATCTCATATAAACCGTTCCCTTGCACATTCTTCCTCATAAATTAGACATGTACCTACTCATTGATTTGATACCTACCATTGGATTGGAATCCGATCACCCAAAAGACAATCTTCATGTCATAAGAACAATCTCATATAAATCGTTCCCTTCCACATTCCTCCTCATAAAGTAGACATGAATCAGAAACTTAACCTACAGATATAAAAAAGCAATTAAAGTAAAGAAGAGAATGTAAACCATGCAATAAACCTCTTCTTTCCTGCAACCCTCACAGGCGATATCTTCATCTTGTCACCTGCAAGAAAGAAGCATTTGTCATCGTCTCCAAGGCCACCATCCCAATTTCATCTGCGTTAAAAGAGAGAACCGACTGTCAAGTAACAAGAACAATTGTTAACAGGGTAAAAAATCATATTCCCTCCGTCCAAAAAATTGTGGTAACATTTGAAAATGAATTAAATTTATTGGCCCATAGGACCCACACCATTTCAAACCTCCGCTTACCCATACATGTTCACAAGTATCTATTAGCCTGTAGGGCAAATCCGGTCCCCTAATAGTCAATCCATTATTTTTTAAATGCTGCCAGCATTTTGTGGACGGAGGGACTATCATGCTCGGTAATATCAATTCTCCCAAATCACAAGAATTTGTGTGTGGCAGACACGAAAGCCTTAAGCAAACTCTAAAGCATCATAAATTCATAAATTAACTACTCCCTTAGTTCAATATTACTTGTCAGGAAAACTAAAATGAATAGAATCCAGACAGGTAATACTGTATGGATGGTTTATAACAATGATACAGAGCTCCACACCTCCAAACGTCTGGACACAAGGTACACATAATTGACAAGTGGAGATCTGATACATCTAAACATGCATGACCTCTATTGCCTCATATGCAAAAAGCAAACACCCCATTCCGTCCCATATTAATAATTCTATTTGGAAAAACAATTCGTGCCAAATTAATAACCCCATTTTATGTTATCCTTCTCATAATAATAGTGGGTGGAGTAATATAAGGTAGTGGATGGAGTGAAAAGGTTTGGATTTCCCCTAAACCAAAACATGAGGTGCCTAAACATTATAAACAATGACAACGCTGAGTTCAATCAACAAGCATTCATTTCCAAACACGAATAAAACTTAATAGACATATATCCCTTAGAACAAAAATAATAAAAGTAATAAAAGAAATAATTTAATGGCAAACACAAACAACCCAATACGAGCAAAAATCATAGAGAGGATCAACTGAACAAGGGCCCCACAATACAAAAACAGTATAGCATAGTGCAAATCAGGGAACAAAAACAAAACAGAACTTGTGGACAGAGAAGCTTCATTTACGTACCAATGTCAGAAACAGAGCCGAATGACAACACAAACAACCTATCTGATAAAGTGATAAGGGACTAAACATTAAACAATGGTGTAAATCAACACACCTGAAGCACAACGTTGTTACTCGTAAGGTCTCGTTGCGCGAGAGATGAATAGGAACAAGAAAAAGCCGAAGGGTACTGAAAAATAAATCCTGTATAGCCGAGCAAAAAGATAAATAGCTAGAATTATGGATAAAACAGAATAATGAATGACGCTGATGCGTATATTGGAGGTCTTTCAACCATCTTCACCAATTATATTCTTTTCCGGTGAGGATAGGCATGTAAGAACCACCATATATGAAATCCGCAATCCCCTGGTTACAATCAAGTGGGAATCAGCTAACCAGAAAGGCTACAAGCAAGCCCAAGGCAATCTAATCATAATACTATAGAGCTTCTAGAACATACCCTTGCATAAAATTACAAACTGAACACATTCACACCCACGCTTACAAACAGAACCACCTCAGCACCCCAAAATTTAGTGGGTAAAAAAAGTAAAATATATGTATAGCAGAATGGGAACACAAGGATTAGGAAGGAAGAGAAAGTGATGACAAGAGAGAGTGCCAAAGAGTTGTATATCGGAAGTATATTGCAAGCCCCTTAGCGATTTAGTTGTTTTTTAAGTAGGATCTCTCTCTACTGCGCCTCAACGGTTCTGGTGGAGGAGGCGGAGACTGGGGGCTGGGGCGGCGCCGGCTGGGGAGGAGACTGGATGTGAGAGTTTACCCTATGGAGCCTGCACTTGAACGAGCCGGCATGGGTCGGCGGCGCGCAGACGCAGGACTTGGCGGCATGAACGCCGTTTTCGGAGGAGTCACTGGAGTTGGAAGACCAAGAACGCTTGTAGCTCCGGAACGAGGGGCTCTTGATCTGACTGCTTTGGTGGTCCTCAGAGAAAGTGGAAGCCATCTTAGACTCCCAAAGGAAAACACCTGCAAAAACAATAATAAACCGACTAAAGAAAAGGAAAAAAAAAGACTACTACTAGAACTTTTTTTTTTATCGTGATCCAAACAGTACAATTTCTTTCTTTTTGACGCAGCCAGCATCAAACAAGTAAAATTCGATGGATCCATTACGAGCTACAAATAGAAACTAGTCAATATAACATCTGAGAAATAAATATGCACATGACGAACGGACGACCGGAGAAGCAGATCGAGTTGGCTGTGTTGCCGAAATATTCTCTCGACAACGGCATCAGACGTCCGAACTCGACGCCCGCCGATTATGCAAACATTCATTCATTAATAAATAACAAATATATTCAAATATAAAGGAGGATTTAGAGGCAGAATTACATAAATTGGTAATTCACGTCCAATAAAAAAGAGGTAAAAGGAAGAAATAGATTATGTCAAAATCAAAGAAAAAGGAAGAAGTGGAGGGATCAGCGACAGCTCACTCACCCCACCTAATAAGTCTTCTGGTAGCCGAAGCGGCAAACTGCGTTTCACTGGACGTCCCTTCAATATATAGGCATCCCAAAGCTACAATCGAAGTTGCCGATCTGCCCGGCACTCGTGTCTCGGGCAATACGGGTAACTTGGGCAGACTGGGCAGGCTGGTCAGTCTACCCGTGATTCCGCCACCTCCCTAACTGGGCCCCGCCCTCCACCGCTTTTGTTCTCTCTTGTTTTACTTCTGTTTTCTATCAGCGACAATTCCATGAATCCTCCACGAAAATGTTTCATACATTATATAGCAAGAATTTCGGTTTATGGTCGAAAAAATATGGGATCTCCCGTTAATGCCCTCACCTACTTCTCGCTATTTTTTTCCGCCAAAAGCTACATCAGTCAACCCTTCTTTTATCTTATTATTTCTCTTTCTTTTACCTCTCTTACCCCCCCTCCCTTCTTTGCCGCTACTGCAACCGTGTGGTCGGCTTCCGCGTAGAATACCTAATCAGCCTTTCTTCCTCATTTTCCCCTCCTCTCTTGGCCGTTGTTGCAACCATGCGGTCGGCGTCCGCAGAGAAGACCCAGTCACTATCATAGGGTACATTTAGATGCCGATAGGTGAAAGATTAAAAATTTATATCAGCCTGAAAATAATCAGCCTGATATTTTCTGATTGGTGACAACTGTTTGGAAACTGAAAAAGTAATCAAGTGTCAGGGTAAAAATTTTCAGGCCTAATTTGTAAAAGGTGAAATATGTTTGGGAACTGAAAATAAATCACGCTGATAGGAATATTCGTCAGCTTTGGTTATCGTATAATCGATTACACGATAGGAAGAGAAATCGTGTAATCGATTACACGATAGCTTTTTAATGGGACAAACTTCAACGATGTGTTTCTTACTCATTTCTAATCCGTTTTGGCCCATTTTTTTTCATCCTTCCTCATTTTTAGTGCTCTTTCTTATAATGATGATATCATAAAGATGTTGAGCTACCATATACTATTTATTGTGGATTTTGTAGGATTTTTTTAATAAAATATCAAGGTCATTAGGATATTATGATGATCAGAAATAGCATAAAAATAAGAAAGAACAAAATAAAATGGACTAAAAATTAGAGAGATATGAACTGTTGAAATTACACGATAGCACACTTTATAGTGTAATCGATTACACGATAGCCAGTGCTATCGTGTAATCGATTACACTATAGCACTGGTTATATAGCACTGACTATCGTGTAATCGATTACACTATAACACTAGCTATCGTGTAATCGATTACATTATAGCACTGGTTATCGTGTAATCGATTACATGATAAATTTTTTAATTAGACAAACTTCAACTATACGTTTCTTACTCATTTATGATACGTTTTGATCTTTTTTTTTCATTCTTCCTCATTTTTAGTGCCCTTTCTTATAATGATGAAAAAATGTCCGAAAACAGACTAAAATGAGGGAGATATGACGGGGAGGGGGGGGGGGGTCCCTCGGCTTAACGGTGCGGCGGCGAAGGCGTTGGGGCAAACACTGGGGTGACTAGCTTTGGATGACCTAACCAGTTACCCGGGAGAGGTGGGCATGGGTTCCCTCAGCTCAACAGGGCGACGGCGGTGAGGTGGGGGCCTCAATCAGCGACGGCAAGGACGGGGGACACAAACTCTCTTGGCTCAACGGGGCACCATCGGGGTGGGGTACTCACCGGGGGGAACGAACCTGTGGGAGAGAGTTGTCGACGATCGATTCGTCAGGCTGATTCTCACTTTGCCTTTCAGGGTGAAAGGTGAAAAATTGTCACCTTTCACCTTTCAGGGCTAGTTTTATGCCTTTCAGTAAACAAACACCTTTAAGGCCTGAAAGGTGAAAGGGTGAAAATTTTCATCTATCACCGTCACCGACCACTTTTCACCCTTTCAGCTTACAAACACTTTTCACCCTGATTGGTGAAAATTTTCACCTTTCAGGGTGAAAATTTGTTATTTTTCACTAACCAAACGCACCCATAGTCTAAGGAGAGTTGCGATTGCCATGTTTTATGCTTCCATCTGCCCTTCTGCCATTGCAAACAGCAAGGTGTCAGCGGAGAAGACTCAGTCAGTACCATCATCGAGGGAGAGTTATAACTTGCGAAAACCATGCATGTATAGAAAACTTAGGATTTTTTTCACTGTAATGATGTTTTGTAGGATATAGCTCCCTTGTGATTTAGGACCATGGGTGTATTACCTCATATACATATTGTTGTGTTGCATGATATTTTGCCTAATATGCATATTATTGTATTGCAAGTTGCGATGTATTTTTAGTCTTTTCACTCAAATTTTGAATCATTTTAAGTCAGTTACATTACATTTGCGATGCGTAATTGTTGCAGTTATGATACCTTTATTTCTAAGTTACAATAGCATGATGTGTTGCCTCGTATGCATATTGTTGTGTTGCATGACTATGTGGTCATGGTTATAGCTAAGTAGATGGTTCTAGTACTTATTATAATAGATCATATATAAGTTGTGATTAATGAAATACTTGTTGTGATGTCTTGTAGATATGATCGGATGTGTTATACATTGCAGTCTAAGTTGTGATGCATTTTTAATCCGTCATCTTAAATTTTCGATGCATAATATTTGTTGCGATGCCTAGTAGATATGCTCGGATGTGTTTTAAGTTAATTAGTTGCGATGCATTTTGTATTCAGTTGGCTTCATTTGTGATGCTAAATTAGTTAAGTCGAGATTTGTCTTAGTGTCAGATCTTATAAATTATAGTCAAGTTGCGACACCTTTTTGGTCAGTTGCGATATTTAATTATTGTAGCTGTTATACCTTTATTTCTAAGTTATGATGCATTTGTGACTCTATTGCAATGTTAATTTGTTTGAATTGCGAGAACAATGCGATGTTCTAATAGCTTACAACATGTTGAATTGCAGGCAAAATGGACCGATTTGAGGGTGTTGGTGTGCTATGGTGGCAATATTGATCATACCTCCGGTAGTAATATGATAATAGTTGGAGGCATATATTACGCTCACACCCTTTCACCAAGTGATAAACATTACCAAAGATAAACTATGTTTCACATACATATACCCCGACATCGAAGATCTTACGTTTGTGTCGAATGATCATGGATTGACTGAGTTGAGGAACTACTTTACTAATGTAGTTTTTGTAAGGTGTTGTTGTGTGATGAAGGAGAACATCAAATTGTAAGGAGTTCTTCAAACAATACACTTAAAGCAAGATGTAACTTGGTAGGAGTGGTAGCAGTCAAGGAACAACATTGCGTTCGAGTGTTTGGCAGAACAACTTGGTAGGAATCGGGCAACAGTTCACATATCAGTTTGAAGTGAGGAAGGCATTGGGACAACTTTTAATAGCCAACAACTTCTCATACAAGTGGTTGAATAATGGAAAGTGTCGGCTTATAGCAATGTGTGGAAGTGAAGGTTCCAAATGGAATGTGAGTGCGAGTTTGGATGCAGGGGAATGTTTGTTTGAGGTGAAGAATATGATGGGAATCATACATGTGCTTGAGGAACAAGCAAGCAATATCACCCTCATGCTTCACATAGTTAGTTTATTGTCAGGATTGATTGTTGGTAATGTCACGCCCCGAATTTCAAAACCCTGAATAATGCGCGGAAGCATTAACTCGGTTAAGGTCATGAGGCTGAAACCCGGGCCGCGACCGAATACTCGATCACATCGTCTTCTCATTCCAGAATGCTTAACCAATATCCGTTATACAAAAATCTTAAATAAAAATAAACAAACTATACTATTACAATAATCCAGTCAACAATTCATTAAACCATCAAAATAAATTCAGCACACAGGCTGATAAGTTCTCCATGAACAAGAAATTAAAAATGATAAATAAATCTACTTCTATCAACTTTCCACCATCGAGCTCCTTCGTACGTACCTTGTTAGTTCCTTCCCACTTTGAATCCTGCATCGAGAGATGCATGAGTATTTCAAAAGAAATACCCAGTAGGAGCCAAGAAAAACCCACAACATAATAATAATAAAAGAAATGTTGACAACATGGTATAAAGACACGTTTAGAAAGATCAGGTTGAGCAAATACGGAGTTCACTTACTTGGATAATACTCATCGTCAAAGACCATCAACGATCGTGAATAAATTAATATTAACTCAGATCCCAAACGTACAGAGCATCGAGAGGAAATAATAATGAATACTGACTCCAAACATACAGAGTGTCGGAGATAACAATTTCTGCTCTCTCTTCAGTCCACTTCCCCTATGGACATCAATACCAGATCATCCTAGAGGTTCTACAGAGGAACCCGGCCATGCGTCTAGGGATGGTGGCCCCATCGGTGCTTACGGGCACAATGGGCTGAGACTGCAGACCTTCCGTAATATCATATAGTCTAAAGCGCACGCGTTGTCGTCATCGACTGAACTACAGAGGTTCAATAATATAATCTGAGATCTCGCAAGATCTAGCAATGGCTCATGAGCATACTATGATTCCAGTCTAAGAGTGTTCATCAAAACTCCTAGTGGAGAAACAGTTTACATAGAACTGAATCAATCTAGAAATATCAAGAGCTCTCTCATCTAGAGACTCGAACATCAATTGTCCAAAATTTGACTCACAGAGGAGTAAAGTAACAATCTCATTAATACAATCTGAATTGACTCACATAGGAGTACTCAAGAAATACAGTATGAGTTGACTCACATAGGAGTAACCAAAGAATTCTCAATGTTCAATCACAGGATGACTCAAGACTGAGACTCATCAGAAATAACTCATTAAACACCTTCACCATGCATAGCTCCAGTCAAGACATCATCGATTCTGATAATATTGAGGATTATATGACGTTGGTACAAGATGGTAGGGTCTAAGAAACTAAACTCTTACCGAGAATCTAAGATTTCAAGTTCGATGCCAAAGATACTATATTGGTAGAACAATGCCCCACGAAGGAATGACTCGGTCTGACATGACTCACTCTTTGGATTGGATCAATTACTAGACGTTACTGACTTCATCTCTCTGGATTTTATATAGTTACTACAATTTATCATTTGATATATCACATAGGTTTTAATATAAGGTATAGTTTAAATAACCCGGAAATATACTGTTATCTGCACAACAGCTCCATTCTCTGGCTCACCACGGTTTGCACAGAACATATTATAGTCTGAAATTTTTATGACAGACAGCTACATGTCTCTAGTTTCTAACCTAATTGATGGCATAATTTTCTGAGTTTTCTACATTTAATTATAATTTTTCTATCACAGTCTGTTGGCACAAGACTAAGTCTGGCCGAGATCATTAATTATAAACTCACTTAATCAATACAGTCTATTACTCAATTAAACACCTATTAATGCATTCTAGACTTATTACATTATTCTCTTGGGCATTTACTAACTCCCAATTGTTCTGCAATTAATTAGATTCTTAACTACATTGTCAATCCCAAAACTAATTGTACATATTCATACGGTTTAGACATGTAGACTGCAATTAGGACTATTAATTCACGACATACCCATACTAAATCATGAGATAATTAGGGTATAATAAATCTCAAACTCCAGTAACTCTTTTTCACAAAAATTATTACTTTAATAATTAGTATCATAAGGTATGTATCATTATGCCAAAATAGTTTTGTACAAATACTTCCGTTTATCGGCTAATATGACCCAAAATAGACAATTAACGTGAGACAGGAAAACTGACGTCCCAAAGCTAATCTTGGAGGCTGAAACATCTGAATACCAGTATGCATTAACCACAAGTTTCAAACTTTAAGGATTAATCACAGCATATGATTGAAATCTGGAATCCGGTATGACACCACATGATCATCAATGACATATAACAACAAAACTAAGGAAAGAAGACATCAATATAAGGACATACAATTGTACAACGTCCAACAGAATGTACTCATCTTGACCAAAGCAGCAAGCATACGGTGACATCTAAGTGGAGCCATGCATGAGAAGTATTTAATTTATTAGGATCGGGTGCAATAGTCATCATGTTCAAAATAATAAATGGTAACCCATTGAATTGAACGACACTAATATCAAACGGATCATCATTCATATAGGTACTCACATCAGTGCTCAAGTATCATATTCATCACGAAATATCACAATTTATAGTATGGAATTGTGGGAAAAAGAGCACCTACCTCGCAAGACAAAAAAAATCCGATTTTTCTTTTACGCGAGTTGTCTCCTTCGAATCACTTCTCTTGCTTTCGCGATCCAAGCACTACGGCTCGCACTACCACCCCTTAGGTCACTGTAGAAGGCTGAAAGGAGAATGGACGAGACCCCCTTTGTTGGTTTGTACGTCTCTCAAAGTCTCAAAGGGATGGCGGTCTCTCACTTTGCGAGTTTAAATAGCAAGTGTCCTATTCTCCTAGGACACATCTCCATCGTCGATTTTCTCCTAATCCAAAGGCCACGAATGATCACCAAAAATAAGCCTTCCACTTGCCCAAGACATTCCCCCAAATCAATTCCTCATTTAGTTAGGATTTTCTTTAATTAAGGAGTTTCAAAACTCTAATTCGGTTACACATACTTAAGACAATTTTTTCCCAAATTGGATTCAACCTTCCACCATTGATGGCTACCTAATCTAAGGCCACGATCTACCCCAAATCAAGGCATGATCTCCCTCTTGAATGCCATCACTGCTTCTAGCAGTTTCCCAATTCCAATGGACGCCCAATTGCCTTGATCATCTCGTCCAAAATTGGCTAGTAAATCTTGGGTAACCTCTTTATTAAACTCTAATTGACTCTCCATACTAATTGACGTAACCTATCCCATTTAGTTAGGGGATTAAGTCAAATCAAGTAGTTACTTAAAATAGGATTTGTAACTTCCTAATTGAAAACCAATTCCACCATCTTCTCCCATCTCCATACGTGTCACTAATGAGTTTAGTAACTGCCAATTACCGCAATAATCACGTCCAAAATTTCTTTCCTTCGGATTCCTTAAATTTCCAATTTAAAAGTCCCAATTCTAATCAAATTCAAACCGGGTTTTTAATTCTATTTCAAATCTTTTCAAACCACCAATCATAATTCATCAAATTAAGAGAATTACCTGCTTACCTTGCATAAGATTTTCCCATTTTAATAAATAAAAAATTCCGGGTATTACAGGTAAGGTAAGAGACAGTTGCTCATATTCGGCAAGTGACATGGTGAATGATGTGAGTGTAGAGTATGGATTGAGCATCACATATCATAAGGCATGTCATGCAAAGGAGACAACTGTGGGAGATATGGTGATTACAAGGATTTTTATAACATCATTCTATGGTATTTGAACAAGCTCGTGGCCCAAAAGCAGGAGCCATCCAAGGGTTTGAACATTGTCGGGCAGCTATTTTGTAGATGATACTTTTCTCTATGGCAAGACCAAGGGGATTCTTCTAGTAGCTTCTTTTGTGGACGCTGACAACCATATTTTCTCATTAGTATATAGAGTTGTAGATAATGAAACTGAGGATAATTGTCAGTGGTTCTTAACACGTGTTCGACATTACATTGCTCTTGGCAAGATTATCACTGTGACATCCAATAGAGACAAAGGACTACTTGTGGCTTCTCTAATTTCATCACATATGCAATTAACTTGTGAGAACATAAAGCTACCACAACGCATTGCAAACCCAACACAATTGCGCTCAAACATTAAAAAAAGATAAACAACACAGTTCGTAAAAATTCACAACCAAATATTAACTTGTCACAACCTCATGACATTAAAAAAGGATAAACAACACAGTTCACAAATATTCATAACCACATATTAACATGCGACAACCTCATGCAATGACCAAATCACGCATACTTGTGTCTATACTTTCTTCTCAACATAAAGCTACCACAAACGCATAGCAAACCTATCACAATCAAATCGCAATTAAAAAAAGGATAAACAATACAATTCGTAAATATTCGAAACCACATATTAACATGTCACAACCTTTATAAATGCAGTTAGCTTATTAGAAGTATAACATAACTTTGTCATAAACCATCCATAACCTCATAATAAGAGGTCATAAATTAACATATGAAAATATTCAAAATCACATATGAACCTGTCAGAACTATATCATAACTTAGACATAAATCAGTCATAACTACATATTTAACTGTGACAACTAATCACTACTGACTCAAAAAATCACACAAGCCTAGTTTTTCCCATAGACTGATACTGAACTGAGAACGTACAACACAAGCCATGAGGCTTCCGATGTTTGTCCAAATGCAAGTATATACATAAAGTAACAGAGGTAAGCCCCGCTGTCATCAAACCCCACTTGCTTCTGTAATTCAACAAGCTTATTTTTTTATTTCTCCTAATCCCCATCTTCGAATGGCAAACCCAATAGAAACCCACCATACTTTGCATGTCTCTTCGTGGCATGGAGGAATATAGACTTTTTTAGTTCAAATCTCCTGCATGTCCCAAGGCTATCTTAAATGAATATCATGCGTTCACCAAATCTAAAGTTCAATAAGGACCAATGATTACTCTTGAGGACTGGAACAAGCCACATGTTGTACATGAAAGCATGATCACCATCTGCACCCTTGCAAGATCCGCGCACATTCTTGCTCCAATCTTCATACAAAACCTCGTGATCAAATATTTTAGGCTTTCTACCCACCATTCACATATTGAAAGCTTTCTGGTCAATATTGCAAAATGATTGCATTCATGTACAAAGTAAGCAATAAAGAAGCATGACATCACATATAAATGGTATCACAACTACATCACAAGTATGCATTCATGTACAAGGTTAATGTAACTTGCCAAAAAGTGGGGGTCAAATATGAAGGCCCTAGGAAGCTTTCACCATGTAGCTCCTTCAAGTGCTTTCGCAAGAGTGCCACATATGCATCCACGACAAGTTGTCGAACCATCCTGCATCTGATATCTCTTCCTCCATCCCATGGTATCCTTGCTACCTAATGCTCTGGAGGTTGCTAATCTTAATAGGTACCCCATTAGCAAGGGCAACATCGATGTCTAATGATTTTTTTTGGAGCTTCTAAATTATGTCAACAATGGTCTCATCCTTGGGTGTTAGGTAAAACTCAGTGGGATGGTTTTCCCTCTCATTGCGTCGGAGTGCAATTTCACAAAAGAAAGGGGATTGACATTGTACAGTAGGATTTGTAGTTCTCAACATAGATACCGTCAGAGGGAGTGGCTTGGTTGTAGTGGTGTGGGCAACAACCTACCTATGGGTGTACGTTGCCTGTATCATACCATAATTAATGAATGAATAGTTAAAATCTATACATATAAAGCCTCATGAAAGGAAGTAAGTATCTAGAAGGTAAACATTTTACTTACTAAAAGACTATTTAGATCAATGATTCTCACTAGTCTACAACCAGTGGAATCCGATGCAATGGAAATGATTGACCTGTGTTGATGTATATTATTCTCTTCCTCTCTATAACTTATATTGGTACCTCTTTAGTTTCATCATCCTCAAGAGCCTCCTCATTTAGATTAAAAGACCAACTACTGGGTGACTCCAATGGGGAAGTAGTGTCCATGTTGCCTGCCGTATCTGGAGAGTGAATAGGTGTGGTGGCAGTGTCATCATCGTATTTCAGCCTCTTCTCTTTATTAGGATAAAATGACTTGGTTGTCAAATTCTTCTACCTTGTTGAGAATAGGATATTGGGGGACATAGCATCCACCACAGAGGAAGGCCCTGGCGGCTAAGCCTCTTGCCTCTTCGCCTCTCCATCTGCTTGTTTATACTCTTTGGTATGACTTTGTCCTACCTTGAGTATATGGCACTTTTGTTTGATGGAGTTGATCTCCCTTTCATGTCTATACTTGATCACGCGGAGTTCTTCCTCCACCTTGCGAGCGAACTCATATATGTGAAGGCAAACTACAGAGAGAAGAATATTATGCTCTTGGAAGGCCTCCAAAGGCATAGGCCTTTTTCGGAGGAAGGACCTAAGGTTTACAACATAAAAAAAAATGAAAAACATATGCAATAGTAAAAAAAAGCACCAACTTGAGAAAAAAAGACAAAATATTTCAATAGAATCATAACTAAATCAAAACATCATTGCAATAGAATCACAGAAGAAATAATGTTACATATTTATGGAAGAGCATTATGTGCTCCTTCCCGTACTTCTTCTGTTTTTGTTATTCTGTGTTGTTTGGGCTTCTTCTGTTGCTCAGTAGAGTGAGTTATATTGGTCCTAGACCTATCACTATCTAGATCAGCTAACTCAGTCTCAGAGTTATCAAGTGCCTGTGTTGTTCCATCTCTGGGCCTCTTCTGTGCAGGTGGAAGGTTTCTCTTTGCTTCCATCTCCTCCATATAATCATTAGCTGCGATATCCTTTTCAATATCATGTGCCACATCAAAGCCTTTGGCAACCACCTTAAGTGCAGACTCAAAGTCAGACAACTCAAGGCTTAAAGTGCTCTTTAGTCCTAGAGGGGGGGTGAATAGGATCACTTAAACGCTCTCACTCTATTTTACTAACTGATAATGTTAATTTAAACAATCATTCAATGCAATGTTATCTTATTAGCAAGTAATTGGAAGTGCATGAATGAGAGAATTAAAAGGTGTGGAATGTGTGTGTAACAATATGCAAGACGGGCAAACACAAGCAATCACACAAAGATTTATAGTGGTTCGCCGCTAAGCAACTCGCTTCAACGGGTACATCCACTCTCGGAGCACCTAATCCAAGCAACCTCTAACATCTACTAAGTGAGGGGTTTTAGCTTACCCACAACATCATACACTTACCAATTTTGCTTGGATCACCGGGAACCATACAAGAGTGAATCCACACTCACTATTGGTCACACCGACCCAACTCTCTCAAAAGAATAGTTAGACCCTATGGTCTACACCACAATCTAACACAAGTAAAGAAGAGATTTAAGAGTATTTATTCTAAGATGGAGAAGTGACTAGAGTACATACCCGTGAAGGGAGGATGTGAGATATCCTACCCGTTTTGCTCAAACTAGTTTTGAGCTAATAGCCTTCCATTGTCCATCCTTGGATTCAACTAATCATGCTCCAAAATTGTAGAGGCTTTTTGGACAAACTTACCCGACCCACAGGTGGATACCTCATATCTAGGGCTGGGAAAAACCTACCCGACCCGACCCTAAAATTACCCGAGCCAATCCAACCCTATTGCAAAATAGGGTCGGGTGCAGGTTTGAAAATTTTACCCTATTTAAAATAGGGTCGGGTAGGGTAATTACCCAAATTACCTGCACAACCCTATTTTACCCGATGTACCTATTATAAAATATTATAATATACATTTAATATTGAATAATATAATTTTTAAGATAATTTTATTTCTAAATCACCAAAAACCTTATATTAACCTTATTTGTATTAAAACTTAGTCAAATAAAGATCAATTTTGACTTTTTAAATACTAGATTAGTAAATAAAAGTATTTATTTTATTTTTTTAAAAAAGTAGGGTCGGGTCATGACCCGACCTGACCGAAGTAGGGTTAAGGTCGGCCATTCTCGACCCTACTAATGAATAGGGTCGGGTAATTACCCGACCCTATTTAGGTAGGGTAAAGGGCGACCCAACCCTATTTTATCCGACCCGACCCGACCCGATTCCCTGCCCTACTCATATCCACCCACCCATTAGTAGTTCCCTCATGTGGGTTGGGTCATATTAACCCATTTGTGGGTGGTTCATTTGTGGGTTAGGTCATATTAACTCATTTGTGGGTGGTTCATTTACATAAACACAGCCATGAATGGATTCTTTATATGTACCTATCTATGGTTTGATTTATTTATCGGGGTTCGAGCAACAGATCTTGTAAACTAAGGGGAGAGGGTTTGATGATGCATCGCCATAAGTCTTGAACCTTTGAGCTTAACCCCTGTTGTCTTCATTTCAAGTAATTTGCCTTGAGCACCCATATTTGAGTCTTGTCCCATGATATATGTCTTCTTCATTCTCGTAATGGGTTTTTCTTCTTGTAGTGGGCTTTTTGAAGTAGCTCTTATCATTCCAAGTGATTTGCCTTGAGCACACATCTTTGAGTCTTGTCCATTAATATATTTCTTCTTCATTCTTGCAGTGGGTTTTTTGAAGTAGCTCTTATCTTGAGTAGACTTCTTCCTCTTTTCGAGTGAGCTCTCCTTAAACTAGCATACCACTCTAAGACACTTACAAATGGGTCATCAAATTGACAAACACAATTAAGGAAAATAACTATGACATTAACAAAGGCCATTAGCAATTCGCCTTTATTGAGGGCTCGAATACTCAGCTTGTAGTCAGGAGCCTTTTGCACAAACCACTTCAAAATCCTGGGTTGCAATAGATCCACCCGTTGCAACCAATCCAATGGACTAGCCCTTACTTTGACTAATTCGAAGAACCAAAATTGCATAAATACATAATTAAGAATGTAATTAGTACATGAAATATTAAAGGAAGAATATTGGAAAGCATCACAAGTTTGTTAGATGGTCTATAATATGGCTAAACAACCAAACAAATTGAACCTATCTTTTCTCATGTCATTGTAGCCATTTGCAACTCATCTCCATAGCTGCACGTACACTTCCTTGGCCCAAGGATAATTTGAGAATGTAAAGTCCTCGTTCCTCATGGCCCAGAACCTAATTTCAATAAGATCTCCTAGCCTAGGTAAGAGGAATACTGCAATGATGTACAAAATAGCCAACCTAATCTTGTCTTGTACCTTCGTATTCTTTCCTTTAAACAAATCCCGAATTATTGTTGAAGTAATTTTGGATTCTCCTTAAATGCACTAGAAGATGGGAGTTCAGTCTTCTCGGCTGTAGTGTGCAGCGACAACCCGAGAATTAGACAAGCATCCAAGGCCTTAACTCGAGCCCTCTTTCCACATATATCAAATGTCAGTCCACTAACCCTCCTCTATTCTCACATACTAGTCGATGACAGATTTGCGAATGAGGAATCTTCAATGTATCTCTCAATACATAATTGGAGAGATATTGATGGGCTTTGCCTTTGATTATCTGGCTAAATGCAGCAAGTTTTTTCATTGTGCATTTGCAATCAATTTTAGCCGACTACAATTGGACAAAAAAATTTAACAAGAGAACAATCCTTGTATAATAATCAGTAGCATTCATACATTACATCATCACACCCTATACAATTAACCTTCGCAACCTATACAATTAACCTTCACAACTTATGTAAGTTACCTTTGCAATAATTATGTCAACCTTTGCAACTAAATAAATTTTACTCAACTTCATATAGAATTACTCAACCCTTGCAACCTATGCAATTTAAATTTGCAACATTTTATATCAACCTTCACAACTAAATAAGTTCGAGCTATTATTCCTATAAAACTACAACTCATCACATTCTACGCAATTATAACTCGTAAGTTATACATTTAATCTAGGCAAACCTTCACAATTACATGAATAACTATTCTATACACAATTCTCATCCATAATTAAAACAAAAACAACAGACATTCATATCATTCATAGTTCCGACAGCAACACTATCTCAATCAAAACCACCCAAATGAAGTGACGGTGAGAAGAAGAAAAAAGACACTTTGTGTAAGCTCTTACTTCCTTTCCGGCTTCAGTTTGGTGTTTCTTCTTCTTCCATGTATTCTTCTCTTTGCCTTGTGTAGCCCGTAGAGCAATTTGTGTCAACAGAGAGGGGAGTTGGTAGAGAGGGGAGTCCATTGAGAAGGGCTAGTCGAACCAGCAAAGAGGGAGAGTTGGCGAAGGGGCGTATGTGGTGGGAGGGGGAAGTGGTTGCGAAGGATTTTGGGTGGAGAGGAGTCGGCGGAGAGGGGAGTCGGTTGAGAGGGACGTTGGCAGAGAGGGGAGTCAGTAGAGAGGGGTGTCTGCGGATAGGGAATTCCGCGGAGGGGGCCGTCGCCGAACCGACAAAAAGGGGGAGTTAGCGAAGGGGTGTGTGTGGTGGCAGAGGAGGGTTTTGAAGTGACTACAAAGGGAGAGTGAGAGAAAATGGAGAGAGGGGAGAAAAGATGTGCGGTCACATTTCAAGTATGGTGGTTGCACGGGCCACATAGCATTTTCAGATTCTATGCTGCTGCATGGGCAGTTTAGGCATTACAAAAAAACCCACGTGAGTCCCTTTTTGGTTAAATTTTTTCCAACTCTTTGGGTCTCTTTTGAACCCCTAATTTTTTTACCTAGCCCAAAACAGTTAAAGGGGCAAAGTTCATTTCTAAATGAAATTACCCCCAGATATAACTAGAGTTTTAGGATTTTCAGTCTGGATTTTTTTGGCTCTCTCTTTATTCAGGGGTTACGAAAAATTACATGAATTCTCTCCAACTGTTATACTCCTACCAAAAGCTTTGGGTTGTGCCATCATTGGCATTTGGCTTAAATGAAAAGAAAAAAGATTTTGCAAGGAGAATTTGATATATAATCAGATGTCACCACCACTATGAAGATTCGGATGGACGGTCGAATAAAAGAACATTTTCCAAATGATAAAGTAACTTCATCGGGAGAAATTATTGTTTTCCCCGAGTAATCCTTAGGAGAAGCAAACGCAAGCTAATATGTATCGAGAAGATATTCCAAGTGCACTAATATTTTCTTATCTTGTAATCCCTTTTGTCCAAAAACAATACTCCATCTGTTTAGAAATAGAGGAAAGATTTGTTAAAAATGGTCATTTTCTTGGACTGTGGGGCCCACGTGACCTTTCCTTGAAAAAAAGAAGCCATACTAAGGGGCCGTTTGGGGCGTGATTAAAAGCTTTTGCTACACTGTAGCATTCATGTTTTTTCCGTATCCAACTGAAACGCCTCAGGTCGTGTTTCACGCTATATATGGAAAAAACATGAATGCTACAGTGGACGTCCAAAATCCACTCTGAATATTTGTCTATAATGACGCCCCACACGGCCCCTAATTTGTATTTTTTATGTCTCTTTCGCCCTTAGATAAAGGAGAAAGGATGATAAATGGGGGGGGGGAGGTAAATTTGAAAAGTGAGTAAAACATCCGTAACAGAATTTGTTGGCTACCGCCAGCTAGTGCACATGCGAATCCTCCCTCTATTTCTAAACAAACTTTTTTAGCAAACCCAAAGAGAGTACTAGCATTATTATAATTTGAGGACGGTTTACATGAGATTGTTCTCATATAAGGAGCATGATGTCAATATTTTGGGTCGTTGGATTCCGATCCAAAGGTGGGTATTAAATTAGTAGGTAAGTGAGCGTGTCAAATAAGTGGGTAAATGAGTTCCTTGTAACCGTTAGATCAAGATCCAATGGTACTTAAACTAGCCTCATATAAGCCAAATGAGAGCGATCTTATTTAAACTTTTCGGGCCGATCATTGTCAGATCATGTTATTAATATTACTTACTGATACTGTCTTAAGGATGATAGATCTGTGTACCTTTGCAAAGATGATAATAAATCCGTTAGATGAAGGTTATGATCGAATCAAGCGAAGCACTTTGTCCTTAAGACAGAATGCGCCCTCCCTACGGTGCTTAGGACTCGTGGGCGTCTGCCTCCCAGAATAAGACGATCAACCACGTACTGTAGGAGCACTCCAATCCGTTAGATGAAGATTGTGGTGCAATGCACGTTTGTTTAGAAGATTTCCAAGATACTGCTGCACCTCCAATAGTAAAGACATATCCACTTGTGTATTTCGAGTCTCTTGTATCAGATATCCAATTTACATCACAATACCCCTCATGTTTGAATCCATTTGACATCATCATTTTGTCAAATTTTTCATGCCATTGCTTAGGTGCTTGTTTAAGCCCATAAAGAGATTTAACAAGTCTGCACATTTTGTTTTCTTGACCCGGTACAACAAACCCTTCAGGTTGTTGCATATATATTTCCTCATTCAAGTCACCATTCAAGAATGCTGTTTTTACATCTATTTGATGTATTTTAAGATTATACAAAGCAGCCATAGCAATTAACATCCTAATGGAAGTTATTCTTGTGACTGGTGAATATGTATCAAAATAATCTTGACCTTCCTTTTGCTTGTATCCTTTGATAACAAGTCTTGCTTTATATTTGTCAATTGATCTATCAGCCTTCATCTTCCTCTTGAAGATCTACTTGTATCCGAGAGGTTGACTCCCTGGAGGTAGATCTACCAACTCCCAAGTCTGATTTTGCATAATTGATTCAATTTCACTATTTACAGCCTCCTTCCAATATTGTGCTTCAGGAGAGGACATGGCTTCCTTAAAGCTTTGAGGCTCATTTTCTAATAAATAAGTTAGAAAATCTGGACCAAAGGATTTTGATGTTCTAGTACGTTTACTACGTCTAGGTTCATCATCTTCTCCCTCTTGGTCTTCACTATTGTCCATTGCAACATCCAAAGTTCTTTTAAGAGAACTTTCATTTTGTGTAGAATTCGAAGGAAAAATATGTTCAAAAAATAAAGCATTCCTTGATTCAATCACTGTATTGACATTTACATCAGGAATATCCGATTTACGAACGAGAAAACGATATGCACTGCTATTATTGGCATAACCAATGAATACGCAATCAATGGTCTTTGATCCAATTTTAATCCGCTTGGGATTAAGGACTGCCACTTTTGCTAGACACCCCCACACTTTTAAGAGTTGTAGGAAGGCTTTCGACCTTTCCATAACTCATATGGTGTCTGCAAGGTTTTCTTATGAGGTATTTTGTTGAGAATATAATTGGCTGAAAGCAAAGCTTCCCCCCACATGTTCTGAGGTAACCCAAAACTGATTAACATGGCATTCATCATTTCTTTTAAAGTTCTATTTTTTCTTTCAGCAACTCCATTTTGCTGTGGTGAATAAGGTGTCGTGGTTTGGTGTATAATATCATGTTGTGAACAGAATTCACCAAAAGGTGATTCGTATTCCCCACCTCTATCACTTCTTAGAACTTTTATTTTCTTGCCAAGTTGATTCTCAACCTCTGTTTTATATAATATAAACATGTTTATAGCCTCATCTTTACTTCCAGCAAGTATACATAACAATAACGAGTGCAATCGTCAATAAATGTAATAAAGTACTTTTTACCTCCTCTTGTTTGAACAAGTTTTAAGTCACAGACATCGCTGTGAATTAACTCAAGAGGTTCAGTACATCTCTCAATACTTTGGAATGATTTCCTTGTTAATTTAGATTCTACATAAGTTTCGCATTTATGATTAAAGTCAATATTAAATTTAGGCAGATATTCCATATTAATCAATCTTCGTAAAGCATCATAATTGACATGTCCAAATCTACCATGCCACACATCACATGACTCAATCGTATAAGAGGAAGAAGCATTCTCATTCATAACATTAGCAACATATACAATAGGTAAAACATTGAGCTTAAAAAGCCCTTCATTAAGGTACCTTTTTTCCACGTACATCCCACCCTTAGTCAAAACAAATTTGTCCGACTCAAACACCAACTTGAAGCCATTCTTGCTCAGCAATGATCCAGACACTAAGTTCTTTCGAATTTCTGGCACATGCATCATATTGTTGAGCATGAGGTCCTTGCCCGAAGTCATCTTGAGCACCACCTTTCCTATTCCTTCAACCTTGGCAGTAGAAGAGTTGCCCATAAACAGTTGTTCACCATTTTCCACAGAGTGATAAGTGGAGAACATTCTCCTGTTTGAGCACACATGACGGGTAGCCCCAGTATCCACCCACCATTCTCTATCATTCGTGACCATATTCACTTCCGAAATCACAGCAGAAAGGTTGATGTCATGCACATTGGTGAAGAGATTCTCCACTTCGGTCATGTGGGCTTGTGCCTTCTTCTTCTTGAAACCATCTTGTTTCTTCCGTTTGTAACAATCCTTAGCCTTATGGCCCATCTTGTCACACACATAGTACTTGCCCTTGAACTTGTTGTTGTTGGAGTCATTGTTTGACTGACCCACAGGATGCTTCCTCTTTTTGTTGGTAAAGCCATTACTTTTATGCCCTTGTTCCACGATATTTACTTTGGCCTCCATGCCATGACCCCCGGTTTTCTTTTCAGAAGAACGGTTGTCCTCTTCAATCTTTAACCTCACAATCAGATCTTCCAAGTTCATCTCCTTCCTCTTATGCTTTAAGTAGTTCTTAAAATCCTTCCAGGATGGTGGTAGTTTTTCAATTATTGCTGCCACCTGGAAAGACTCACTTAAAGTCATGTCTTCTGCATGAATTTCATGTAGGATAACTTGGAGATCATGAACTTGATTGATCAGAGTCTTAGAATCCACCATTTTGAAGTCCAAAAATTTGCCAACCACGAATTTCTTCGTTCCAGCGTCTTCAGTTTTGTACTTCTTATCTAAAGACTCCCACAGTGCCTTAGCACTTGTCATCGAACTGTACACATTATATAATGTGTTGTCCAATCCGTTAAGGATATAATTACAGCATAAGAAATTTGCATGTTTCCATGCATCTACTGCCGCAACAGCCGTTTTGTCTTCCCGTTTCTCCTCAGTGAGAATAGGCACTTCTTCTTTAAGGAATCGGGCCAAATTCAGCGTGGTAAGATAGAATAACATTTTCTGTTGCCATCTTTTGAAATCCACACTACTGAATTTTTCTGGTTTCTCCCCTTTAACTTGAACAGAAGTATTCACCGGAGTGGGAATCAGTACCGGAGTGAAGTTCTCAGTAGCCATTTCTTTGCAAATCATATAAGATTATCTCAGTAATAGCACAATAATTACAGTACAAATGACAATATAGTACAGTAAATAAAAATTACAGTACAGCACAGTAATTCATTCTATCTTAAGATTGTTATTAATATTACTTACTGATACTATCTTAAGGATGATAGACCGGACCCGTTTTGGTTGAACTAAAATAAATTAGAAAACTAAACTAATTAAATTTGTCCCAAAATAATATTATCTTGTTGACCCAACCCGACCCGACCCAACTCGACCCGGTCGGACGGACGAACGGCAGCGCGCGCGCGCGTGTGGGTTAGCCCACCTAGGTGTATGGGTCCAACATCTCTCTCCCCCATAAAAGTGGGGTGGCCCTTGGGCCTAACTTCTAAGGCCAAAGTTGGACCTTATATACCATCCACAACTCCTCTTTGGTGTGGATGTGGGACTATTCATCCTTCACCCAATTCACTCATTCATATCAATAGTAAGTGGGTTTTATTATGGGTTATAACTCCTCTTTAATACCCACTTCTAACATATCAAAGGGGAGAAGAAGAAGAAGAGGAAGGTATGAGGTGTTATCAAACCTGGGCCAGTCCCACTTATTTTAAAAGTTCGATTTTACTTGGATGTTAATACTATTTTTGGAGGGAGGGTAGGGTGTATTAAACTCAACATCGTGATTGGAACGAAAACCATGGTCTAGTGCACCGGAAGCCCACCGGTTTAATGGAGGTTTGGAAAGGCCACAAGCCACAATCTAGGGCCAGTCTCTTCTCTCATGTTCAATTCAATATAGCCAATTGTTGTCTTCCCAAAGAACCAAATAATTGGTCTACTTCCCCAAACTTAACCGGAAGTGACGACACCTGTTCACCCCTCCTCTTGTTCAGCAATGTAATTGAGTGGGCTGCCTTGGTTGCGCACTTGCGCTTGCTGCGTGGCTGAGTCGATAAGTAGGGTCCACTTGTCATGGCTTTCGAGACCTTCTTCTGGATAAGGAAACCAGTCAATTATGCTTTTGACGCTTTTCACAATTTTATAGTCTCCCGGCTCCCCCCCTCCAATAAAAAAACAAGTCTCCTAGCTCTTATCTACAATCAAAGTCGGTCACATTTCACAACAGTAACTAGAAACTGTATTGCAAATTGATCTCATGTATTAGCTGTATAGTTCCAATTTAGCGAGTGCTAATCATAAGTAAGAGCGGAGCTATTTTTGTATACTTTTTCTAGTTGCTCTTATGCGTGCAAATTTAGAATGATAACTGCCATTTTTTAGAACATCTCTTTAGTTTTCTTTTTTTGGTTATACATCTTTTTAGTTGGAATGTAATAACCTTTTCTATAATTTCATTAGCTAACATCATGAATCATAATGCGGCAATGCAAGATGGAAGTGGATGGGGAAGATATTTTGGTCTTCCTACTTGGTGTCTGGCAGGATATTGATCTTCAGCCTTCGATCATGGATGCCGCAGGTGGTAGCCCATGTTAACACAATTTCTCAAATGCGCTAGGATCGTTCCTATTGGTGGTGGAGGATATCATGCCGTGCGTATATCCCCTGGACCAAACAAACTTCCTAGTGGACTGAAGCGGAAGAAGAGAAAACAGAATGAGATATCACATGTCTCCCTACAACTATTTACCAGCTACTTGCATTACAAAGGATGCATGAGTATAACATACTCAGCACGTATAAGCTTATGAATATAGCAAAGTATAATTATGCATAAGTTATTAAAACAATTAAGCAATAGACAAAACATTGTCTGATTTTCCCGTAACACTTATCGCAATATTATACAACATACCAACATCAAGGGCCCAGAGTCTCCATGTCCCATCATAACTCTCCTTATGCCATCCTATGTGCAAGAGAGTTATCCATCTGCTGTGTCTGAGCACCTCATTTATACACAACAAGAATACAACCAGCCTCATGTGACCTTCACTTACTACAACCTCCTTATGAGCTTACTGAAGAAACCACTTATTTGGTTATCTTCCTTCATGGCATTCTCAGCCTCCTTGGGCTTCTAACACTTCATCCACCAGTGGAACCAGGTTATTTAACTTCAAGGACGAACGCACCACAACAAACACACCAATATTAATATACTAACATTCTAATGGCATCCACACAACTCAATGTTCTTAATGCACTTGTGGCATTTGGAACCCATACATCATAGTTTACTAACTACCACTTGTGGTCCGAAGGGCTTATATGCCTCATTCCACGTCTATTGATTATCCACTAGCAATACTTGTTAAGTATCAGCTAACTCCACATAGTCTTTCACAATCTCACGAACTGTCCGTTATCATTAAAGAGTCGCAAACTCAATCTACCATTTACCACACCTTAGGAACCCTTTGATAGATTCAAAGAGGTATCCCACTCCTTAGATCAACAGGTTATTCCATTGATCTATATAAGAGTTGTATACTCCATTCTTTTTCTTAAACCTTACCAATCTCATGGATATTAGTACATAACCTGATATAAGATTATAGTCTTAAAAGTATAGTGCTCTTAACACTGCTAGCAGGCTGATCGTTTAAAATTAAAACTCTTGCAAGTGCACAAGGCAATTGTACTACAGTGAGTATTAAGAAGGGTTGTCGAACCTCAGGAACGGATGAATGATTTACCAAATTCAATAGAAAATAGAAATGTTGATTCTAGACTAAGAAAGCAATGAACTTTTAACTAAACTAAGTGAGAATTAATCAATGTGGAGAAGACCAAAGCTTCGAATCCACCACAATAAACTAATGTATCGTCTCTCTCTCTTTTGAATAAAGATTTCCAATTGGCTAACATATTCCTCTCGGACATACACTTGTCAACTCAAAATATAGTGCTCTCCTCTCGGATGTAACACATAAAACAATTAAAACATGGAATTGTGATCTATCTCTCTCGAGTATAAACCAATGAAATTTTATTGATATATAACACCTCAGTCTACTCACGTTCCTCTCAGATACGCAAATATTCTTCGGATTGAAACTCACAAGAATTCACTCTTGTCTCTCTCGAGTACAAAGAACAAACCTTTATTGAATTAACGGTGATTACACAATAAAATCCATACACCAACTAGAGTAAAAACATAAGATGACAGAAAAGAAACTACACAACTAGATTATTGGGCTTCATCTACGCCTTGGAAAAGTGTTTAGCCTCGCATCGGAAGAGAAATCACCATCGTGTTCTTCATGTTATTCTCTTCTTCTCTCCTTTACTCTAGCCTCCAATAAAGTTCAAAAGTCTATTCTCTGATTTCTTCAAGATAGCCCAAAACGTTCTCTCATAAGGCCTATTTATAAGAGTGAAGAGAAACTAGAGAGTCCCCTTCCAAATCCGAGTCAAAATAGGTCTTAATTCGGTTTTCTGCACACGGCGATCGATCGCTCCATATTGCCATTTGTTTGCCTCCCGATCGATCGCAATTCCTTTGTTATTTTTCTCCGATCGATCGCTTTGCCGATCGACGCCGTATGATACGGATCAATCGTAGTTACTGTCTTGCGTGATTGAAAAATTTCAGTAGATACGATCGATCATTTTGAGGTTCGATCGATCATTTTCTTCAATACACTGCTTTTGCGGCTCTGGCGATTGATCGCATTACTAGCCAATCGACCGCGGTTACTGTTCATGAATTTCAAACGGCTATAACTTTCTGTCCCGAACTCCGAATTGTGCATAATTGGTGGCGTTGGAAAGCTGACTGCTTAATCTTTAACATAAAATGAATTAGTCCAATCCGACATTTGTACACAAAGTTATGATGATTTAACCATTTGAGTTATTTTTCTCCTCATTTCTGTATATTACTCTTGTTTCCTACAAAAACCAAAAACTATATTAAAGTAGTATTTATTCTAATCAAACACTAGCATAATCATAGGTTTTAGGAGATAATAAAATGTATATTTCATGTACAGATCACACCCCCAAACCTATATTTTGCTAGTCCCTAGCAAAACAAAACAAAACAAAATCAAACAAACAGCCAAAGGAACTAATGCATAAAAGTAAACACCACTTTCGTAGGGAACACGATTGCATTGAGCGTATACAACAAGCCGTTAAACCTCTAGGTGTCCCTAGTAGGACGAGTTTTGTCTCGTGAGGGTTTGTAGCCATGCTACCCACAAACATGTATTTATGAAACTAATTAACCTAAGTGCAAAAACAAAGTAAAAATAAAAACATTGCAAAACAAGCAAACCTATTATCCTGATAAATGCAAACTACAATGCTTAAGAAAATTAAACACACCTACTTGGTTCATAATCAACAGGAATATAGAAGCCTTCAAGTAAGTGGTTTTATTCCACACTTTCATCTTAGAAATTTCTGCTCAATATGATATAGCATGATAATATAGATAGTAAAAAGTGTAGAACATTGTAGCAATACATTCTAAATTTCCATTTTACACAGATCCAGTGTTACCCATTAACCAAAGAACATTAAAATCTACATAGTTATCGTAATCTTTAGGTTCATGATAGCACAAATCTGCGTGCCTCCTTCGGGTCCAACATTCTAGATTTGAGAGGATAATACACCATAGACTTTTTTTTAGGACTGTGTAAGACCCGACTTCAAGATGCTTAGGTTTAGCAATGACTCAGGCCAATGACTCCCAACCAATTGGCTTAGGGCATTAGGTTTTAAGAGACCGCTTCGGGCCTGAGCATCAGCCTAAGTTAATCCTATAAAGTCAAGCAGCCCCTTTCTTTCTTTCTTTTTTTTTCATTTTTTTTCGCATTTTTATTTTCATCATTCATTTTTTTCAGCACATTTTTACTCTGTCCAGGTTGTATTATACTCTCAACCTATTTCTAGTTCCAATCCCTTGCCATAGCCAAGTAAATGGTCTATCATGATCTTTTAAGCTCAACAGATAACTAAACATCATCCAATGACTATGACTAAAGACATACCACTGTAAATTAGCGTTCAACAAATCTCTAGATGGTATTATTTATGTACTAGTGTGTGTGAGTGAATTTTCTTAGCTCAAGCACATGTTCCAAGAGGACTGCAAGAGAAAGATATACTCAGTTAAGTGTATCTATCCTCCAATATACTTACTCACACTTCCAAGTAAATTAATCTCCAAAGAATTGTAACATGCATCATCATGGGATAAAGTATCAAAACCTAATAAAAAGTACTAACAAACAACCTAAAAACTAATCAAATTTTTATGATTTTTCAATTTCATGATTTTTTTTCTTTTATATAAACACTATTCCCTCCCCCAAACCTATTATGAATATTGTCCTCAATGTTAACAAAATATAGCATGACAATGAGCATATAACAAAAAAAATCAGATAAAGGAGAGAATACACCTGAATACGTGGGTTGCTTCCCACCAAGCGCTAAGTTTAACGTCTTCAGCCAGACGAAACTCCTTTAGTCTAACTTATCCAGGGTCTTTCAAGCCAACATTCAGTCCCTCTGTGGTCCTACTACACACATTAAAATTAATGAAAGAAGTAGCAAATGAATCAGTAGGACAAAATCATGGGGGTGCACCATCCACTAGAGTATCAATCATATGAACTGCATAATAATCATCTGGTGGTGGATGTTGTTTTTGGGCATTAAAAACATTCAGTTTGACATTTAAATTTCTAAAAGACAATTTCAGCACCCCATCCTGACAGTTTATAATAGCATTGGATGTCGCAAAGAATGGACGTCCCAAAATTACTGGAATTTGACTACCAATGTTCGATACAGGTTGTGTATCTAAGACAATGAAGTCCACAGGAAAGAAAAATTTGTCAACCTGTACCAGAACATCTTTAATAACACCACGCGGAACTTTAATGGATCGGTCTGCAAGTTGTAGTGTTATTGTAGTCGGTTTTAATTCCTCCAACCCAAGTTGCTCATACACAGAGTAAGGCAACAAATTTACACTCGCCCCCAAATCTAATAATGCCTTGTCAACAGTATGGTTACCTATAACACATGAAATTGTTGGACATCCTGGGTCCTTATATTTCGGTGCAAGGTTATGTGTCAATAGGGAACTCACCTGCTCAGTAAGGAAGACTTTTTAGTCACATTAGATTTAGCTTTTCGCTTTTGGGTACAAAGGTCTTTCAGGAATTTGGCATAGGCAGGGACCTGTTTTATTGCATCTAGAAAATGGAGATTGATCTTAACCTGTTTGAACACCTCGAACATCTCCTCCGTCTTTTGGTGGGATTTACTAAATGGGGAGGGTTTGTCCAGGCATTGTGGAAATGGTACCCTGGGAATATAAGATCTCTCTTTCTGGGCCTCGGGTTGGTTATCCAGTGGGTTTTAGAACTAATAGGTATAGCTTTGATGGAATTGGGTTCTTTTTCTTCCTCATGGGAAGGTGTCTCACTCAAAGGGCCAACAAATGGATCCCGAACCCTATTGTCAACTTGTTTACCACTCCTCAAGGTGGTTATGGCTTGCACTTATTCAGGAGGTTAATGGGAGGCCTTAGCTACAAACTGGCCTCGAGGGTTTTGCTGGGGTTGGCTCGGCAAGGTTCCTGCTTCTCTACAGTTCATGGATTGGGCCAGCTGCCCTAATTGAGTCTATATTTTGGCAATAGATTGTGTATGGGAATGGACAAGCTGGGCCTGGGTTCGTAGCTCTGCTCTTATCTCCTTCTGTTCAGTTTTAATCTCGGTTAAGTGGGAGAGGAACATTTGGCTCATTTGTTCTTCTAATGAAGGTCGCCTATTAGATTGGCCAAAGGGAGCCGGTGCGGGTTGGTTGGACTGGGGCTGGCTTTGAAATTCTGGTCTTAAGGCTGGATTGAAAGCTGGCCCTTGGTCAGGTTATTTCCAGGCGAAATTGAGATAATTTCACCACCCCGGTTTAGAGGTATTTGAGTAGGGGTTATTGGCTCTAGGGTATCCTTGTGCAAAGTTGACGTGCTTCTGTACAAGATCTGGATACTGGAAAGCAGACGGGCAGTCAACTATGGTGTGCATAGGGCTGGCACAAATGGTACAGGCATCATAAGAGGTTGGGGTATAAGGTTGAGTCTGAGAGAAAAACCTGTCAAACCTCTCTGTCAGCGATGCCACTTGGTGTTCTATGTTCGTGGTAGCTGTAACATCGTACATACCTCCCCTTGAGGCATTCCTACTAGGCATATGGTCTTCAGATCTATAGAGGGTGGCACTGTGTAAAGAGTTTTCGCTTAGGTCCTCTAGTAGATCCCAAGCATCATCCGGGGTTTTCTTCATGAATGTGCCTCCACAGGAGGCATCTATAAGGGTCTTATACTGATCACACACACCCTCATGAATTCTCTGCACTAATTGCCACTTGGGCACATTATGGTGGGGACAGGACCGGAGTAGGGCTTTCATCCTCTCCCAGCTTTCATAGAATTGTTCATTAGGTATCTAGGTAAAGGTGATGATTTCATGGCAGATCTTATTGGCCCGCCCCACAGGAAAGTATTTCTTGAGGAATTCGGCCCGAAGTTCCTCCCAAGTGGAAATAGAGTTATGCTCAAGGGAGTATAGCCATTCCTTGGCCCTATCTTTTAAGGTGAAGGGGAACAACCTAAGGCGCACCTGATCATCAGACAGTGTAAGCTTAAAGGTTGTGTTAACCTCTAAGAAGTTTTGCAGATGCCTATAGAGGTTCTCATTGAGTTGTCCATGGTATGTGGGCAGCATCTAGATGATGTTTGGCTTAATTTCAAAATTAGCCACGGTTGCAGGCAGTAGGATACATGAGGGGGAGGTGTAGGCAGTGGAACGGTAGTAGTCTTGCAGGGTATAGACATGGGGCATTAGTGGATTCTGATTTATGCCATTCCCAACCCCAAGGTTCATGTTGTTCGCCATTGGATGAATTTCAGGGATTGGTTTGCTAGGAGTTCTATAAATTCTATATAGGCGTCAGGATTAGGATCAAAGGTAAGGTCGGGGTTCAGGGAGCGCTGACCATGCATGCACAATAAAAATCAGATAAAACCTGTAACAGTCTTAATAGCGACAACTAGCAAGCATCAGTCCTAGATAGTGACAACTAGCAACCTAATAGCGACAACTAGCACGTCATGCAATCCCACATAGAAAATTGAAAATTCCAAGCACTCAAAGTTACTCTAAAAGAAGGTTAAGAGAGTGCAAACAGTGGGAAGGGATGGCTCTTCCAACGATGACGAAAATCAGTGTCCTCTCTTAATCCTACAAAAGAAGAAGAAGGCGATTAAGCTACTGAAAAGAAATCTAAACTAAACTAAACTACTCTAGAACTATGCTAAAAAATTTAGTAAACTATGGAGCCGTCCCGGCAACGGCGCCAAAAACTTGATCGTTTAAAATTAAAACCCTTGCAAGTACACAAGGCAATTGTACTACAGTGAGTATTAAGAAGCGTTGTCGAACCTTAGGGACGGATGAATGACTTACCAAATTCAAGAGAAAATAGCAATGTTGATTCTAGACTAAGAAAGCAATGAACTTAACTAAACTAAGTGAGAATTAATCAATGTGGAGAAGACCAAAGCTTCGAATCCACCACAATAAACTAGTGTATTGTCTCTCTCTCTTTTGAATAAAGATTTCCAATTGGCTAACATATTCCTCTCGGACATACACTTGTCAACTCAAAATATAGTGCTCTCCTCTCGGATGTAACACATAAAACAATTAAAACATGGACTTGTGATCTATCTCTCTCGAGTAAAAACCAATGAAATTTTATTGATATATAACACCTCAGTCTACTTATGTTCCTCTCAGATACACAAATATTCTTCGGATTGAAACGCACAAGAATTCACTCTTGTCTCCCTCGAGTAGAAAGAACAAACTTTTATTGAATTAATGGTGATTACACAATAAAATCCATACACCAACTAGAGTAAAAACATAAGATGATAGAAAAGAAACTACACAACCAGATTATTGGGCTTCATCTATGCCTTGGAAAAGTGTTTAGCCTCGCATCGGAAGAGAAATCACCATCGTGCTCTTCATGTTCTTCTCTTCTTCTCTCCTTTGCTCTAGCCTCCAATAAAGCTCAAAAGTCTATTCTCTGATTTCTTTAAGATAGCCCAAACTGTTCTCTCATAAGGCTTATTTATAAGAGTGAAGAGAAACCACAGAGTCCTTTTCCAAATCCGAGTCGAAATAGGTCTTATTTCGGTTTTTCGCAGACGGCGATCGATCGCTCCGTATTGCCGTTCGTTCGCCTCCCAATCGATCGCAATTCCTTCGTTATTTTCCTCCGATCGGTCACTTTGCCGATCGATGCCGTATGATACCGATCGATCGTAGTCACTGTCTTGCGTGATTGAAAATTCTAGTAGATATGATCGATCATTTTCTTCAATACACTGCTTTTGCTGCTCTGTCGATCGATCGCATTGCTAACCGATCGATCGTGGTTACTGTTCATGAATTTCAAATGGCTATAATTTTTTGCTCCGAACTCCGAATTATGCATAGTTGATGGTGTTGGAAAGCTGACTTCTTATCTTTAAGATAAGTCCTTGAGTCAGTCCAATCCGACATTTATACATAAAGTTATAATGATTTAACCATTTGAGTTATTTTTCTCCTTATTTCTGTGTATTACTCTTGTTTCCTACAAAAACCAAGAACTATATAAAAGTAGTATTTATGCTAATCAAACACTAGCATAATCATAAGTTTTAGAAAATAATAAAATGTATATTTCACATATAGATCACAGGCTATCAGCTAGCCGATGGCTGCCTGAGTAATCCTTTTCTAACTCCTTGGAGTTAACCTAATTAACTGGAGACCAATCCTCACTAAATCTCCTTCCACAACCACTAAGTCAATAACTCCATATCCATTTCTCCATAACCATCCTTAATCATACGAAGACATGTCCATTATCATAGGCAACCTCTCCATACCTTACTTCATCATATCACCATACCATTTCTCTAATCCCAATTCACAGTATAGGTCTCATTATCTTTCGCTCAACTCATAATACATCTAGCTTGTACTTCAAGCATTAGTACATAAATTCATCCCATTAAATTGGAATTACATTGTCGACTAGCCAATGGCTGCCTAACAGTTACCCGATAATTATTGTCCAAAGTATTTCTTAGCCAATCTTAATTCTAATAATTGTACGAGTCATACTCTGTATAAACACACTCCTCACTAATCATAGACCCAATTCCACACACTTCTCTTCACAATTTCTACATAGGATCTCAAATAAGCACATTTGACATCATTAGACAGATAAACATACCTTAATCTCCACCAATCCCTCTTCCGTATCACTTAACAATCAGTCCATGGTATCCACAAAACATTAAACTAATAATAGGATCAGATCCTTCCTAATTTATCAAATTTCTTCTCGTATCTACATGCAAAATCCAATTTTCTGCCCAAGTCCTTGCTTCATCTCCCTCTCAACCCACTCAAATCAGACTTCTCATAGAGCAAATCCTGCTTCTGTCCAGGAGTAAATAAGTGTAGGGTTTGATTTAACCTTTTATAACCCATTAAATCAATTTGGAATCCATTTGAAGTTCACCAACCTCAAATAAAACAATGTCGGTTACCTATCGACTGACCGACAACTCATCGAGGACACCTGCTTACCAATTTTCATTTCCTTTTCTTTTCTTAATAGAGGTTTCGAAAAATAAAAATTTTCAATAAAAACACTTTTCTCAGAAAAATGAACTTTCATGGAAAAATGAATTTTCCCGTAAAAAGCAGTTAGGGGTTATAGAAAGTGTTCATGGAAATTTCACTGAAAATCAATTTTTCGGCCTAGTTAGGGGTTCCAGAAAATGTAAAAAACGAAAATATCTTATAAAATATGCTACTAATCCATTAGAACTAACATGAAATTGAAATTGAAAGGGCCGCTATGTTCCAAAACGACCAAAATTATGCATCCCATATTAATTATTCTATTTCACAAAAACATTCATATGATAATTTATAAATGTCCAAAATACATTTGTTAAATGAAATTGCACAAAATGTTTCATCAAATGTGCCAATGAGTTATGTTGCCTGCATCAATATGCTATAAGGTAAATAATAATAAAAAATCGACTGCTTAGTGGGTTAAAAACTGACTGAACACCTAGGACCAGGATTTCCCACTGATGCAGGGTTATCTTATTTTGTCATTACTCATATTTCAACTAAAACTTGTGTGTTGAATTACTAGCTACCATGATACACAAACTACTGATTTTCCCACTAGCATGTATCGAGTTCTAATCACCTAGGGCTGAGGGGTCCCAAAAGTGTGAGAATGCAATGAAAAACAAGATCTTTGTACAAGGACTAACACTTGGATTATTACATAGATATATGGACTAAGGTTCAACATTGTTCAAATAAAATCAAGAAATAGTTCTGCACCATCCAAGTAATTGCTTGAGGAACAGAAGAATTACATGAAGCAGATGGAACTAATCTTTTCCTGTACACTAGTAGTTTCACAACCTCTATACACTACCAAAAGAAGGAGCTGAAGAACCCCAAACAGGTGGACCATACCCAGGATAGAAATTCTTTTGCAAAGGCATGCCCTTCATCCCCATTGGTCTCCAATCACCTCGACCACGACCAGCAATCAATCCAATAGTAGAAGGTGGATGAGCCTGACTGACGGCACTTCCAGTGGCAGCAGGAACCCCAGATGCAACTGAGGCACTAGGTCTGACATACTGAATAGAAAAGAAAAAACAATCAAAACAATGACCTTTAGACAATAAAACATATAACAAGCATTATAGGATGGCTAAAACTATTTGGACAATTAATAATGATTCAAACAAAAATGTCAAAATGCTTTGCTCCTTAATTAATTACGAATCACAATAGTCACCCAACAGCTATTAACACTGAAAAAGTAGAATTATTGTCACGTAAATAATAAAATATCAGAACGTGTTGCTTCTTGATTAATCAAAAATAATAATAGCCACCAAACAGCTATAAAACACTGGAAAACATAGTATGACTGTAGTATTCAAAAGATAAAAATCCACTGATTCACTAAATCTTACACATAAACAGTTCACCAAAGCCAGCTATAAGTGTATCCAAAGACAATTAAAGAATAAACAGTTTCAGCATACAAAGAAGTGAAACCTCCATCAGTATAGATGCCGTATAATGGCTCAGCAGGGATTTTCATCAAAAGAGTAAGTCATACAATAATTGACACAAAATATAGATTCCTTTCATAAAACAGATACCTACCATAGGCGTGATCCATTTAAATATATTGGTTAAATAATTGATATGAAACAATAAATAAATGAAGATATTGCCAATAACATTATTGGTAGCTGGTTGAAATGGAGAGCAGCTTAAGTGGTATACTCCTGCAAGGAGTTGTAACCATTGGCTTACAGAGGCCCCTAGAAAAAAAGAAACATGACCCAAGATGATCTTGAAAGAGTTAGTCAGAAGGAAAAGGTTGGCCATGTACCACTTAATATATAAACAGTCTATCATAGGACCTGTTGCAGTCCCATACAAATAGAATAATGTTTGAAGATGGTGTTGAAGAGGTAAGGTAATGATGTCAAATATAAACCCAAGGGTGAGACCCAATTCTAAGTCAATGACACAAACTTAGGTTAGATACATACATCAATCTCTTCTATTTACTACACGCTTTCACAACTATTATCTCCTATTGCCATAATACAAAACAGCAATAAAGAGTTGTTTCATCTTACGCACTATTAACGCAAAGGATTGGCTAATGCTAACAAAAATATTCAATTTGAAAGTGTCCAAAAACCATGCGGGTATTGCAGCAAGTCGAAAAGACTTCTTTTTTCACTCCCTTTCAATTGAGAGATTTCAAAATGGGCATCCTCTTTCCATTTCAATGAACCCATAAATGAAGAGATACATACAACATTAGGCAAGGCCGTCAAGTCTTCAATTAAGTTACACTCAACACCTAACATTACAATTCTTTTGAAAATCAATTCAGAGTTTACATTTGTAATCGTATAAGTAACAAAATGGAACAAATTTGCACATTGTGGATTCATCCCACATTCAGATACCAAGTAACTGACCTTGAACTGAGAATGGTGAGGATGATAAACTTGATTATTAAAACCAATCCTTGCTCCAACAGCTCCAGCGACCCCTCCGTTCACTTTCCCTGCATCAGAAGCGTCTTTCCTCTCGCCTTCTCCTGCAGCAGTTGCCACCTCTTATGCACCCTCTTGCTCCTCGAGTGGCTGGTTCAGATGGACACCCTCATCGGCGTCAATTATCAAATCCTCGCCATCTTCATCATCATCGTTGTCATCCATGCCCGACACGTCTCTCCCGTCCATGGCAATCAGATTCATGTTATCGTTCAGCACAATCTGCATATCGTCTTCGCTGTCGCTTCCCCAATTGTCATCGTTAGCGCCAACCCCATCACCATCTTCTTCCCTTTCCAAAGCCTTGACCCCGCCGGCACCTCCAAGAGGTGGCACCGGCGGCACAAACGAGCTCACTGAAAGCCCCAGGATCACCGGATCCTTCGAATCCACACCAGCAATTCCAAGATCGATATCCATCTTCCCATCCGAGTAATCAAGGACGCCGCCCCCCGCCCTCAGCAGCATCGGCAACTCCAGAAATCCTAGGAGCTCCGCTCCTCAAGCGGCTTGGGCAGGGAGGATTTGCCCAACCCCCGACCCTTTTTTCAGTCTAAAAAAGGACTTTCGTACCTTTCGAGGTTTGCAAATTTTGGACCATTTTCGGACCTATTTTCAGGGCCATTTTCGGGCCTTCGGAAAAGCAAATTTTCAGGGCTATGTTTTTCTTTAACCCCTAACCCGGTGAAAAAGTTATTTTCATGAAAAATGATTTTCTATTTCTAATTTTCATTAACCCCTAACCCATCCTAAGTCCTTCAATCATTTTTTCAGTATTTTTAAACTTAAAAATACTTGGGATATTACAGGTAGTGGCAACCCTTTGAAGATACTCCTTCCTCACACGTCCTAACACAAATTGCAAGAAGTTCCTTAGGATGACATTCTTTAAGTCACAAGAATTAGGGGGAGAAGTGGAGATTCATGAGAATTTTTATTTTTTTCCTGCCTCTGGATTCGTTTCCGAATGGAAAGACAATATGAAGAATAAGCCCTTCAATTCTCTATCCAAGCACCCCTAAAAAAAGTCCAACCGGATAATCGAGTTAAAAGGGATCCGCTAAAATTTTTGGATCATACCATCTTTTGGACCAACTGACCAGTTGAATTGATCACCTTGTTTACCCAGTTTTATTGGATATATATCGATATCTATATACTACTCTTAAAAGCAAGAGGGGTGGAATGGATAATTTTAAGTGAGTTGTCAGAGATACCCTTAGTCATCTTCTTAGTTAGTAATCTGAACCCTAATAAATAAGTAATTAAACATTCAATTTTAACTTAGTTTTTCATATCAAATAACTAACAAATGATATTATTTAATGGGATTACGCATTTTTTGATGCATAATTAGATTATTCTTTAATGTAGTTAGGTATCCCAATCAAAATATATACTTTCTCCGCTCGGAATTACTGTGTACATTTGAAAATTATTTCATATTAGTCCCTCCTTTTTTTTCGCCTTTTCACTCTTGTTCTCCATCATGCTCAATAGACTCAGCAAAATCAGATTCAACGAGAGGGAGCTTCGAGATGCCCTCCACATGGTGGCTACAGGCAAGCACAAGCAAAGTCATAGCAGACGCAATGAACGCAGAGACGATAGCAAACTTTTTCTGGATGATATTAACCCGGTGGTGCCAGTGGCACCAGGTCTTGGTCGGCGAGAACATGTGGCCACCACAGCGCATGTTGCTGTTGCTGGCCGCCCAGTGGGTCCCACCACTAGGAATGCAGGGAATACGCAATGCAATGCAATGCAATGCGGCTCGTCCCACAAGACTCAGCCGAGGTCTGACGTCCAGCGCGCTTCGAGACAACGTATGGCGGATGACAATTTTTAGAGATAGCCATGGATGAATTCGACAATGTCGAGGCGCATGGAGGCCTTTTGTGCTGCCCATCAATACATCTGCCACATCAGTTCTTCAAAATCTTCAAACATAAACAAAGTTTAAAATTTTTCCCAATTACGGAGGACATTCCAAAAAATTGAATTTTTTATTGGCACAAGAGTGAGGCGGCGAGGTGGAGGTTGAGGCGGGAGATGCTGAAGGACAGATTGTTGTAGTGGTCGCCGGTGGACTTGAAGTAGTAGGTAGAGTGAAAGCTGGAGGAGTACCATAGGCCGCACCGGAGCTTGGCAACGAGGGGGAGCTCTGGTTATTGTTGGGCGATCTTGACTACGAACATCGAGTCCTCGTAGATGGAGTGTAGGGAGTTGTAGAGAAATGAGTTACACTGCTTCTTGATGCTCTGACATGCCTTGTAGATGCTCATCGGCCTCCCCTCTGCCTCCTCTATCGCCGAGAGGCGTGGGAGTCCGACAGGGAGGGGTGAAGGTCATGTGAATTTCTTGTCGACCCTATGGTCAATAAAAACAACATTTATTAAAATCTGCATACTATTTCTAAACGAATGGAGTAATAATTAATAAAAAAAAGGAAAAGTACACATGAGATCGCTCTCATTTGTTATGAGGCCAGTTGAAGTCATTGTCATTGAATTTTGATCTGACGGCTACAAGGGTGAATGATGGGCTACATTCACCTACCACTAATTTAATATTCACCGTCTCATTCTCCTTAATTATATGAGAGTGATCTCATATAAAATGTCTTCTAAAAAAAATCATGATAATTATATGTGTCGCCTAACAATTGCACATGCAGACAAGCACTTTTGGTAAAAGTACAATTACAGCCCTCACCTTTGAAAAGCTGCCTATAGACCCTCAAGTTAACCAAATCTCTAAATAGAATACTAAAAATAAATAAATTGTGGTACCTTCCGAGCATCCACCGAAGACACGCTACACTATCTATCCTACTGGACCCCGCTATTGCCATTACTCGGACATTGGCATCCCTGCAGTCAGTCTCGGGAACCCAGTCTACCCTGCAAACACAAGGGAAAGGCATTGCTTTGCTCCTGTCACAGCCCAAGGTTTTGATATATTAAAATTTACGATCAATATCGGAGATCATAGAATCGATGAACTCTTTTAAATTTTAAAATACAAAACAAAATTGGAGCTAAACTGCCTCGGGCTGTGATTAGGGGTGTAAATGAGCCGAGTTGAGTGGAGTTTAGGCATGGCTTAGCTCGAGTTCAAAATCTAAAATTCTAGCTCGAGCTCGGCTCAGCTCGCAAGAAGCTTGTACCCTCCCAGCTCGGGGTCGGCTCGTTAATATTTTTGTAGCTTGGCTCGAGCTCGAACTTGAATGCATATTGTAGAGAAACTCGGCTCAAGATCCATTCAAATTTTTTTCTTTTAATTTTGTAAATATATTTATTGTATATTTTCATATATCTACATATATATGCATAAGATAACGAGCCGAGTCCAAGCCGAGAGGTGAGCTTTGTTTGAGTCTAGTCAAAATGAGCTGAGCCAATCCGAGTATTATTGCGCTCAAGCTCGGCTTGTAGTGGGACAAGCTCAAGCTGAACCCAAGCCGAGCTTTACACCAGCTGAGCCAACCCAAACCGAGTCATGCAGCTCGCGAGTGGGCTCTGCCGTTGACACCCTTAGCTGTGATGATAGATTTTTTAATTTTCAATATACATAACTTAGAGGCCGTTTAGGGCGTGATTATAAGCAAATATCCACAGTGGATTTTAAACGTCCACTGTAACAACCAGGTTTCTTTTCACTTTTAGGGCAATTTGGGGGGTGATTATGTAACACCCGAAAAATTAGTAAGTATTTTAAAACCGAAATTTGACCCTCTTAGTATTTGATTTGGTCATGTTTTACCTTGTGGGAATTAAAGTTGGTGAGAAGAGCTTTCCAACGCCACCAATTATGCGCGATTTGGAGTTCAGAGTGAAAAGATATGAGAAATTGAATTTTGATTAAGCGTGGCTGCGATCGATCGCCATAAGAAACGACCGATCGGCAAGCTGAACAGATTGACGCCTTATCAAAACGATCGATCGCAGTTACTGTGATTTTTGAATGTTTTGTTTCGTGTAAAGCGATCAATCGATAATAATGGCGATCGATCGGCTGTAACGCTGTAGTGTAGAATAACGCATACAACGATCGATCGCCATATAGCCGATCGATCGTCGGTTGCAGTTTTGCGATTTTTAGCTTATTTTTGGGGTGGATTTGCTTGGGAAAGATACCAAATCCCAAAGGGACTTGATTTGCACATCTCTAGAAGGATCTTGAAGCCTTCCCATTGGTTGGAAGTGTCCATGATTTGGAAAATTAGTTTAAGAAGTGATTCTCCCCCAACTCTATATAAACACTAGAGAGTTGGCTTGTGCTAACCCTAGAACGTCCAGAGACCTTTCCCCCTCTCCTTCCCACGTTCACCCATCTTCTTTAAGGCTTCTTCTTGTGGGAGTTTGCAAGAGCTTGGAGCGGGAGCCTTGGAGGAAGCGAAAGAGACGAGCAACGCGTAGAAAGACGAAATCTTTGGTGAATTAAGTAGGATGGTTTTTTCCCTCTTCTCTCTTCTGATTATATGCTTTTGACAAGTGTTTTGATTAAGTACCTTAGTGTATTGTGTAGATTCTTGTGAGATGAATGAATTGTGTCATTATTTCTCTGCGTAGTGCATCATAATCATATGTGCATTCATGTTTCGTTTCTAGATGAGAATTAAGTGTTTTGATTCACCTAAAGTCTAATGCTTTATTAATTTTTAAGAGACTAGAAGTTCTGATATTGCTTGGTTGATCATGATCTACGTTGAGTTTTGTGCTTTAAGGTGTGTCTTGCATTAATTGGCTTGTTTGGGATGTATTAATGTTTAAAAACTGTGTTATATATAAGAGAATATAAGAAAGGAGTGAACTTTAGTAATTCCAGATAATCCTAGGTTCTGTAATTGGTCTAGGAGGGGAGTATATGGTCTGTTAATAATATATTATTATTTATAATGTGTTATTAAGTGAGATAATCAAGTTTAATTGAGAGTCTTAATTTCAGCCAGAACTGTTTCTGTGCTGATAGTTGGTAGTAAATAATTCATAAATAATTCAAATAAAATAAAAAAATATAAAATCAGTGGCTTAGAAACTAGACTCACGAGGGTAATATCAAAAAAAAAATTCAGAGGTTAAGTATTACTGTACAGAGTAGAGTAGCCGTCGGAAGAGGACTGTTGTGTAGGAGGCAGTGAGCTGATTCAGAGAGAAAACACTAAGTATACCAATAACATCATGAAATATGATATGATAATGTCTAATGTGTCAATACCAGTAATTGGACTATATACTTATGGAATATCACAGTAAGAATTGGGTTAGATGTAATCTAATTAAGAGGGATAATCCTTTGAACAAGTGATTCATAACTATCTATTTTAAAAGCGTTAATGTCGGTTTGATATTCTACTTGGAATTCAAATCATCTAAGATTCTTTGATTTCTTATCTCTGATATTATATTATAAAATTCCAATGCATATAAAGAATTCCTATCTAGGGCTGAGCATGAAAGGTATGTATTGATTGTATGGTACTCCTTGGGTGAGTTGTTATTATTCTAAGTGCTTGGGTTGTCTTGTTATTCTATGCTACTCCAATGAGTGAGTTATGTGTTGACCAAAGACTTTGATACTTCTATCCATACTCCATGAAAGAGTTTATTCTGGTAAGAGATACCTTATGATCTTAGAGTGTTATGACCTCTATTTCTTTGAGATATTGCTCATATTGATTACATGATTGTTCTTCCACTGGAGATCTCGCGAGACTCTCCTCATGGTGGATTCATATTATGCTCAATTAAGCCATTGCTAGATTTTGCGAGGTCACTTATATTTATGAAATTGTGATTCCATACTGCCCGAAGGGAGGCACTATACGTACGCTAGATTGTGGACATTATGGAAGGTCCTCAGTCTCCGCCTATCATGTCCGTAAGCACTGGTGGGGCCAGCATCCTAGACGCATGGCAGGGTTCTAAAGAGAGGACCCCTAGGGTGGTTCTGGTATATTATTTTAGTCACTTGCAAGTGACCAGGTTAGCGAGTAGAAATTATAACTCCTTTCACTTTAGATGTCAGGAGCATTTGATATGATTGTTATTCTCTCCTTACATATATGTTTGTTTGGAGCCTTATTGATGTTTTTCTCCTATACTTGCGAGTTGGAACTGTTGTTGACTAACCTTGCAAGTGTATTGACCTCGGTTCAGTTCAAATGTTGTGGGATGTTCACAATCCTTTGATATTCTTATTTCTCTTCATACTGCTTGTTTTAATTCAGTGGGTTTTTACATCCTACTGAGTGTTTCTATGAAATACTCATGCATCTACTGATGCAAGTGCAAATGAAAAGTGAGATCAGGAAGTGCAGTAGTGGAATGGCGGATTGCAGGCGCCGAGAAGAGTTTAAAGACTATTTAGTTATTTACTTTGCTTTTATTGATGCTTATGAGATTATTGGCAATTATGTGCCATAAACTTATAGGTTTATTTTAATTGACTTTCTTAAATAGATTATTATTAAGTAAATTTATTTTATATTATTTATTGATGTCTGTTATTGTATTACACTGATTACGGGCATAATCGATTACACGTCCTTTTGAGATGATTGTAATTAGTTGGAAAATCGACTGTTCGGTCGCGTGCCCGGGATCTCTACCTCGAAATGTATTCTATTGATTGGCTTCCGCACTCTGATCGAGGTATGGGATTTTGGGGCATGATAGATTATAAGCAAATATCTAGAGTGGATTTTGGATATCCACTATAGCATTCATGTTTTTTCCATATCCAACGTGAAGCACGACCTGAGGTGTTTCAGCTGGATATGGAAAAAACATTAATCACGCCCCAAATGGCCCCTTGTATCATATCGGTGTAAACTTTTGTCAACAAAGTCGGGAACTGTGTGACGTACAAGTATTCTTTATTTAGATTATAAACATAATCTGGCATACAGTACCCACACCATAAACTAAGTCACAAGCCAAAATTGTGGAGATTTCTACGCATCAGCACAACTGATCCCTTGGACCACCATCAGTGTGAGACACTTGATTTTTTCTTTTACTTTCTTATTTCTTTCAATTTTTAGAAACTTTTCTTTTTTTAACAATTTTAATTTGGAAAGATTTGGATTTGGGATAGTGAACCCTAAAGATGATTGACTGTTCAGATCACTGGACCCAGCCCAGGCAGCCTACATTATTGGCACCCAGCGCCACACTGCCACCTGGTGCCAAGAAATCTTACTCGGCGACAATCTTACTCCGTCATGCAGTGTATAGGGTTGTCTTTTGATTGCTACTCAGATTTGAAGTTTTCTTCTTTAAACATCTCTCTCAGAATCCTTGGTCTATTATTTTCCTATTTTCAGAGAGTCTTAAGTAAGAGTATTATTCTGATAAGATTTGATTCCAGGACTCTATTTGAAGTAACTTACTTCAAATACTAAGGATCCTCCAGTCAGTCATCACATGTAATTACAATAACTGTCAACTGGCACACACATGTTCCTACCTTTATTAAGGTTAGTTGAATAAAAAGGTAAATTAATTTCATCCCATTTTCTACAAGGTTGGAAGGAAATTGAGTATAGTAGTCATTTCAAAGAGTCATAAACTAAGGATCCTCCTGTCAGTCGTCGCTTATAGCTATTACAATAACTGTCAACTGGCACACACACGCTCCTACATTTATTAAGTTTAGTTGAATAAAAAGGTAAACTAATTTCATCCAATTTTCTACAAGGCTGCGAAGTTGCCCATGCTATAGACACCTCGCAGCTCCTGAGTTGAACCTGAGAAAGAAGGAAATTGAGTATACATATACCCATTAAGAAAAACAATAACTGCAATAGCATAGTACATTAGGATGATATATAATTCATACAAACATTAATTTACATAAAAAAAGCATATAGCATAGCGTGTGAGCCATTAATGGCATCTTTTATTGCAATTCAAGCTCAAGTCCATCTTACACTAGGAAGCTCACAATGGATTTCTCATACCTCTTCCTAGACAAAAGTATCAATCTTTGTTATCAATTTCCTTGGAAGGCTCTTATCTACTTGTAATGACCCAAAATTTAATACTCCCTCCATTCCAAAATACTGTGTACATTTGAGAAAATTTTCATTTTTATTGGACTATAAAGCCCACAAGGAAGTCATATGACTTCTTCTCCCTGATATCCCGTCAAACTCGTATGCTCGTTCACGAACCAAGTTCAAGTCAATCCTACCAAGTCTCCTCCAATTTTAGAAAGTGGAAATCACGTGATTTGGCAAAATATATACAATATTTTAGAACAGTGAATATTTCCAAATATGCATTGTATTTTGGAATGGAGGGAGTATTTTGGAGTAGCTAACAGTTTTAGGAGAGTGTGTCAGGGCTCCATGCATAAAACAATTTTGAGCTATTTCAAGTGATTTTTCATGCAGTAACTGATCGTTTTAATATTAAACCTTTCTAAGTGCACAAGACAATTATACTAAATTGAGTATTTAGTATCACGGCCCAAGATTTCTAACCTCAATCAGAGTGCGGAAGCCTTCAAAGATACTAACATCTCAAGGCCGAGACTCCAGGCATGCGACCGATCAGTCGAAAATACAACCAATTATGCCATCACAAAAGGATGTGTAATCGGTCATCCCAAAATTCAGTGTATACAGTATTCAAAATATCATTAATAAATATGAAACGAACCTACTTAGCTTTATTACAACAAATAGATTTAACAAAGTCAATAAAATATAATCTCAGGTTTATGGCACACATCGGCCACCCAGCTCATAAAGTTTAAATCAAATAAACTGATAATAGAAAAATCTCTAATCTCTTCATAGCGTCATCAACACCTTCTTGCTACTGCAAATGTCCTGTCTCAATTATCTTCCGCACTTACATCAGAGGGTGTATGGGTACTTCATAGAAATACTCAGTAGGATGTAAAAATCCCTTGAAAATAAATCAAGCAGTATGAAGAAAAATATAACAAATGAATCAGCTGATATTCAATAACATCTAGACTAAACCTAAGGTCACTTGATAGAAAAGGTCAGTCAATAACGGTTCCCGACTCACAAGTATAGGGAAAGAACGATAAATAATAATACTCCGAACGTCATACGTGTAAGGAGAAGATAAACAATCATAATACCTCCAGGCATCTAAAGTGTAAAGAGATTCAATATTTGCTCGTTGAATATACCAACCATGTGGCTACTTACCAAAATCACCCTAGAGGTTCTCCCTTCGGAACCCGGCCATGCGACTAGGATGCTGGCCCCATCAGTGCTTATAGACTCAATGTGCGGAGACTACAGACATTCTGTAATATCATACAACCTAAATTATCGTTTAAATATTAAACCCTTGCAAGTGCACAAGAATATTTTACTATAGTGAGTATTTAGGGTTGTCGAACCTCAGGGAAGGATGATTAATCTACTAAATTCAAAAGAACAGTTGTTTTGATTTAATCTAAGAAAAACAATAAACTTCAGCTATATTAAATGATTTGTACTTATATGGAGAAGTACCAAGGCTTTGAATCCACTATGAAATAAACTAGTTCTATCATCTCTCTCTCTTTTATAGATTCCTAGTTGATTAGTGTATCATTCCTCTCGGACAATCACTGGTCAATTCAAAATATATGCAACTCCTCTCGGACGTAACATTTAAAACAATTAAACCATGGAATTGTGATTGATCTATACATGAATTATGCATATAATTATCTCCTAAACTTATATTTATGTTAGTATTTAATTATATTCTGTGATACTTTAATATAGTTTTTCATTTTTGTAGGAAAATAAGCATAAGATGCAGAAATATGGTAAAAAGTGACTCCAATGGTTGAATCTTCATAAATTCGTGTGCATATCTTTAATTGGACTGATTCAAGCTTCATGTTAAAGTTTAATAAGTCAGCTTTCCAATGTCACCGACAACACATAATTCGGAGTTCGGAGCAAAAATTTATGACCATTGAAAAATTGTACTGCAGAGTAAACCAAGTAACTGATCGATCGTCACTCAGGCGATCGATCGCTAGAGCCTCAAAGTAGAATGTGAAACCGAGAGATCAATCGATCATCAGCTAAAGCGATCGATCAAAGTTGCTAGAAATTTGAGATGAGAGAAATCGAGAGAGCGATGGATCGGCGGACATAGGAAATAACGAAGGAATGAAGCGATCGATCGGCAATATGCAACGATCGATCGCCATATGCGGAAAAACTAAATCTAGCCTATTTTCACTTAGATTTGGAAGGGGACTTCGTAGTTTTGCTTCACCCCTATATATAGGCCTTAAAGAGAACGTATTGGGCATTAGAGAATAAAGTTTTGAGTTCCTTTTGAGACTTTGGAGGCTAAAGCAAAAGAGAGAAGAAGAAGAAGATGATGAAGAACATGATGTTTGTTTCTCTCAACTTTAATTTTACCTTTTACCTTAGTTTATGTATAGATTTTATTATATAATCATTGTTAATTTATTTGAGAGTTATTCTTGTCAATTTCAATCCGATGAATACTTGTGTATTCGAGAGGAACGTGAGTAGCTAAGGTGTTATAAAGGAATAAGGTTTCATTGATTTATTCTCGAGAGAAATAGATCACAGTTCCATGTTTTAATTAATTTATGTGTAACGTCTGAGAGGAGAGCACGATATATTGAATTGACAAGTATATGTCCGAGTGGAATATGCTAGCCAATTAGGAATTTATACAAAAGAGCGAGAGAGAGAGAGAGGATAAGCTGGTTTATTGTGTGGTGGATTCGAAGTCTTGGCAATTCCCTATATTAGTTCAATTCATTTTAAGTAGCTAGAATTTACTATTTTTCTTATATTAAATTAAAACAACAACTTTTCTTTCTCTTCAGTTTGGAAGAATGATTCATCCGTACCTGAGGTTCGACAACCCTTTAATACTCACTGTAATACATTTGCCTTGTGCAATTGCAAGAGTTTAAATATTAAATGATCAAGTTTGTGGCACCTATCTCTCTCGAGCATAAATTAATGAAACTTTATTCCTATATAATACCTTAGTCTATGTACGTTCCTCTCAGACACACAAATATTCCTCATATTGAAATTCACAAAAATCACTCTAGCCTCTCTTGAACAAATAGAATAACTCTAAATGCATTAACGATGAAAACATAACAAAAATCCATACATCAACTAAAATAAAATTAAGAATAGAGAAAGAAACGACAAAACCAATCTACTCGGGCTTCATCTACGCCTTAGAAGAGAAACACAAGTCATCTTCTTCATCATCTTCTTCTTCTTCTCTCCTTCTTCCTTTGCTATAGCCATCACAAACTCTCCACAAAAGAACTCTTTTCTACATTCTCTAATCTCCAAGATGTCTAAGATCTCTAATCTCTAATGCCCCAAAATGTTCCCCTTAAGGCATATATATAGGAGTAAAGAAAACCTACGAAACCCCCTTCCAAATCCGTCTTGAAATATGTCTTGTTGCCGAATATGGCGATCGATTGCAGAGTTTGTCGATCGATCGCTTTCCTTCATCTTTTCACTATTTTCAGCGATCATTCACGACTACTCTTCATATGCCAATCGACTGGCTTGGGTGCGATCGATCGAACACTGTATAACCAAAAACTCCAGTAGATACGATTGATCGATAAGGTTGGTGATCGATCTCTTCTTTCGTTCACAGCTCATTCTAGATTGGGGCGATCGATCGCGTAAGTATGGCAATCAATCGGCTACTGTTCATTAGCCAAAATAAGTTATTTTTTTCTCTTCTTAAGCCAAAAGGAATACAATTCTTCTTTTCCTACAAAAGATCAAAAGCTCATTAAAGCATTACTAATTCTAATCAAACACTAATATAAACATAAGTTTAGGAGCTATTAAAACACATAATTCAAGTATATCACACCCACAAACCTACATTTTGCTAGTCCCTAGCAAAACAAAATACATCAAAACAAACTAAAGGAACTAAGGTAGAAAAGTAAATGCCACTTTCATAGGGAACACGATTGCATTGAGCGTATACAACAAGCCGTTAAACCTCTAGGTATCATAGTAGGATGAGTTGTGTCTCGTGAGGGTTTGCAGCAATGCTACCCACAAGCATGTACTTATGAAACTAACCTTATTAATCTAAATGCTAAAGAAATCAAAATAAACATTACAAAGCAAATAAACATATTATCCCTTCAAATGCAAACCACAATGCTTAAGAAAATCAACCACATGTACTTACATGTATAATCAACTGGAATATAGAAGCACTCAAGTGAGTGGTTTTATTCTACACTTTCATATTGGAAATTTCTGCTCAATATGATATAGCATGATAATGTAAATAGTAAAAGTGTGGAACATTGTAACAATACACTCTAATTTTTTGTTTTTACACATATCTAGGGTGACCCATTAGTCAAAGAACATCAGAATCAACATCGTCTCAATCTCGAGTTTCATGATAGAACAAATGCTTATGCGTCTTTTTTTTCAATGGGGCCACGCAATGCCTACTTTCAAGATGCTTAGATTTAACAAAACTCAAGCCAATGACTCATAGCCAATTGGCTTAGAGCATTAGGTTTTAAGTATAGACCGCTTTGGACCTGAGCATCAGCCTAAGTTAATCCTATAAAGTCAAGCAACCCCGTGTTTGTTTGTTTTTTGTTTTATTTTTTATTTTTTTCATTTATTTTTTAGATCAATACTTTGTACAAGTTGTATTATACTCTCAACCTATTTCTGGTCCATGCCTCTTCCATAATGCTAAGTAAATGATCTATCATGATTGTTTAAGCTCAACAATATCAGTGTATCAACTAATGACCCGACCAAAGTTATCCTACTGAAGATTACTACTCAACAAATTTCAAGAGGGTATTACTTTATATAACTAGTGTGTGTGAATGAGTCTTATTAGCTCAAGTATTTGGTCCAAGAGGACTGTAACAGAAAGATATTTTCAGTTAAGTGTATCTATCCACCAGTATATTTACTCACACTTCCAATGTAAATTAATCTCTTAAAAATTGAAGTATGCATCATCAAGGGATAAACTACCAAAACCTATGAAAAATACTAACAAACAACCTAAGAACTAATCAAATTTGTATTTTCTTTTTTTTGATTTTTTTCAATAAAGCAATATCCTCTCCCCCAAGCCTATCATAAACATTGTCCTTAATGTGGAAGAAATATAAGACTACAATGACAACATATCAATGAAAGGAAGAAAAAAAAGAATACACTTGAATGGAGATCCTCATGATGGATGTAGAGCATGAAACACATGAGCTAAAAATGAGGGGTTAATATAAATAAGACAAATTGAAATACACTAAACGCTAGTCTGAAAACCTAAATTGTAGTTCACTCGATCACTTAGGATTACCCCATATCATTATTCTTTTTAGTTAGACAACCTTACTGTGGTAATCAATATTCAATAGTGCAATGAATAATAATGACACTTTAATTCTTCTCATACAATATTTGTAACACCCAAAAAAATCGGTATGTTTACTAAAACTACTATTTTAGGAAACTAGTCTAAAATAGGAAAGTTTTGCTCCCTATTTTGATTTTTGATGATTATGAATGTGTGGAATTGATAAACTAGATTAAGCAGCATACCAGGGGGCGAGGACCAGCCCTGGCGCTGAGGCTGGCCTGGCGCCAAGGGCTGATGCACCTGACACCAGGAGTAAGGGGCCAGGCGCCAGGGTGCGAGCACTAAGTGTTGTGACTCATTTGAATTATTTCGATTTATTAAGTTGGACCTTTGTAGTGGAAATTTATTTTTGGTAAGTATCTACGCATGTACCAGAAGCTGGTGAAGCATTGATCGCTAGATGTGTTGGGCGCCAGGGTCACCTGGGCGCCAAAGCAGAGTAGAGTCCTTGAGACATGTGGGCACATGCCTAGGGGCATGTGCACATGAGTGATTTAATGTGATTTGATTGGTTTTGGCAAGGAGAGCAAATCGTGGAGGAGTAGCAATAAAGATCCCTAATTCAAAGTGATTTGGAATTGATTTGAATTAGATGGTGGCAATAATGGAAATTTGAGAAATTAAATAGATTGCTTTTAGATGTGATTGGTAAGAGAATCATGGCACTTTCCATGTATAAAGGGGACACCATGTGTCAAAGGAGGAGATCGTGCAATTTGAATGCAATTAGGGTAGTTACCTAATCGGTTTTGGTAAGGAATCTAATTAATTTAGATCCCTACCATTAAGGAATTTTAACGGAAATTGGTAAGAAGGTTTTGGATGCTAATTAGGATTGGGTTGGCATAATTTAATCCTAATTAGCGGTGCCATGTGGCAAGACTAAAGATCGTGTTAATTGCTTTTAAATTGGGAAGTTACAAACCTTATTTTGGGAAACCAATTGATTTGGCTAAGATCCCTAGCTTTTTGGGAGTGTAACTGATTTGGCTGATGGATTGACCACCTCCATAATTGAAGATCTTTCCTTTTTGAAGTCTAGTCATGGCCCTTGGATTGAAGGGTGATATACGGTGGAGATTTAACATACGTAATTGGGTTTTTGCTATTAAACACCACAAAGGAGGAGACGGCATTCTTTTGGAGACTTGGGAGTCATGCCATCAGTAGAGTGCTTTGTCCTCTTCTTCTCCTTTCAGCCAGAAGCAGCCCTTCTCTTTAGTGGGGTCGTGGTGGTGGTGAATCGACAAAGCCAAGGAGTGGTACAATCGGTGGTCGAATTTCGCGTAAAGGTTTCGGTTCGTCAAGCAAGTAGGATGCTCTTTTTCCCACAAAAATTCATATTTGATATGTCTTGTGAATGATTATGCATCATGAATGAATTATGAATCCTTCAAGAGTATGTGGAAGCTATGTGCATGAATTTTTATTTCATATTCCATGATTCTATTGTCACATGTTTGAGATATTACATGTGATCAAGTGTTTACTTCAACCCATCATCCGATCTAGCACTTAGATGACATCCCTGACTTGTTTAGTATATAAAGTTATGATCTTTTTGACTTTTGAATGCCTTGTACGATCTGTCCAATTCATTCATTATGTCTCTAGTTCATCATATTACGATATTGGGACACACCTTCATTAAGTTTCACTCCGTCAACCCAAATTGTTGATTATCCTTTGAAATTGCTATTGAATTGTTGACGATCTTCCCTGATCACGACCCTGATGTTGTAAGTCAGAATTGTGGAGTCATGTCTTTGTCTAACAGAGTGGTTTCACGTCTGCTATTAGTTGTCCATTTCAATTTGTGAGCCATTTGTAGCTCTCGGGACACTAATACATTGAGTATTGTAAAACTCATTATATAATGAAGTAATCTGAGAATTCCATAGCCTTCTAGGTTCTGTAAATAACTTAAGGAATGTGTAATCAATGCTACTAAGTGTAATTGATTGGCTAATTAGGTTTGTTTTAGCAACTAATCAAGATATATGTTGATAATTTCTCTCGGTCAGGACTGTTCCTGCAACAATGAGCAATGATCAGAAAATCATAAGTAATTGTACAAAATTCAGAAAAATATGATATAGGTTGGGTTAAAAACGAGACACTTAGGGCTATCTGGGATAAAAATTTCAGAAAATAATTCATGCAGTGTAGATGGTGGAAGTAGATGGAAATTGCCTGTTATACATGGGGCAGTATACTGTATTATGTATTAAAACCCTAATTCGGGTTACTACTATATATTATAAGTATATATGGTATTAATGATCTAATTCTATAATGTAAGACGTTGATGGTACAAGGTATAGTAATATTACAATATGAGTATGAGTAGTGAGTTAAGGTTTTCTGTCCGAAATTAATTATCCCAAGTGTCCAAGTTCTTGAAGACTTCTCATTCAAGAAACTCTCTACTATAGATTCAACACCTAGTACACCATGGTTGATCTATTTCTGATAATAAGAATCTTGTATCCTTATTCTCGGGGGATTGTCATATCTAGGGCTAGGTACTGTGATGCGGTTTAATGTTTCGATTCTTGATGAGTCATAATTTGAGTTCTCCGATGTTGATCACTCTAAATTTTTGAGTACTCTTATGTGAGTCAATTCATATTGTATTTCTTGAGTACTCCTATGTGAGTCAATTCAGATTGTATCAATGAGATTGTTACTTTACTCCTCTGTGAGTCAGATTTTGGAAGATTAATGTTTGAGTCTCTAGATGAGAGAGCTCTTGATATTTTTCTTGATTGATTCAGTTCAACGTAAACTGTTTCTCCACTAAGAGTTTTGATGAATGCTCTTAGAGTGGAATCATAGTATGCTCACGAGCCATTGCTAGATCCTCTGTGATCTCAGATATTTGATAAACCTCTATAGTTCAGCCAATGACGGCAACGCGTGTGCTTTAGATTGTATGATATTACGGAAGGTCTGCAGTCTTAGCCCATTGTGCTCGTAAGCACTGTTGGGGTCAACATCCCTAGACGCATGACCGGGTTCCTCTGAAGAACCTCTAGGATGTTCTGGTATTAATGTCCATAGGGGAAGTCGACTGAATAGATAGCAGAAATTGTTATCTCCGACACTTTGGATGTTTGAAGTCAGTATTCATTTCTATTTTCTCCTGATGCACTGTACGTTTTGAGTTTTGGAATTTAATATTTGTCTATTTCTTGACCGTTAATGGTCTTTGATGATGATTATTATCCAAGTAAGTAAATTCTGTATTTCCTGACCTTATTAAACGTACCTTCATTTCTCTATACCATATTATCAGTATTCCTGTTGTTATTTGTTTGTGGGTTTTCTTGGCTCCTACTGGGTATTTCTTTCGAAATACTCATACATCTCTTGATGCAGGAATCAAAGTGGAAAAGATTTGACGAGGTACGTTCGATGGAGCTTGATGGTGGAAAGATGATTGAAGTGGATTTAATCTTTATTATGCTTTAATGTTTTGCTCGTGGAGAACTTATCAACCTGTGTGCTGAATTAGGTTTTATTTTCATGATCTGTTGAGACTTAGTTATTGTAATAATTTAGTAAACTCGAGATTTATTATTTAAGATTTTTTTAGCGAATATTGTTTATCATTCTGGATCATGTAATTCTCCCAGTTCATATTAATGGGAACGAAGAGTTGATCGAGTATTCGGACGCGTTCCAGGTTTCTACCTCATGACCTTTATTGTGTTGGTGCTTCCACGCTCTTATAGAGGTTTTGAAATTCGGGGCATGACAATATCACATAGTGTTATTTAGGTATTAGTGTTTTAACCCTAATTACAACACATTGTGTCATACATAACAGTCCCTTCCCGACTACTCCCATGATCTGTACAGTAAGACTCTAAAATTTTTGTTGATATTAGCCTTATGAATCTAGTTTCTAATCCCATTAACATTTTATTTTCTTGATTTTTTTGTAATTAGTTATGCTTTATTTAGTAGTGACCATCGGTGCAGAAACAACACTGGCTGACCTGATAATTCTTAATCATACTTAAGTATTTTGTATAACTACACCTTATTAGTGTTAATAAAGTATTATTTGACTTAATTACTCCCCTTTTAGGTTCATTACAGATCCGAGAATATTCTGGAGTTACTTAATTACACTTTTTTATCATGTTTCTTATCATACATAGCAGTCTTATGTAACTAACCCCTTGTAATAAGAACTTTTAATTTAAGACAACAATTGTGACCACTTGAACCAACGAGATTAAGGAATAACATAACAAGTTTAGAATTTCTTACATCAATATGGTCAATAGGTGTCAAGCATGGATAATATCCCCGGCTATAGACTAGCATCAAAGCATTAGAAATCACATCACAACAATATGGATAACATAAGGAATCATGTATCATCAAGTTCTATTTGATCACATCAATATATTTAACAATAATATGAATGAACAACACTCATATATGATAAGAAAAACCAAGAGAGAAGGAAAAAACCATCTTACTCTTGGTTTGCAAGTATCTCACCTCCTTTGCTTCGCAACAACGCCTCCGCTCAAAGCTCTTGAAGAAAACTCAAGTCAAGATGAGGCTTAAGGGGAGGGTGAACGTGGGTAGGAGAAGAAAAAAAGCACAAGCCTTCTCAAACAAGGGTTTTGGCATGCATAGCACAAACCGTTCCCTCTCATGTTTTTATATAGAATTTCTAAGATTTCTCCTCTAATGCAAATCATTCCTTATCATGATCTCATTCTCCAATAAGAATTCTCCAAAATCTCAATATTGACGTCCACTCCAAGTTTGGTTAGGATTTGACATTCTTTTCCCAAGAAAATCCTCATAAAATGCGCAACTGCCGCTTTTGGTTCTTGCATGTGCGATCGATCGCAACCACAACCGATCAATCACGACTCAATTCAACGATATAACAGTACTTACGATCGATTATTGCATTAAATCGCCAAATTCCAGTACTTATGATCAATCGTTCATGACGGCAATCGATCGAAGCACAAAATTGAAACTTACATTAAAAACGATCGATCATCACCCGAGGTGATCGATCGCGTCTGACCTGCTCTCGATTCTGAAACTGGCCCGATTGATCGCATATCCTTGGCGATAAAACGTGTTCAAAAATTCCATCAATAATATCTTTCTACTCCGAACTCTAAATTGTGCACCGCTAGTGGCATTGGAAAGCTCTCTTCGTGCTCTTTATTATTAGATTGAGAATCATAACAAAACAATCTAAACAAGCATCAAAACTTCTTATTTTTTATTAATTCCTAAAATATTTTGTTTTAGTAAAGATACCGATTTTTTGGGTGTTATACTTAGGGTTGTCGAACCACCAGGACGGAAGATTAACTAACCAAGTTCAAGTTCAAGATGTGTTTTTGTTTACATTATAATTACTCTAAGCAATGAAGTTAACTAGAGAAAAGTAAAATAAGATAAATGGCTAGAATATTGGAATCCACCGCTAGATCACTACTCGTAGCTAGACCTCCAACATGGGGCTAGGATTTGCATCTCTTACCTTTGTTTTAGATTTCATTTTGTGTAGAACCAATTGCATGATTGAGTAAAGCTTTGTCTTATAAGTTTAATTTTCTTTTATTCATTATCCATGAATATTTGTCTTTATTCTTAAATGAATTTATGTGGAGTTGATATGCGTTCCCCATTTTGTACTTACAGTCTTTTGTGGGAATTTCATGCAATAATATTAATTGAAGAAGTCGAGGAATATGGATGAAATATACTAGTGGGATAATCCATACCTATAAGTAGATTAGTGTAGATGGGTTATACTCATTTGATAATTCATGTTATTTAGATTCCATTGCTACATTCTTGAATGTTTCCGATGGTCACATAGGATTGGTCATAATCGAGGGTAGGAGTACGAGTAGTGATCTAGCGGTGGAATCCAATGCCATAACCATTTATCTTAATTTATTTTTCTCTAGTTAACCTCATTGCTTAGAGTAATTATAGTGTAAACAAAAACATATCTTGAACTTGAATTTGGTTAGTTAATCTTCCATCCCTATGGTTCGATAACCCTAAGTACTCAATTTAGTACAATTGTCTGGTGTGCTTGCAAGGGTTTAATATTAAGACGATCAAGTTTTTTGTCCCACTGCCGAGGACGATAGAGATTAAATTACCAAATTCTTAATATAGAATAGTTTTATAAAAAACAATAAAAAATCCACATAAAAATTTGTGAAGTTAATTAGGATAGTTAAAATAGAGTAATTTGTTTTAATTGCTAGTTTTTGGTAACTAATCCTTCTTTGTTTTTCTTTGTAGCTCGTGTAAATTATAGAGAAGAGGAATTCTTGACAATGGAGCTCAACGACTACACTTGGGAAGGGTCAACCCTTCCCAGTATTTGCAATTCCTAATCCTTCTTCTTTGGGTGTTTATTGTGTGTTTGTTTGTGTGTTTTTCACTTTCTTTCGTGAGATAGCATGCTATGTTAGTTGCCGCTATCTAGAATCGATGATTGTGATTCTAATGCTAGTTGTATATATTTAAGATTATTTTTATTTTCTTTTGTGGGATAACATGAAATGCCAGTTGTGGACATTAGGATTGTGCTTGTGGAATTTAAATGCATGTAGGTGTGTATGATTATGGTTGTGTGATGATATCTACAAAATGTTCACATTTTTATATGCCTTTCTATCTATCTATTAGTCATAATTTTAGTCGAAGTAAGGATAATTAACGGTTAAACATGATTAGGTGAGCAATTAGGAGTTTAATGAATAAATGCCCTTAATTGATTAATTTAGATGCATTAATTGGATTTAGTAGATTATATTTTACCATGCGTCTAATTTAATATTTAATTTTATTTATGTAGGCTTTGAGAGTCCCAATCGCTAAAGTGAAACACGTCAAACGGGTTCGGTGCTGAGATTGAAGATCTGACGGATGCGGCTGATACGTCGGGTTTTAAAGAAGAAAAAGAAAAGAAACAAAAGGAGAAATAGAAACTGAACCAACCGGTTCCGTGGTCAGTTCGGTTTTAAAAAAAAAAAAACGACCCGAGCCAACTGCTCAGGCATCTGTTTCAGAAAACATAGCAGCGCCGGCAAGCAAGGTGGCCTGGGCAGAACGACAACTGGGTCCGATGTTCTTTCAAATATATCTGACATTTCAATTAATGTTTCTCCATTTCAAGTACATGCCAGATACTATGCTGGACATGTTAATAACCGCCGAAAAGATCGATCCTTTGCTTGGAACATTAGTTTCCTCTTTATTCTAACTTTTTGATGTATACATAAAGGCCTTAACTCATAGTTGGGAGTCACACGATTAGGCCGGTCCGGTCCGGTTTTAAAAACCAAGGCAGAAAGTCAAAATTCATTCAGCCTTTTTATTATACGAAAAAGCGGGGTATAGGTGAGTAATTTTTATTTTTCTAATTGGGCACCGAAGAGATTATTGGATACAAATAGTCACGTTCTTTCAAATATATCTGACATTTCAATTAATGGTTCTCCATTTCAAGTACATGCCAGATACTATGCTGGACATATTAGTAACCGCCGAAAAGATTGATCCTTTGCTTAGAACAGTAATTTCCTCTTTATTCTAACTTTTTGATGTATACATAAAGGCCTTAACTCATAGTTGGAGTCACACGATTAGGACAGAATGGAAGCAACATATTTCCTGCACAATGGCTTCTATCTCAATGCCAAGCCACTCCTGGTCAATCATAGAGATGCCTCCAGGCAAATTAACCATATAAGCTTCCACCAAATTGGTGTTAGCCTACATGTGAAGCTGGCAGCTGCGAATTCTACTTGTCGGCCATTTGTAGCAGGCTGTCTTGCAGCGCCGGGAAGGAAGGATGGTGATGACATGGCCCCCCGCCGCCAACTATTAAGGAGATCATCGTCTCTCAACACCTTAAAAAGAGGAAAGATTGCACTGGAGGGATTTCTTGACAAAGTTGCCCCTGATAAAAAATCGTTGGAGAACGCCGAGCATGAATTCCGAGAGCTACTGATGCAAGAAAAGGTTCATCCCCGTCATTTACAGGTCAATTTCTAATACAGCGCACTACTTAATATAAGTCCATATGCATGCTGTGGTTTATTCACTAACTAGATTAATTTCGCTTTGCTGGTGAGAGACATACGCAGGAAGTAGCTTGGAATCTAGAAATGAGTGGAAAGGAAGATGAAGCGGTGAAAATGCTGCAAGAGAAGTTCAGGCTTGAGTTGCTGAAGAATATTGGGGAAGAAGCCTATGAACTTGGCCTGCTACTCGTTGAGATGCTCATCTACCAAGTAATCATAAATGTCATAGCAATCAATACCCAGGATTCTCATTGATTCTGTAAAGAATCGTGGTCCTAGCTTACTGTGCATTAACATCAACTTGACATACGGACTTTATTATCAAGTACTCCCTCCAGTATTATTAGTAACATAAGTTTTTCCAAATGAAGTTCATTTGGTAAAACCTTATGTTAATTATAATTTTATTACGACATAATCATGTGCAATTGTCTAGCAGGGAGAGTTTAGAGAAGCTGAAGTGATGTGCCGAATCATGGCCCAGAAGGAGATGAGTGATGCAAGGCCTCCTCTCTACCTGGTAAGTTCTCTGAACCTTCTCTTTGGCTGCCGTATTTTAACATGTTTTTTCTTTTTTAATGTGGCTATTTGAACCCAATAACCCCACCTCTAAAATTCTCCTCTTCCGACCCGTGCAGCCCACCTCCGGAACCTCCGTTACCCCTTCTTCTTCCTCATCTTTTCCATTTCTTCTTCCTTTTCCTCCCCCATCCCCTCTTGCATTTTCTTCGGCAATCTTCTTCTTCTTCTTCCACTTTTGTGGTGGGGTTGGGTCACACACTGTTCGGGTCAGTTAGCACGCATGTCGCTGCAGTCCTAGTAGAGTAAGATTAAAGAAAAATGCTTCTTCTCCGCTTATTTATCCCCAAGTCTAGGCGTAGGTTTGTGGATCTAGGATCTAGACGGTGTCATTTAATACCGATTAGAGTTTACATAAAGGTTTTAAAACCCGACCCGTCATGGACCCGGAATGCTTGCGGAGTTGGTCCAACCGGCGGGGTCAACCCTGCAAAAACTTTAAATATGAGATGAAAATATGAATTAGATATAATCTGGGGACCAAAACACCTCAAAATAAAAATTGCACTCAAACAGCCTATTATGATTCAGTTCTCACTCAACTCTTCTTATTCTTGAAATGTGACTGAATACATGGTCGAAGCTTTCGCTCTGCCAGCAAGGAATTCCATGTATCGATTTCGGGCCCTACCCGATACAGCAAAATCACCAAATATTATTTTTTAAAATTTTTTACAATATCGGCAATTTTGGATAAATTTCAGTTTCAGACCGAAATTTTGTTATTTTAAAAAAAACTTTTTTTAAAAAAGAAAAAAAAACAACTTCTCATCCTAATATCCATATTTTGAAATCTATGCATTGTCTAAATTAGTATAACTCATTTTAGAAGTTAGATTATGAAAATATATGATAAAAATTAGTTTTCAACTACCAATATTTTTTTACAACTATCTCCAATATATCTCCGAAATTTTATCTCTTAAGTCGACCAATATTTTACTAAAATCCGATACGGAATTCCTTGGCTGCCAGCACCCTCTGCCTCACCATCCTGCAACCAACTAACTTTGGCTATTTCTCCTGCCACCCACCCGAGGCCCAATCAGCCAACGGCATTGCCACCCACCACCTATGTGGCCTTTCAGGATTCCACTAGGCCATCTTCTAGACCATCTCTCCACCAGCACCTCTGTACGTGGCCAGCCAGGCATGACCAGTTGCAGCCAGCCATCCTTCGGTCTGATCTTGAGATAGGAGATTGTAATTGTTGGTTGCGACTTGCAAGCGCCTAGCTATGCCCCAAGCCATGCCCATAGCCACCCAGGCAGCAGCTGTGGTCAGCTGCGCTTCATTTGCTTCACTTTTGTGCGCCTTCAGCCCCCTTGTCTGCCCTTTTTTTTTTGCCATTATCCCTCTTGCTTCACCCTTGGGCCGCTGTGCCCACCCCAGAGGATGTGGTGGTGGTGTACACAATAAAATTTTTATATAAGGTGTAGTGTACATTTTCAACTGTTACTATTTTTACTTTAAGCATCTATCTATAAGAAAATTATACAAAGTATAGGTCAGTAAAAATAGTAATGGTTGAAAAGGTGATAGCTGTTGAAATATAAAATAATAAATTAGTTACATTTCCTAACTGCTTGAACTTTTAGAAAACTTAGTTATCTTACATGGTATAGCTTATGTCTTGTGTTTAAGTCTTTTAATGGAGCCATTTATACTTTCTGTTTGATGGATGATTGTACCTGAGGTGGTGTGTATGAATATAAAATAAAATAAAATTATCGTTTTCTAATAGTTTAGCTTTTGAGAAACTTAGTTATTTACAATGGCCACTTGAGAGAGAGGTCAACCAATGGAGCCACCGCTGACTGGCACGTGTAGTAGAGTCTATAGTAATTAGTATCTGTTGATGTACATGTTGTAATCATGAGGTGGAGACAGGTGGTACGGCAATGCTGACAGGGCAGAGGTGGCAACGATAATTTCTAAGCATGTTTTTGTCCTCTTTGGACTGAGGGATTTCAATTTCGGCTTTAAATTATGTTATGAATTTCTCCAAATGCATCTCTCAACAGAATTTTGTGAATCTCTACATTAAAGTCCGTCAATGGCTAAGAAAACAGTTACATTTAAGTCAGCCAGAAAAAACACAATTTCTTGTTGGCTAACATATATTCCTCGTCAATAAAACAGCGAATGCATTTCAGATATTGATATTACTGATCCATAAAAAAGTGACTGGATCTACCCTACATGCCAATATATCCTTAGAAACGTGCTTGTACAGTGGGCCTTAAAGGTCAATAAATTTACTCTATTTTTAAATTTTTTCACTGTTGACAGCGGGAGTAACATGAAAAAAAGTATTTAGTAACATATAACATACAACCTGAAAAGGAGTCGCCCTTCACCTGGTTTAGATTTTCAGTGATGCTTCAAACATGAACCATTTTTTTGGGGGTACAAAAATTGACGACTTTATACTTAAGGGTCAATGTTCAGTAGCTAAACGTCCCTTTGGTTAGCATGCCATACACTTTTGTGGAAGTTCCAACCTTCATTTGACATCAATGGAGCAAATATTAGCATGTTCACCAATTAATTTCTTTTGCAGGCTGTCACATATTTAATGATGGGTGACACTGAGAAATCGAAAGCTAAATGGGAAGAGTTTAATGATTCTCCCTCTATTCCAATTAATTTTGACGAAGGGTTACAAAAAACTGAGTTGACGAAGAAAGTCGTGGACTCTGTTCCAAATAATTTTGACGAAGAAACTGAGTTGACTTTCGAAGATTTCAAGAAAGTCGTGGAAAACTTGAAACAAGAGATAGAGAAGGCTAGACGTGCCTGAAATATGTAACTACTACTAATGTATTTTCTTTTCCCATTCTAATTATTTGTGTTCTTGTTTAAAGAGTCAGTTTTTTATATGTTACATGAAACTATGTATTTCTAAAAAGCTGCTATGTGACATTTTATTTTGAATAAAAAATATGATAAACCATGCCTTTCCTTTGTTGTCGTATAATCATCATGATGGTCAATCAATAGTTTTTTATTTTGGTAGAAGACTATAATTCGTTCAATGAGTATTTGTCATTAATTGACCTGAGGTTAAGCATTTTTTGTCCCGAATAAAGATTCATTTACCCAACAACTACCCATGAAAAACAAACCACTCCCCCATGGTTTTAAAAAACTGGATCCGCTCAGATTCAACCCGGTTTGACAGGAGCCGGGAGGGTTTTCAAGTGGGGTCGTCCAGGTCAGCTGGGTCGATTGACTCCGTTGACCCTGTTTAACCCGCCCAGTTGAACTGGGTCGACCGGGCAAGTCCGGTTTTTAAAACTATGACCCAAACCCATGTTGGATCGGGTTTAACATCCTTCCAACACAATTTCTTCCTTTTTTTATAATATCCTTTTATTTTCTTTTGACATTGATCTTAGTAGAATCTCCAACTGCATATTCTTTTTTCTTTTTATGTCTAAAAAATATTTATTTTTTTATTTAAGAGTTTTAGAGTTTTATTTTTTTGTAATATGGTTATTTTGTTCATTAAATTGCTACACAGGAAACATTTAACTATATAATTTTTTTATACCATATAAAGTTTTTTTTGTGGAGGGAGGGGGGTTTTCATTTTTTGTATTGATGATGTGACGATCGTAAATTTTATAGTATTTTCTTGGCTCAACGGTATGCATTTATTTAAATTTTCGAAAATCTTTTGAAAATTCAATTCCCGCCGGAATCGATCGAACACCGTAAAATTTGTGATTTTTTTGAATTGATCTTAATCGGAGATTTTATTGGATTATATGATTCATGATTGGCGTGACATGTTGGTTTGGCTTCATTTGACCTAAGAATATTGGATAGGTTTTTGTATAAAGTTTGTGTTATTTTTGGGAATAGAATTAATTTGAGATTAAGCAAAAATTATGAATTAGATATTTCTTAAGTGGGTTAGTAGTGATTAATGGAAATTCTAAAAGAGAAACCCAAACCCAAACCCAAACCCATTTGTGCTTGGGTCGGGTTAGCCTTAGTGGAGGTGGTTGAGAGATGGGTTAATGGAAGTGGTTGATGGATAACATTAATTGACCCCCATTAACTCATTCCTTGTAAACCCAAGAGTCATCTTGAAAGTGGTAAAATCTGGAATTTTCTACTAAATCTAAGCCATTGGATTAAGGAGTGATCAATGGTGGAGAATGGTTCAAAAAGTCTATAAATAGGCTAGTAGGGGGGTGGTTTTGCTTAGTGCTCAAAGCCTTGAGCATTTCTCTCTCTCTCTCTCTCTCTCTCTCTCTCTCTCTCATTATCCGGCCGGCGGCAACCTTACTCCGGCGGTGGTCCGTGGTGGTCCGTGGTGGTCCAAGCAAGGTCGACCGGCGTGGTGTTGGTGCGGCATTGTCGAATTCAAGAGTGCTCGGGAAGTCTCGGTATTTTCAACCAAGTAGGATGCCTTTTTCCCATTACACTTCTTTTTGATAAAATGAATTGTTGAATGTTGATGCCTTGATGTTAAGTACTCATTTCTGGAATTTGTATTGCCGATCCTAGAATTGATATTCCCTCTTGTTTCATGACTCTATTGTATTTCAACTCAATCATTTCTACGTATGTTGACCAATGAAAATTGGATTTGGATTTTTATGTTAAATCTTGATCGCATGTGATAATGCTATTTGTATATCCATGCTCACTCTCTTGAGTAAAGATTTGATCTTTAGGCACTTTGGTGTATTTCCGTATTTCGTGTTCTATATGTATTATCATAGCTATTACTACTTGTATAATATCAACTAAATGGGTAATTGTATAATGAATGATAACTATAAGATTATCCCTTGTAAGATCTTGTCTCTGAGATTTCAGTTCGTTTTATTGTCAGCGTGATTTGAGATCTAATGTTGTCCGGGATTATATGATAGTATCACTTAAATAATGAGATAAGAAAGTGTTGTAGTAATCGGGTGGTAAAGATTAGAATCATAAACTGAGAATTTCAGAACTTATAAAGCTCTGTAAAAATCTTAAGAAAGACTAGATTAATGTATAAAAAAGACTAATAAGGAGTTACTACACTTTATACATTAGTAAATTATGTATGACATAGAAACTTGGTCTCGGCCAGGAGCAATCCTGCGCAGGCAGACTTCAGTAGAAAAATGATAACTAATTATACAGTAATCAGAAAATTAAGTTCTTTATCAATCTGGAAACTAGACATTAGAGGCTATCTAAGATAAAAATTTCATAGATTAAATCAAATTTTTCAGAACGTAGTGACCTGATAAAGAGAGCTGTTCTGTTTTGGACAGAACACAGTTTCTGACTTTCAATGACTTAAAATCATAATAAACCTAAGAAGCTTGAGAATAATTGATAATTAAGAATCTAATCAAGTCTAATATGATTTTATAAGACTCTAAGAACAGTAACCTTAAGGTCTTAGAGCCAAATAAGGTGTCTTATAATAATAGTCCCTTTTGTTCTTCTCTTGGTCCATTTATGACTCAAGAGTAATCGAAGCTTGAATTCTAAGTCTCTGACGTGGTCTACCTGAAACGCGTCATTCTAAGTCGGGAATTATCAATTCTAGGGCTAGGTACAACTTTGTTGATAGCGAACTTGAACTTTTGGAAAATCATGTGGTGTGTCTCTTTTTAGTCGGGTCTCACTTGAGTTCCCAGACTAATTCATAATTTGATTTGGTTTATGCTTTTCACTCCTATGAAGAGTCGGAACTTTAGAAAGTCTTGTTCTAAGCCTTTTGACAATAGGGCTAGTTGAATTGTTTCTCCGCTAAGTAGCATTTAAAGCTCTTAGTCGGAATCATAGTATGCTCACAAGCCATTGCTAGATCTTTCGAGATCTCCGATTTATTGAACCTCTGTAGTTCAGCCGATGACGGCAACCGCGTGCGCTTAGATTGTATGACATTACGGAAGGTCTGCAATCTCCGCCCATTGTGCCCGTAAGCACCGATGGGGCCAGCATCCCTAGACGCATGGCAAGGTTCCTCTGAAGAACCTCTAGGATGTTCTGGTATTGATGAAGATTTGAGAGCAGAAATTGTACTTTGACACTTTGGTTGTCCAATGCTTATTATCTTACCTTCACTACTTTATGAAAGTCTTTGAAGTATCTTTGACCTTAATGCGTCTTGAATGGCAGTTGGTTCCAGGTAAGTGATCTTAGTCCTTGTTGAACCTGAGTCTGTTAAACCATTCATCTTTGGAGTCTTCTCTTATTTTTCCGGTGTGGGTTTTCTGTATCCTACTGGGTATTTCCTGTGGAATACTCACGCATCCTCTGATGCAGGATTTAAGGTGGAACAGAAGTGATGTTTTCCAGCGGCATGGTTTGATGTTGGAGCTTAGAAGACTCGTCTCTTATGTTTTGCTATATTTTGACATTTGAACTTGCGGCCTGCGTGCCATTTGCTTTATGTTAAACTCTGTTTGTGGTTGTTAAGACATTTTCAGATATTGTAATAGATATTTAGATTTCCTTTCTGTTATTCTACTTTTTGTAAGTAAATGTTGTTTAAGTCATGACGATCCTGCAAGTCCCATAATATTTAAATGGGATAAGCGTAGACTCGAGTATTCGGTCCGTCCCAGGTTTCCTACCCTATAACCGTCATTGGATTGACGCTTCCGCGTAAATTGGGTCTTGGAAATTTGGGGCGTGACAGATGACAACACCAATCAGGTCAAACCCCTGGTTGGACCTACTCTGCAAGAATTACAGGTCGATGACCAGTCCAGTTTTATAAACCTTGCCCCTTCTTTATCCACATGTGCTAATTTCTGGATAAAGGAAGGGCCAACCCGAGATCAATCAAACACCTCACCCTTGCAGCAGTGTGATGCAAGACAGCCCGCAACAGGAGGTGAGGAGTTTGATGGCTTGCCTAGAGCGTTTAATTATAGAGTTAGTACAGACGATGGTAAAATGTTAAGTTTTGAAACAAAAAAGGAGATGACAGATAGCGAGTCCCCTCCCACCCTAAGATGATCAACACCTATCCTGCGGGCCAACCCTCCAAACAAGCGGATGCCTCAGCCACGAAGGAATTTGTGACACTAACGTCTTGCCCCACACCAGCAACGACGACCCAAACTCATCATATATGATCAGAATAATGGATGCAGGTCCAGGGTTGCCAAGGCAAGCCCCATGAAAGTTGTGCTTCAAAACATCGAACCCACAAGTCTTTTAAAGGTTTTGGTGGCTCAGAATCTTAACATGATCACCGGTTAAAATGTTTTTCATGGTACGATTGGAATGAAGCATGCAACAAATTAATTAATTATTCCACCTAAACGATTAACCTAAAAATTGCTAGTAAATTAAACAATAGGTGTAACGACCAGAAAATTTGTATATAAAAAAATTATTTATATGATCAACCTAAATTAGGAAAGTCGAAGTTACAATTTGAATTCTTGTGAATGATGTGTGTTTTACTTCATATGTTGCATTATAACATATTTTGTAAAACATTCGGTTGACTTAGGACTCCCGGGTGCTGAGGCTGAGCCTAGCGTTAGAGAAGAACCTGACGCCACGATGAGGCAAGGTGCCAGTGATAGGTTCATGTGGGGTGCAACATTTCGTGTAGGTTTTCTGAATTACAAATCACAACTAAGGGTACTTTCTTAGTTAAGTATGAAGTAATATTGGAAGTTACCAAGTGGAGTAAAAGTTCAGACCTGCAACCAATTAATGGGCATTAGACTTACCTGGCCTCCAAGTCATCTGGGTGCCAGGTATTGATGATGAAATCAAAATCTTTTGGATGGTTATCTTGTGTGATTAGAAGTGATTTAAATAAGGATGAGAGTTACTCAATTACCGGACGATAATATTGTAGAAAGTAATGGTGAATTAAGAGTGTGTTAAGAGTCCTAACCGAACTTGAAATTTCCAGGACTAGGTGCCAGATGGGATGGAGGTGTCAAGATTCTTATGATCGGAGGCAACCAATAGCAAGAGACACCTCCATAGGAAGGGTGCCAGGAACTTCTGAGTTGGTTAGACAATTACTTGTTTTAGGGTTGCGATAGACTTGGAAAGTGGTTGTGCAGTTCGAATTAGATTTGGAATTACTGGGTGCCGATAGTGACTGGATGCCAAGGGGTATGTGAAGAACGTGGGAAATGGATGGTTGAGATCAAAAGAAGGTTAAATCATGGGTTAAAGAAAGTCCTAGTCAAACTAGGAAAACCTAGTCCTATTTAAACTAGGAATAGAGTTGGCCGGCCATTACATATTGGCTGACCAGTCCCCTCTCTTTGTCTTTGTGTGCTCTTTCTCTCTCTCACTTCCTCTCTCAGTCCTCTTACTCTTCTTCAACTTCTTGTCTTCATTTGCTGGTTGGATCATGAAGCAAAGCAAAGCGACGTTCATGGAGGATTGAATTCACTAAAGCAAGAAGAAACTTCTTTGGAGAGGTAGGCTGGTTTTTACATAACTTCCTCTAGGTTTTCATTCTTTTGATGCCTAGATTCCTATGTGTTTGAAGTCATATAATGTCATGTCATTGGTGATGTTAAATTCTTGAATGAGATCTTGAAAGTGATGAGATTATACTTTCTGTTGTCGCACTTACGAATCGACTTTGATTGATTATTAGAATCTTGTTGTCATTATTGATCATTTAAAATTAAATCATTCTAAGTGTACAAGACAATTGTGTACTATAGCGAGAATTAAGGGTTGTCAAACCTCAGGGACGGATGAATATTTTACCAAATTCAAGAGAAAAGTTACAGTTTGTTTAATTAATCTAGAGAAAGCAATGAACTTTATTAAACTAAGCTGAAATTTAATAAATATAGAAGATACCAAGGCTCCGAATCCACCACAATAAACTAGTATATCGTCTCTCTCTCTTTGAAATAAATTACTAATTGGCTAGCATATTCCTCTCGGACATATACTTGTCAATTCAAATTATAGTGCTCTCCACTCAAACGTAACACATAAATCAATTAAGCACATGGAACTGTGATCTATCTCTCTCGAGTATAAACCAACGAATCTTTATTAATACATGACACTTTAGATTATTCACATTCCTCTCGGACACGCAAGTGCTCTTTCAAATTTAAATCTAATTAATTCACTCTTGTCTCTCTCGAGTACAAAGAACAAAGTTCAATGAATTAACTTTAATTGCATAACAAAGGTTTATACACCAACTAGAATAAAAATAAGATGAGAGAAAAGGAACTATACAGCCAGTCTATTGGGTTTCATCTATGCCTTGGAGAGGAGTTTAGCCTTGCATTGGAAGAGAATCCATCATCATGTTCTTCATCTTCTTCTTCTCTCCTTTTCTCTAGCCTCCAAGGTCTCCAAAGGAACTCAAAACTCTATTCTCTAATGCCTAAAATGTTCCCCCTTAAGGTATATATATGGGGGTGAAGAGAAACCATGAAACCCCCTTTCAATTTCGACTCAAAATAGGGCTTATTTCAATTTTTTGCATACGACGATCGATCGACACTGTTCATCGATAGATCGGTTATTGTTCATCAATAAACTCCAGTAGATATGATCGATTAAAAGGTGACGATTGATCGCGAAAATTTTATTTTTTTGCTCAGATGATCGATCACGTAAATTTTGTCGATCGATCAATTACTATTCATGTTCTGAATCACAATCTTCTAATGGTCATAAATTTTCGCTCCGAATTGCGTTTGGTTGGTGGTGTTGGAAAGCTGACTTCTTGAATAACATGAAACTTGAATCAGTCTAATCAGGGATATACACACAAAGTTATGAAGATTCAACCATTGGAGTCATGTTTCACCACATTTCTACATCTTACACTTATTTTCCTACAAAAACCAAAAATTACATTAAAGCATCACTAATTTTAATCAAAATACTAATATAAACACAAGTTTAGGAGCTAATAAAATGTATATTTCATGTGTAGATCATACCCACAAACCAACATTTTGCTAGTCCATATCAAAACAAAAACAAAAGCAAAAGCAAACAATCAAACAAAAAGTACTTAATGAAAAAATAAACTAAAGTAGAAAAGTAAATGCCACTTTTGTAGGGAGCACGATTGCATTGAGCGTATGCAACAAGCCGTTAAACCTCTAGGTGGCCCTAGTAGGATAAGTTGTGTCTCGTAAGGGTATGCAGCCATGCTATCCACAAACATGTATTTATTAACCTAATTAACCTAAGTGCAAATAAAATAAAAAAAATAAAACATTGCAAAACAATCAACCTATTATCCCGAAAAATGCAAACCACAATTCTTAAGAAAATCAACCACATGTATTTGGTTCATAATCAAAGGGAATATAGAAGCCCCCAAGTAAGTGGTTTTATTCTACACTTTCATTTTAGAAATTTCTGCTCAAATATGATATAGCATGATAATGTAAATATTAAAAAGTGTAGAACATTGTAGTCATATATTCTAAATTTCTATTTCACACAGATCCAGTGTTACTCATTAACCAAAGAACATCATAATCTACATAGTCATCGTATTCTTTAGGTTCATGATAGCACAAATGCATGCGCGCCTCATTCGGGTCCAACATTCTAGACTTGAGAAGATAATACACCATAGACTTTTTTTTTCAATAGAACTGTGTAAGGCATGATTTCAAGATGCTTAGGTTTAACAATGACTCAGGCCAATGACTCCCAGCCAGCTGGCTTAGGGCATTAGGTTTTAAGTATAGACCGCTTCGGGCCTGAGCATTAGCCTAAGTTAATCCTATAATAGTCAAGTAGCCCCTTTCTTTCTTTTATTTTTCTTATTTTTTCACATTTTTCATTTTTTCAGCATTCATATTTTCCATCATTTTTTAGCAATCTTTATTCGTCCAGGTTGTATTATACTCTCAACTTATTTCCAGTTCCAAGCCCTTTCCATTACTAAGTAAATGGTCTATCATGATCTTTTAAGCTCAACAGACAACCACATATTAACTAGTGACTCTGACTAAAGATATCCTATTGAAGATTAGTATTTAACAAATCTTAGACGGTATTACCTTATATACTAGTATGTGTGAGTAAGTTTTATTAGCTCTAGCACTTGATCCAAGAGGACTGTAACAAAAAGATATTCTCAATTAAGTGTTTCTATACTCCAGTATACTTACTGACACTTCCAATGCGAATTAATCTCTTAAGAATTAAAGCATGCATCATCACAGGATAAACTATCAAAACTTATGAAAAATATTAACAAACAACCTAAAACTAATCAAATTTTTTTTTCTGATTTTTTGAACTTCTTTTTTATGCAAGCAATATTCCCTCCCCCAAACCTATTATGAACATAACCCTCAATGTGAACAAAATAGAAAATGACAAAGATACATAACCAAGAAAAGCAGAGAAATGAGAGAATACACCTGAATACGTGGGTTGCCTCCCACCAAGCGCTAAATTTAATGTCTTCAGCTAGACTGAGCCACTTGTTCAACTTATCCGGGGTCTTTCAATCCAACATTCAGTCTATTTGTGGTCCTGTTGCGCACATTAGGGTTAATGAAAGAATATGCAAGTGGATCATCAGGATAAATACATGGCGGTGCATCATCCACCAATGTGTCAATCATATGATCTGCATAAGAATCATCTGACGGTGGATGTTGGTTTTTAGCATTAAAAATATTCAGTTTAACATTTAAGTTTCTAAAAGACAATTTCAGCACCCCATCCCGACAATTTATAATGGCATTGGACGTTGCCAAGAATGGACGTCCCAAAATTAAAGGAATTTGATTGCCAATACTCTGTACAGGTTGTGTGTCAAGGACAATGAAATCCACAGGAAAGAAAAACTTATCAACCTACACCAAAACATCTTCAATAACACCATGGCGTACTTTAATGGATCGGTCTGCAAGTTGTAGTGTCATGGTTGTAGGTTTCAAATCTCCCAATCCAAGTTGCTCATACACAGAGTCCCAAATCTAACAAGGCCTTTTCCATAGTATGGTTCCCTATCACACATGAAATTACTGGATATCCTGGGTCCTTATACTTCGGTGGAAGGTTATGAGTCAATAGGGAACTCACTTGCTCAGTAAGGAAGACCTTTTTAGTCACATTGGATTTAGCTTTGCGCTTTTGGGTACAAAGGTCTTTCAGGAATTTGACATAGGCAGGCACTTGTTTTATTGCATCTAAGAAAGGGAGATTGACATTAACCTGTTTGAACACCTCGAACATCTCCTCCATCTTTTGGTGGGATTTGCTAGACAGAGAGGGTTGTCCAGGCATTGTGGGTATGGTGCCATGGGGATATAGGATCTTTCTTTCTGGGCCTCGGGTTGGTCATCCTACTGGGTTTGAGAACTAACAGGTAGAGCCTTGATTAGAGTGGGTTCTCTTTCTATCTCAGGGGCAATGTTCTCACTCAAGGTACCTTGGGACAAGTCCTTAACCCTATTGTTGATTTGCCTCCCACTCCTTAAGGTAGTTATGGCTTGAACTTGCTCAGGAGGGTATTGGGAGGCCTCAACTGTAAGCTGGCCTCTAGGATTTTGCTGAGGTTGGCTGGGCAAGGTTCTTGCTTCTCTACGGTTCATGGCCTGAGCTAGCTGTCCTAATTGAGTCTCTATTTTGGCAATAGACTATGTATGGGAATGGACAAGTTGGCCCTGCATCCTTAGCTCACTTTTCAGCTCGTTTATGTCGGTCTTCATCTCATTCTGGCTAGTTTCTAGCTTGGTTAAGGCTGTGAGGATGGTGGATTGAGTGGCTAACATTTGGCTCATTTGGTCTTCTGAGGTTGGTTTGTGGCCAAATGGGGAAGTTGTAGCTAGTTGGTAAGGCTGAGCTTGGCTTTTGAATTCTTGTCTTGGGGTCTGATTGAAGGTAGGCCTGGATTAGGATGCCTCCAAGAGAAATTAGGATGATCACGCCACCCAGGATTGTTGGTATTGGAGTATGGATTGTCTGTTGCTTTTGGGAAGGTCTGTGTAGCATTGACGTGTCCCTGTTCTAGGTCTAGATATTGGGAGGCTGAGGGGGCAGTCAACTATGGTGTAGGGCGGGGACAAATAGTACAGGCATCTTGAGAGGTTAGGGTATATCGTGGAGTCTAAGAGAAAAAGTTGTCAAACCTATCTGTCAGAGATGCCAATTGGTGTTCTAGACTAGTGGTGGCTTTAACATCATACATGCCTCCCCTTGAGGCACTCCTACCAGGCATATGGCCTTCAGATCTATAGAGGGTGGCTCTATGTAAAGAGCTTTCGCTCAGGTCCTCTAGTAGATCCCAAGCATCATCGGGGTTTTCTTCATCAATGTGCCTCCACAAGAGGCATCAATTAGGGTCTTGTACTGATCACATACACCCTCATGAAATCTCTGCACTAATTGCCACTTTGGCACATCATGATGTAGACAGGACCTGAGTACGACTTTCATCCTTTCCCAGCTTTCATAGAATTGTTCATTATGTAACTGGGTAAATGTGATTATTTCATTGCGGATTTTATTAGTCCGCCTACAGAGAAATATTTCTTAAAGAATTCGGCCTGAAGTTCCTCCCAGGTGGAAATGGAGTTGTGTTCAAGGGAGTATAGCTATTCCTTGGTTCTGTCTTTCAAGGTTGTGTTAACCTCCAGGAAATTTTGGAGATGCCTGTAGGGGTTTTCATTGAGTTGGCCATGATAGGTGGGCATCATCTAGATGATGTTTGGCTTAATTTCATAATTAGCCATGGTGTCAGGCAGGAGAATACATGAGGGGGAGGTGTAGGCAGTAGGAAGAGAATCCATCATCATGTTCTTCATCTTCTTCTCTCATTCGCTTTAGCCTCTAAGGTCTACAAAGAAACTCAAAGCTCTATTCTCTAATGTCCAAAATGTCCCCCCTTAAGGCATATATATAGGGGTGAAGAGAAACCATGAAATCCCTTTCCAATTCTGACTCAAAATAGGGCTTATTTCAATTTTCCGCATATGGCGATCGATCGGCACTGTTCACTGATCGATAGGTTACTGTTCATCAATAAACTCCAGTAGATATGATCGAAAGGTGACGATCGATCGCGAAACTTTTGTTTTTTTGCTAAGGCAATCGATCGCGTAAATCTTGCCGATCGATCAATTACTATTCATGTTTTGCATCACAATTTTCCCATGGTCATAACTTTTCACTCCGAATTGCACGTGGTCAATGGCGTTAGAAGGCGGAGTTCTTAAACTTTAACATGAAATTTGAATCAGTCCAATCAGAGATATACACACAAAGTTATGAAGATTCAACTATTAGAGTCACATTTCACCACATTTCTGCATCTTACACTTATTTTCCTACAAAAACCAAAACTACATTAAAGCATCACTAATTTTAATCAAAATACTAAAATAAACATAAGTTTAGGAGTTAATAAAATGAATATTTCATGTGTGAAAGTAAAAAAAATTCGATAGATACCTAATTTTGACTAAACCTTTACCAATTTGAAATTTGTCGACCAAAGACTCTCATGTTTTGTCATGCATTATTCCAGCCAGCATATACTATGTATCACATGGAAAACATGATAACTACTATTAGACTAAGTTGAATTATTAATTTAAGTACTGTATAAACTTTAATTAAACTAAACAGTTGACCACAAGTCAAATTAATACTCTCGGCCAGAACTGTTTCTGTGCTGACAGCCTGAACTAAAAGGGACATAACAAAACCTACAAGTGTCTAAACTCATATGAGCATTTGCTATAAAAATCTTACGTCCTACTCCTCACGTGCTGTTTGTGGAAATTTTGTAAACCTTACTAATCTATTTTGGACAGAACCTTGTTTGCCATTTATACTGCCAATTGTGTTAACTTTGTAAATTAGATAACCAACAGTAAAGTAATGAAACTAATACTACATACCTAAATCAGTATAGGATAAAGTGTCCCTCTTTATGGTAAGAGTCCTTAAATCATTACAACTCTCTCTCAAGGTTAAGACTTGAAATACACCTGTGTCTTTCTCAAGGGTTACTCATTAAATTTCAATTACGTGTAATATATTATTGTTGTTGGAGCATTGCTGTTAAAGCTATTCGTTACTGAATTGGTTGAAACCCATCCATGAGGAATCCACCCAAAAATGGGTTGATATACACCTCCCTCTCCCTCTATAAATACCCATCACTTTTGAGAAATATGTGGAAGTCATCTCCCAAAAAACCTCTTGGCCTTATTCTTCTCTTTGTAAATCATGAGAGAGCCTTGAATATTCTTGATTATTCTTCCTCTCATTTCTTGGAAAGGGGTTCAAGATCCTGTTATGAGATCTTAGGAAGTGATTCAAGTCATCTAGAGCCTTGAGTGTTCTTGATATTCTTCCTCTCCTTTATTGGAAAGGGGTTCAAGATTTTATTATGAGATCTTAGGAAGGGATTCAAGTCATCTTGGATCTTGGTTTCTTGGAGCATCTAGAATCACCCTTTAGAAACCAAAACCCTCACTTGACCTTGAACCAAATACTTGCAAATCCTATCAAAGGTCTTTGTTATTTTGATCTACTCTCCGGTCCCTCATTTGTGATTCGATGAGTTCATACTCTAGACCCTTGAGAGTAGTTCAAAGTATCTTTGTCCATGGTTTCACTTAATCCCATAGAAAAATTCTTAAAGAAACTACTCTCTTGTCCAAAAAGCCTCTACAATTTCGGAGCATCATTAGTTGAATCCAATGATGGACAATAGAACGTCATTAGCTCAAGACTAAGTTGAGCAAAACGGGTAGGATATCCCACATCCTCCCTTCAAGGTTATGTACTCTAGTCACTTCTCCATCATAGAGTAAGTACTCTTAAATCTTTTTTTGCTTGTGTTAGATTGTGGTGTAGACCATAGGGTCGAACTAAAGAGTTGGGTTAGTGTGATACATAGTGAGTGTGGATTCCCGGTGATCCAAGCAAAACTAGTAAGTGTACGATGTTGTGGGTGAGCTAAAAACCCTCACTTAGTGGATGTCGGAGGTTCCTTGGATTAGGTGGTTCGAGAGTGGACGTACCTGTTGAAGCGAGTTGCTTAGTGGCGAACCACTATAAATCTTTGTGTGATTGTTTGTATTTGCCCGTCTTGCATATTGTTACACACACATTCTACACCTCTTAAGTCTCTCTCACTCGTGCGCTTCCAATTACTTGCTAATAAGATAATATTGCATTGAATGATTATTTAAATTAATATTATTTATTTCTGTTAGTAAAATAAAGTGAGAGTTTTTAAGTGGTTGTCCCATTCACCCCCCTCCCCCAGGATTAAATAGCACTTTCAAGAATTTCATATAACACCATTTCAATACAACCATATATAGAAATAGCTTCTTACTGGTCCAACGATTAGAATAGCATTGTGGTGGTTAAACTATAATAACTAAGTCATCTCACCAGTATGACCATATGTGAATGGGTAGTCCAACAATGTCGTAGCGTAACACCGTTTCAGTTATTGTGAGTGTAAAATGTAATATTGACTTATTCTCGTACAAAACTATGTCAAATATGTTTGTATTTGAGTCTGAAAATCGACTAGATTGATGATGGAGTCAGTTTTTGGAATTACTAATTCCAAGCGGCACAGCTGTTTCTGAATAGGTGGCACTGATTCACAATGATGGCGATTTGGGGTTTCAAAACCTTGATCCTTCAAAAAACATCCCTCTAAAATGTGGTTGATATTTTAGGATGGAGGGAGTAGCAACTCAACACCCTAACACAGTCTCGTCTAGACCTTGTAATTTTCAAGGGCAAAGCAACTGCCAGCTTATATTTCTCCATTGTTGAACTGTTCAGTTAGCACCTCAAATACCACTAGCCTCCATGTAGCCATAACCAACCCATAATTGCTTTAAAGAGGTAGCCATGTAGGTTTTCCACTTCCAACTCTATTAATGCAGAAGATTAGGGATAAAGTATTGAGAGGACTTTGTGACGGGAGAGAAGATTGTACATGTTGGGATTAGAGTCGCAGCGGAAGCGCGAGAGATAGCGTGTCGTGATGCCAAATTCTCCAAATCAGCCCCTTTTTCTTTTGATCATTTTCACTTGCACACAATATCAAAGAATATATGCAAGAATATGAGCAATAATATGAACGATAATTTATATCATATCAATATAGGTTAAATTGAGCAGTTTGATTACTACTAACCTTTGGGCCTTTGTGCCCTATGATCAAACCTTGAATAATGAATTATGTCAGAGATCACTAAGGACTTTAATGCATGGACAAGAGTCTCTATTCTCCTTGAGATAGAGATCTCCTTATTCCTCTTTGTGTATTGAACTAGATCGCCAAGAACCAAAACACCAAAATGAGAGAGCAAGAGAGCGCTAGAGGGAGAGAGCGAGAGAGAGAAAAACCAGAAAACCAAGCTGTCGGGCGCCCCAAAGAGCACTATTCACATTCTTAGTTTTCTCCTATTTATTTGGGTTAGTTAAGGCTTCTTAGATAACCCACTAACTCTCCTATTAATTCTCTATAACTGCTCATACCTATTACTCCTTGTAACTGTCCTATTAGGTGTCTCCTCTATTTAGAGTGAACCCCACCGGACCCACGGGAACCTAGCACACTCCAGTGTCCATACACCACATGAGAGGGCCGACTCCTTGTACAAATAGGTTACACAAATATGGGCCGAACCCATACCTATAACCAATAGTACACTGGCTGTTCAATAATAGGGCTGACGAGGTTGAGATGCTAGGTGACGGACAATGCCTAGGTCATCTGCTGGACGACTACATGGAGGAGATCTGGAGGGTAGGGAGTGGAGATCAGCTGGGGAGCTCTGGAAGAAGGAAGAGGTAGATAATTTAGGGTTCGTTTGGTTATAATTTGGGCCATTCAGATGAAGGGTCCCAATTTTCTTTTTTCTTTTTTCTTTTTTAAAGTGAGTTGTTTGGCTTCGGGTTTTGGAGCAGAATCAAAATCAAATAAGATCAGTTTATCAAAAATAATATTTTGTAGCAGAATTTTTAGCGACAATAACAAATGCCGATGAAAAAATATTTAAGATTTCACCATCGATAAATATCGATAGTTAAAGCCTTTAACGGCAATAACATATGGGGGAATTACGGTTTAGGGTTACGAATTAAAGTTAAATACACTTTAGGATTTGACCCTAAAGTGTAAATAAATTTGTCTTAAGAAGGGGGAGACATATGATCTCCCCATAATGCCCTCACCCATTCCCGCCTTTTTTCCCTCCAAAAGTCACCTCCATCAACCCCCATAATTCTATTTTGTCTTTTTCTTACTCTTTCTTCTAGTTCTCTTCCCCTTCTTCCCCCTCCCATCATCGCCGCACTCCCTTTCTTGTGCCTCTCTACCCCCTCCCCTCTTGGCCGCCCCTTTCTTCCTCACCATTTCCCCCTCCCCTTGTGGCAGCCCCATTCTTCTTCATCATTTCCCCCTCCCCTCTTGGCCGTTACTACAACTGAGTGGCAGGCATCCGCAGAGAAGGCCCAATCGGCTCATAATCGAGGGAGAGCTGCCACTTGCATAAACCATAAATGTAAGTACATAAAACTTGGGTTTTTTTATGTGTAGTGGCGTTTGGTAAGATATAGCTCCCTCATGATTTAATATCATATGCAATACGTATTTTAAGTGCTCCCTTATAAGTGTGTTACCTCATATATAGGTTATTGTGCTGCAAGTTGCAATGCATTTTTAGTCATTACAATCAACTTGCGATGCATTTTTAGTTAGTTATGTTATATTTGTTATGCATAATTATTACAATTGTGATACACTTATTGCTAAATTGCGATGGCATGATGTGTTGTCTCATATGCATGTTGTTGTTGTGCTACACAACTCCGTGGCTACTGTTATAATTGAGTAGTGATGGATCTAGTACTCGTTATGATGGATCATATATATGAGTGTTGATGCATAAAATACTTGATGCGATGCCTAGTAGATATGCTTAGATATGTTATATCTTAATTAGTTGCGATGTATTTTTATTCAGTTATGATGTTTAGTGGCTACATTTGTGATGCCAAATTAGTAAAGTTGCAACGCATTTTTAGTCAGTTATGTGACATTTGCGATGCTTAATTAATGCAGTTGTGATACCTTTATTGTTAAGTTGCGATGCATTTGCGACTCTGTTGGAATGTTAATTTGCTTGAATTGTGATAGCAGTGCGATGTTCAAATAGCTTACGACATGTTGAATTATAGGTGGAAGGGACTAGTTTGAGGGTGTTGGCATGCTATGGTGGCCACATTGATCATACCCTCAGTAACAATGTACCAATAGTTGGAGACATATGCCACGCTCACACCCTTAAACTAAGTGATACTTTCAGTTCATTTACTAAAGCGTTGGCTGACGATTTCAGCATTCCAGAAGAGAAACTATGTTTCGCATACATATACCCTGACATCAAAGATTTGACATATGTGTCGAATGATCATAGATTGATTGAGTTGAAGAACGGCTTTATGCAATGTGGCTTTTGTAAGGTGTTGTTGTGTGATGAAGGAGAACATTCAATTATAAGCAGTTCTCCAAACAATACACATGAAAGCAAGATGCATGCCAGTCCAGTCAGGAGTAGTAGCAGTCATGGAACATCACTAGATTGGGGTGTTTGGCAGTACAACTTGGTAGGAATTAGGCAGAAATTCACAGATCAATTTGGAGTGAGGAAGGCATTGAGACAACTTTCAATAGCCAACAACTTCTCATACAAGTGGCTAAAGAATGGAAAGCGTCGGCTTATAGCAGTGTGTGCAAGTGAAGGTTGTAAATGGAATGTGAGTGCGAGTTTGGATGCGGGGACATGTTTGTTTGAGGTGAAGAAGTATGATGAGAATCATACATGTATTGGAGGAACAAGGAAGCGATATCATCCACATGCTTCGTAGAGTTTATTATCAGGGTTGATTGTTGGTAAGGTAAGAGGCAGTCCCTCATATTCGGCAGGTGACATGGTGACTGACATATGAGTAGAGTATGGCTTAAGCATCACATATCAGAAGGCATGGTGTGCAATGGAAATAGCTATGGGAGCTCTATATGGTGATTACAGAGATTCTTATAACGACATTCCATGATATTTGAACAAGCTCGTGGCCACAAATCCAGGGACTATAGCTGCCTATCAGGTCAATTCCGAAAGCAGGAGGTTCTTTCATTGCTTTGTTTCATTGAATGCATCCATTTGAGGGTTTGAACATTGCTGGGCAGTTATTTTTGTGGATAGTACTTTTCTCTATGGCAAGGCCAAGGGGACTCTTCTAGTAGCTACTTCAGTCGACATTGACAACCATATTTTCCCATTAGCCTATGGAGTTGTGGATAATGTGATCGTTTAAAATTAAACCCTTGCAAGTGCACAAGGCAATTGTACTACGGCGAGTATAAATAGGGTTGTGGAACCTAAGGGACGGATTAATATTTTACCAAATTTAAGAGAAAACAGCAAAGTTGATTCTAGACTAAGAAAGCAATGATCTTTAACTAAACTAAGTGAGATTTAATCAATATGGAGAATATCAAGGCAGAGAATCCACCACTAGACATGTAATTACTACTCTCAATTATTATTAAGCATAAGTTAACATGATATGATAATTCGTGTTCTTGATCGGACACACGAATTACTAATGAATTCACAAACGTTCTTAATCGGACACGAAAGTTCATCCACTATTGTGTAATCAATCCTATCCTTGATCAGGCATAGAATCAACCACAACTCTATTATAATGCAATTAATCTTATCCTTGATCGGGTATAAAATCAATCACAATATCTAATTTCATTCATAATCAATCAAGTCTATGATCAAGCACTCAAAAGAATATTCATGAAATTGCATTAAGCATAAATCATAATCAACTTTATAAAATAAACTATCAAGAGTAGCAATACACATCTAGGGCTTCATCAAGCTTTGAATAAAAGTTTAGTTACACATAGAAAGAAAGAAAGGAGAAGCTTGTTTATGTAGATCCATCGTCATGAATCCTTCTTCCTCTTTGCTCCAAAAGACTCCTTCTCTTACTCCTCTCTAGCCTCCAATATAGCTCAAAAGTCTATTCTCTGGTGCCTAAAACATTCTCCCATAAGGCCTATTTATAATAGTGAAGAGAAACCACGAAGTCCCCTTCCAAATCCGAGTCGAAATAGGTCTTATTTTCGGTTTTCCGCATACGGCGATCGATTGTGGTTACTGTTCATGAATTTCAAATAGATATAACTTTTTGTCCCGAACTCCGAATTATGCGTGGTTGGTGGCGTTGGAAAGCTGACTTCTTGAACTTTAAGCTTGAATCAATCTAATCCAATAGTTGTACACGAAGTTATGATAGTTTAACCATTTAAGTTACTTTTTACCTCATTTCTGTGTATTACTCTTGTTTCTTACAAAAACCAAAAACTATATTAAAGTAGTAATTATTCTAATCAAACACTAGCAGAAACATAAGTTTAGGAGATAATAAAATACATATTTCATGTGTAGATCATAATGAAACCGAGGATAACTGGCAGTGGTTCTTAATATATGTTCGACATTGTATTGCTCCTGGCAGGATTATGATTGTGATATCCGATAGGGACAAAGGACTTCATGCGACTGTTCCAAGTGTATTTCCAGATAGTTTTCATGCTTATTGTGTGCGGCACTTGGAGTACAACTTGTGAGATGGAGGGTTACGAGGAAAGGGGCACAAGGGAAGCAAAGCCCAAGTGGCTAGGATGATTCACAGTGTTGCTGAAGTGGCTGACGTGCATGAATATGAGGCTGAATTGGTTAAGCTCTGCAAGGCTTCTCAGGTAGCATATGACTGAGTTCTAGCAAATAAGCCTGGACACTGGTGCAATGCCCTCTTCCCAGGTTGTAGGCACAATCACTTGTTGAACAACATTGCTGAAAGCTTTAACAACTGGGTGAAGGTGGAGCGGGACATACCCATTCTCGCCCTTCTTGATGGCATTCGTATGAAGATAATGATCAAGATGCATGAGGCCAGATCGGCCAGTCAATAGTAGGAGTCCTATCTCGTCCCAGAGGTAAATGAAATAGTTAATGCCACCATCCATGAATCTCAGTCACTATTAGTTTTGCCTGCTAATGATACAGTGGTGGAGGTGGTTGAGTTGACAAACATTGTTCAGTGGACATAAGTCTACTCATTTGCACTTGTCGATGATGGCAAATCAAAGGACTACCTTGTGTCCATGCATGTGCTGCCATATCTGCTAGAGGAACATCACCAGTATATTCATGTCGTGGAGACTTCTAGACAATGCAGAGCTATAGAAATGTATACAACCACACTGTCTTCCCAGTTTCGCATGATGACAAGCTAGTTCGAGCTAAGCCACCAGTCGGAGAAGATCTCTTTCTTCCACTCGTAACCAAGAGGCCAAGGAAGAAGTGCATTGAATCCCAAAAGAAATATGTACGACCATTCCATTTCAGCCGATGCGGTGGGCTTGGACACAATAGGAGCACATGCACGACACCCATTGCGGGTTAACCTGCTTGTGGAATAAGTTACTGTTAAGACTTTTTGTTTCAGTTTAGACTACTAAACTACTTAGCATGGTATGTAATAATCTGGATACTATTACGTCTTTTCTCTTATAGATATGTTCGAATGTGTTATATATGACATTTGTGATGCCTAATTATTGAAGTTGTGATACCATTATTACTAAGTTGTGATGACATGATTCGTTACATGATGTGTTGCCACATATGCATGTTGTTGTGTTGCACGACATTGTGGCCATGGTTATAGCTAAGTTGTGATGGATCTACAACCACGTAACTTGTTAGAATCTTGTAGATATGTTCGAATGTGTTGAATCCTTGAATGGAATAATATCTTATCTACCAGATCACAACCAGATCAAAAAGGACAACAAACTAATCACAAACTCATTGCAAACCAAGCACAATCAAGTTATGACGCATTTTTAGTCAGTAACGTGACATTTTCAATGCCTAATTGTTGAAGTTATGATACCATTATTACTAAGTTGTAATGACATGATTTGTTGCATGATGTGTTGCCTCACATGCATGTTGCTGTGTTGCACAACATTGTGGTTATGGTTATAGCTAAGTAGTGATGGATCTACAACCACGTATAAACTTGTCAGAACCTTGTAGATATGTTCAAATGTGTTGAATCCTTGAATGATATCATATCTAATCTACCAGATCGCAACCAAATCGCAAAAGACAACAAACTAATCATAAACGCATCGCAAACCAAACAGAATTATGTTACAACGCATTTTTAGTCAGTTACATGATATTTGCGATGCCTAATTATATGCAGTTGTCATACCATTATTACTAAGTTCTGACGACATGATTTGTTGCATGATGTGTTGCCTCATATGCATGTTGTTGTATTGCACGACATTGTGGTCATAGTTATAGGTAAGTAGTGATGGATCTACAACCACGTATAAACTTATCAGAACCTTGTACATATGTTTGAATGTGTTGAATCCTTGAATGGTATCATATCTTATCTACCATATCGCAAAGGACAACAAACTAATCACAAACCTTTCATGAAGTTGAGATATCTTTCTTGCTAAGTTTGGTGACATTTGTGATGCCTAAATATTGAAGTTGTGATACCATTATTACTAAGTTGTGATGACAGGATGTGTTGATTCCTACGCATGTTGTTGTGTAGCACGACATTGTGATCATGGATATAGGTAAGTAGTCATGGATCTACAACCACATATAAATTTGTCAGAACCTTGCACATATGTTCAAATGTATTATATATGATAATGAAGTTGCGATACCTTTCTTGTTAAGTTAGGTGACATGATGTGTTGCCTCATATGCATGTTGTTGTTGTTCTGCACTACTCTGTGGCTATGGTTATAACTGGGTAGTGATGGATCTAGTACTCATTATGATGAATCATATATAAGTGTTGATGCATGAAATACTTGATGCAATGCCTAGTAGATATGCTCAGATGTGTTATATCTTAATTATGTACGATGTATTTTTATTCAATTATGATGCTTAGTGGCTGCATTTGTGATGCCAAATTAGTTAAGTTGCTGCCCCAAATGCATCGCAACAGTAAAAAATGATAAACCACAATGTTCACAAATATTTATAACACCACATATTAACCTTCACAAATACAATTATCCTGTCGAAACTATAACATAAATTTGTCCACAACCAGCCATAATCACATATGCATCCACGTCAAATTAGTCACAACCAAAACTTAGTCCTAACCACAAACTGAACTACATCATAATGGTATCACAACTAAGAATGTACCAGAAGCCTAGTTTTGCCCATAGACTGACACAGAACTGAGAATGTACCTCATGACCCACTTCCTAAATTGCATCACATCAGCGGCTTTTGATCTTTGTTCAAATGTAGGTTTATACATAAAGTAACAAAGGCATGCCCCACAGTCGTCAAACCCCACGTGCTTCTATGATTCAACATGCTTGGTTTTCTATTTCTCCCAATTCCCATCTTCAAATGCAAAACCCACCAAAAATTTATCATACTTTGCCTGCCTCCTCATGGCATGGAGGAATATTGATTTTTCATGCTCAAATCTCCTGCGTGTCCCAAGGCTATCGTAAATGAACATCGTGCGTTCACCAATCTAAAGTCCAATAAGGACCAGTGATTACTCTTGAGGATTGGAACAAGCCACCTACTGTACATGAAAGCATGATCATTATTTGCACCCTTGCAAGATCTGCGCACATTCTTACTCCAATCTTCATGCAAAGCCTCATGATCAAAGCTTTTAATTTTTCTACCCACCATCCATGTGTCGAAAGCTTTCTGGTCAACATTACAAAATGACTGCATGCATGTACAAAGTAAGGAATAAAGAAGGGTGATCACAAGTACGCATTCGTATACAATATTAAAGTAACTCACCAAGAAGTGAGGATCAAATATGAAGACGATGAGAAGCTCTTAAACATGCAGCTCCCTCAAGTGCTTTCGCATGAGTGCCACATATGCATCAACGACAAAGTTGTCAAACCATCATGCGTCTGACATCTCTTCCTCCACCCCTGGGTATCCTTGCCACCTAATGCTCTGGAGATTGCTAATCTTGATAGGTGCCCCATTATCAAGGTCAACATCGATGTGTAAGAATTCTTTTGACAGCCTCTAAATTGTGTCAACAATTGTCTCATCTTTGGGTGTTAGGTAGAACTCACTGGGATGGTTTTCCCTCGCATTGCGTCGGAGTGCAACCTCATAAAAGAAAGGGGATCGATATTGTACAGTAGGATTTGTGGTTCTCAACACAGATACCATCAGAGGGAATGACCTACTTGTAGTGGTGTGGGCAACATCCTGTCTATGGCCATACGCTACTTGTATCATGCCATAATTAATGAATGAGTGGTCAAAGTTTGCACTTATCAAGGATCATGAAAGGAAGTAGGTATGTAGAAGGTAAACTTCTCACTTACTAAAAGGCTTTGTAGATCAATGACTATCATTGGTCTACAAGTAGTGGAATCCGATGTAATGGAAATGAATTACCTCGCTTGATATGGATTCCCCACCTGCCTCTTTGTAACTTTTGGTGATGCTTTTTGACATTCACTCTCCTTGTGTATCTCCTCATTTAGATTCAGAGATCAGACACGAAGTGTGTCCATTGGAGAGGTAGTGCCCTTCCTGCCTGTTGCATCTAGAGAGGGAATAGGTGAGGAGCCAGCGTCATCATTGTATTCCAGCCTCCTCCCCTTATTTTGAGAAGTTGACTTGGTTGCCAAATTCTTGAACCTTGATGAGAATGGGACATTGGGGGACATAGCATCCACCACAGGGGAAGGCCTTGCCAGCTCTGCCTCTTGTCTCTTTGCCTCACCATCTGCCTTCCTATACGTTTTGGGAAGCCCTTGTCCCACTTCTAGTATATGACGCATTTGCTTGAGGGAGTGGATCTCCATTTCATGTCTATACTTGATCACGCGGACTTCTTCCCTAACCTTGCGATTGAGCTCATACATGTGAAGGCAAACTACATAGAGGAGGTGATTATGCTCTTGGATGGCCTCCAAAGTCATAGGCATTTTTCGGAGGAAAGATCTAAAGTATACAACAATAAAAATATGTGAATGCATGCAACAATAAGAAAGAAAAGCACCAACATGAGATAAAGAAGGCAAAACACTGCAATAGAATCAAAACATCATCGCAATAAAATCATCTGCTCCCTCTCCTACTTCTTCTGTTATTTTTTCTGTTGTTTGGGCCTCTTTTGTTGTCTAATAGGTTGAGCTCTACTGGTCCACTCCCCACCATTGTTTACATCACCTGTTCTATCTCTGGGCCTATTCTCTGCAGTTGGAGGAACTTTCTCTGCTTTCACCTCCTCCACAGAATCATCGCTGCCAGATCCTTTTCAATATTGTCTGCCACATCCAAGGCTTTGGCAACCACCTCTAGTGCAGACTCAGCGTCAGTGCACTCAAGCCCATCAATAATCTGTCTTTTGTTTAGGGCTTGATTGTTTAAATATTAAACCCTTGCAAGTGCACAAGGCAATTGTACTATAGTGAGTATTTAGGGTTGTCGAACTTGAGGGATGGATGAATAATCTACCAAACTCAAGATAAGAAAGTTCATTGTTTCAACTTAATCTAAGGAAAGCAATTGAATTCAACTACTTAAAAAGAGTTTAACTAATATGGAGTACCAAGATGATGAGAATATCAAGGCAGCAAATCCACCACTAAACATGCAATTACCACTCTCAATTATTATTTCGCACAAATTGATATGACACGGTAACTTGTGTTCTTGGTCGGACACACGAATTACCAGTGAAAGAACACACATTCTTGGTTAGACAAAAAAAGTTCATTCACTATAAATTAATGTAATTAACTCTATCCTTGGTCAGGCATAGAACTAACACAATCTTATTCTTGGTTAGAAATAGGGAATATCAAAATCAAATCTCATTCATAATCAATTAAATTTATGGTCAAACACTTAAAAGAAAAACTCATGAAATCGCATTAAGCATTAATCATATCAACTCTATTAAATTAAATCATCAAGAGTAGCAATACACATCTAGGGCTTCATCTAGCCTTGATAAGAAGTTTAGCTAGACATGGAAATATAGAAAAGAAAAGCTTGATTTGGTGTATTTATTGGCATGAATCTCCTCTTCTTCTTTGGCTGTCAAAAGTTCCTTCTTTTGTTCTTCTCCTCAATATGATGCAAGGTCTTGAATGCTCAAAATGCTCTCTCTTAAAGCATATATATAAGGGTCAAGACAAACCACAAAACCCTCTTCTAATTCCAACTCAAAATAAGACTTTTTTAAGTTTGCCGAATACGGCGATCGATCGCTAAGATGTCGATCGATCGCGCACTGTTCATGCAAAAATTCCAATAGATACAAACGATCGAACAGTGATGATCGATCGCGTATATCTCGTCTTCTGCTTCGGTGATCGATCGCGTCAATGTGTCGATTGATCGTTATGATTCATGCTTTTGTATCAAAATCTTCCAATGATCATAACTTTCCGCTCCGAATTACGTGCACTCAGTGGTGTTGGAAATCTGACTTCTTGAAATTTAACATGAAGCTTGAATCAGTCCAATCAGAGATATATACTCGAAGTAAAGAAGATTCAACCATTGAAGTCACGTTTCACCACATTTGCAGCTTACGTTTATTTTCCTACAAAAACCAAAAAAATTACATTAAAGAACACTAAAATATAATCAAAATATAATAATTTAGAAGCTAATATAATGTATAATTCAAGTATAGATCAGGGCTCGTATACTGAGCTTGTAATCAGGTGCCTTTTATACCAGCCACTTCAAAATCCTAGGTTGCAATCCATCAGCCCACTGCAACCAATCCAATGCAACAGCCCTTGCTTCCACCAATTCGAAAAACCAAAACTGCATAAATACATAATTAATAATACAATTAGTACATCAAATATTAAAAAAATAATATTGAAAACCATCACAAGTTTGTCAGTTGACATTCATACCTGTAAATTAGCTGAACAACCAAACAAGTTGAATGTACATTTTCAAATGTCCTTGTATGCATTTGCAACTCCTCTCCATAGTTGCACATACACTTCCCTGCCCCCAAGGATAATTTGAGAATGTACTCAAGTCTTCCTCGTCCATCATGGCTCAGAATCTCATTTCCGCAAGGTCTCCTGGCCCAAGTAGGAGGAATACCGCAATGATGTATACAATCGTCAACCTAATCTTGTTTTGTACATTTGTCTTCTTCTTCTTTCCTTCAAACAAATCCCGAATCATTGTTGAAGTGATTTTCGATTCCCCTTTAAACATTCTATCCTTGAAGGCACTACAAGACAGCATTCTTACATTACATCATCACACCCTATACAATTAGCCTTCGCAACCTATGCAGTTAGCATTTCCAACCTATGTCATTTACCTTCGAAACAATTACATCAACCTTTGCAACAAAATAAATTTCACAACTTCAAATAGAATTACTCAACCATCGCAACCAAACCAATTAACCTGCATAGCCTATGTAATTTACTTTCGCAGCTAAATAAATTTCACTCAACTTCATATAATTACTCAACCATCATAACCTATGCAATTAAAATTCCTAACCTTTTATATCAACCTTCACAACTAAATCAGTTCAAGCTATTATTCCTACAGAATAACAACCCAACACAATCTATGCAATTATAACTCACGCTTATACATTTAATCTACGCAAACCTTCACAACTAAATAAACAACTATTCTATACACAATTCTCATCCACAATTCAAACAAAAACAACATACATTCATGGTAACCATTCATATTCCCGACAACAACACTATCTCAATCAAAACCACCCAAATGAAGTGCTGACGGGAAGAAAAAAGTACACTTTCTGTAACCACTTACTTCCTTTCCGGCATCAGTCTTCTTCTTCCCTACATTTTTCTCTTTGCCTTGTGTAGTCTGTGGAGCCATTTGAATCGATGGAGAGGGGAGTCGACGGAGAGGGTGTTGTGAATGGCAGTACGCAGATCTGTATCTTGGTAACTGAAATGTCATATGTTATAATTATTATAGGAAGCTAAAAGGTCATATGTTGTAATTATTCTAGGAAGCTGAAAGGTCATATCTTGTAATCAACCTAGGAAGCTGAAAGGTCATATGCTGTAATTATTCTAGGAAGTTGAAAGGTCATATCTTGTAATCAGGCTAGGTAGACGCGCCCTCTCTTTCTTTATAAGGAGGTCTTCTTCCTCATTCTGGGCAGGCAATATTGAATCAAGTTTTCCTTACTTCTCTTCCTGTTTTCCTTACTTCTCCTTTCTTTTTACTACTTTTCGTCAAGACGATACCTTGTGACCCTGCTGGGTCACAAGCATTGGTATCGGAGCTAGACATGCCTCCTCGCAAGCAGCCAGCCATGGCCTCTGAAACACAGCCAGAGCCAGAGGCTGCGAAGGAGATTTCCAGCCCACGGATGAATGCTGATTCCAGCCAAGACATTCTAATCTCCATGATCAATGTGATTAATATATGACTGCAGAACATCGAGCTTATACAGGTGCAAAACCAGGCCACACAAACTGCCAACATGACCACGCCGCTGCCGCCATTAGGGGGGAATGGCGTTCCTGTCCGATTAGGGGGGTTCCATGTGCCTGGCGGCTCAGCACTAGGCCAATCCACAGCAAATTCTCTCCCTCATGGAATCCGAATTGGGTCCTTTAACCCAGATGCAGAAGGTGGCCGCCCTGGCCTTGATGCACGAGGCATGCCAAGTGCTCGTGGAAATGCCTCAATGGCTACACATCCACGAAACATTCAGCAAGAGATTGATGAGGAGTGGGAGGAGTTCCATGGATCTCGCGGAGGTCAGAGGGGCAGTGCTGAGCCCAGACTGGCTCGTTTACAGTTTCCAAGATATAATGGAGAGGAGGACCCTGTCGAATGGTTGTACAAGGCGGACAAGATCTTCGCTTACCAAGGGACATACTCTGATGAGGAACGCCTACGTGTGGCAGCCTACCATCTTGATGGAGATGCCTCTATTTAGTTTCAGACCTTCGAAAAGGAGGTGCGTTATCTTACTTGGGTGTCCTTCTCCGATGAGTTGTGTGTCCAATTTGGACCAAATGAATTTCAAGATTTCAATGAAATGTTGTCCAGCCTAAGGCAGACCACCACAGTAAGGGCCTATTATTCAGAATTCATGAAGATTGCCAATCGCCTACCAGATTGGCCAATAGAAGCTCTCGTGTTTCAGAGATTGTTGATGAGATGCGCCACTTCCCATGCCATAACATGCATGATGTGGTGCGCCATGCAAGTATCGAGGAGGAGAAATTGGCTCATCAGCAGAGAGGGAGCCATGGGGTGATGGCTATGCGCCCCCTTACCAGCACCACATATGTCTCAGCCCCAGCACCTGGCCCCAGCCCAAGCCGGCCGTCATTGCCAGGGCCTGCTACTCCACCTGTCCGTCGCCTGACGCCAGCCCAAATAGACGAACGGCGTTCTAAGGGACTTTGTTTTAAATGCGACGAGAAGTTTGCCCCCGGACATTGCTGTTCCGTCCAGGGTAGTTTACTTGTTGAAGAAGCCGAGGAAGAAGAAGTGGCTGAGCCAGAAGAGGCACCCGGCCTCTATGATCATGTGCAGCCGGAGATATTCATCCATGCATTCTTAGGTACTTTCACCCCCAGAACCATGCGTGTTCAGGGCCAGCTCAAGCACCAACAGGTAGCGGTACTCATCGATAGTGGCTCTACTCACAACTTTATCAATGACAAAGTGGTGCCTCCGGAGTGTGGGCATGTGTGCACAAGTTGAGTTGGTGATTCAAGGACATTCCTTCATCACTGATCTCTTTCTCTTATCCACGAAGGGGGCTAATGTGGTGTTAGGAGTCCAGTGGCTTCAAGACTTGGGCGATGTCGTCTGGAACTTCCGGGATCTGACTATGGACTTCGAGGTAGCAGGTCAACGTGTGCGTTTACATGGGTCGCAACCAGGCACCCTGCACATAGCCCAGAAGGTTAGTTCTCTTTTCCGGTTTACACCTCATGGTCTATTTCTCCAGCAACGTGCTATCATGGATGTGAGTCAACCAGCATTGCTAGATGACATGCTCCGCCTCCTGGCCGAGCATGAGGATATCTTTGCAGAGCCATATGGCCTTCCGCTAACCCGGAACCACAGCCATCACATCCCTATCACGCCTGGAGCTTCCCCCGCCAATGTCCGACCCTACTGGTATCCTTATGTTCAAAAAGCGGAAATCGAACGGTTAGTGCAAGAGATGTTGCAATCAGGTATAATCCATTCCAGCACTAGTTCATTTTCTTCTCTGGTCCTGTTGGTTTGTAACAAGGACGGTTCTTGGCGCTTCTGTGTTGACTACCATGCGCTCAACTCAATTACGGTGAAGGATAAATATCCTATCCCAGTGATCGAGGAGCTCTTGGATGAGTTGGCGGGGGCTGCCATTTTCAGCAAACTTGAATTGCGTTCGAGTTATCATCAGATACGCATGCAGCCCCACGACATCCACAAGACTGCCTTTTGAACTCATGACGGGCACTATGAGTTCCTCGTCATGCCATTCGGCCTGACCAATGCTCCGGCCACTTTTCAGAGCTTGATGAACGATTTGTTTCGGCCCTATCTCTGCTGATTCGTGCTCGTGTTCTTTGATGACATACTTATTTATAGCGCATCCTGGGAGGACCATCTATGCCACCTCAGGTCAGTTTTTACCATCCTGCGTGCTAATTCATTATTTTTGAAGCTCTTGAAGCTCTCCTTTGGCAGTGCACAGGTAGATTATTTGGGCTACATTATCTCGCATGAAGGGGTGGCCACTGATCCATTGAAAGTGGAAACTATGCTTTCGTGGACTCGGCCCACTTGTGTGAAGTCTCTCTGTGGTTTCTTGGGCCTCACTGGTTACTATCGGGGGGTTATTGGGCGGTATGGGGTGATGGCTGGGCCCCTCACATCCTTGCTCAAGAAGGGGGCCTTTTCATGGTCCGATGAAGCACAGGCAGCCTTTGACCAATTGAAGCAAGCTATGGCAACTGCCCTTGTATTAGTTCTTCCAGATTTCAGCTTACTATTTGTGATTGAGACCGATGAATCTGATTCGGGTCTCAAGCTGTCCTTCTCCAAAAAGAACGTCCTATTGCGTTCTTCAGCAAAGCACTCTCAGGGCGATCTTTGACTTTGTTGGCATACAAGAAGGAAATGCTCGCTATTGTGCACGCCATCAACAAGTGGCGGCCCTACTTGCTCGGCTGACGGTTCCTTATTCGGACAGATCATCAACCACTCAAATACTTCTTGGACCAGTGGGTATCTATGCCCTCTCAGCAGCATTAGGTCAGTAAATTATTGGGCTATGATTATAAAGTGGTATACAAGAGGGGTGCGGACAACACTGTGGCTGATGCCTTGTCTCGCTGGCCCAAGAATGGGGGATACTTAGCCTTATCTATGCCATGTTGCCCCTTTGTGCCAAAATTGAAACGAGCATATATGGAGGACCCTACCACCAAGGCACTGATTGACCGTCTTCAAGCTGATCCCGCCGCTGAGCCTCCTTTTGCTTGGTAGGAAAATCTCTTATTCTGGAAGGACCGCTTATGGGTACCTGCCATCCTGGATTTGTGACGGCGTGTGGTGTCCCATTTCTATGATACTCCTATGGCTGGCCATGAAGGGACATTCAGAACATTCAAACAGGTAAATCATAGCTTCTTGTGGGCCGGTATTCAGAAGGATGTGCATTCCTATGTGGCAGCTTGTGACACATGCCAGCGGGCAAAATCAGCATCCACAACCCCTGCTGGTCTCCTCCAGCCCCTTCCTATCCCTGACAAGGTTTGGGAGGACGTCTCCATGGACTTTGTTGAGGCCTTACCCATGGTTCGCGGTATGATAGTCATTATGGTGGTGGTCGACCGCCTCTCCAAGTACGCCCACTTTTGCGCCTTGAGCCATCCATTTTCTGCCCGAACCGTTGCGGAGCTGTATGTAAAGGAGGTCGCAAAGTTGCATGGTATGCCACGAACTATTGTGTCAGACCGGGATCATGTATTCATTTCTCAGTTCTGGGGGGAGTTTTTCACGCTGCAGGGTACGGAGCTCCATATGAGTACGGCCTATCACCCTCAGACAGATGGTCAGACCGAGGTGGTCAACCGATGTCTAGAGCAGTATTTACGCTGCTTTGTCAGGGATCAGCCTCGGCATTGGCTTCAGCTCCTTCCATGGGCAGAATGGTTGTACAAAACAGCTTACCACACACGTGTGGGATTCACCCCTTTCGAGGTTGTCTACGGTCGCCCTCCTCCTTCAGTCTTGTCTTACGTACCTCATCGCTCCTCTGTTGCCGAAGTGGATTATATGCTTCAAACGCAGGATGAGGTTCTTCGCCAGCTCAAGGCTAATTTGGTTTCAGCTCAGAACCGGATAAAACGGGTCTATGATAAGAAGCACACTGATCGGGAGTTCCATGGCGGTGATTTGGTATGTGTGTCCATTCTGCCACATTGCCAGACTACCCTATTTCGGGCTGATCATAAGCTGGCCGCTCGTTATCATGGGCCTTATGCAGTTATGGAAAAGGTGGGGCCGGTGGCATATCGTCTTTCACTACCTCTCGGGTCACTGGTGCACACCATTTTCCATGTCACAGCTGCGTCGATTCGTGGGAGACCCGCAGTTAGTTGCGGATATTGCGCCCTCGCCACTCATGGGCCCTGCAGAACCTGACGCACATATGCATGCCTCTCTTATTGACAAGCGGAGAGGGTGCATCGTTCAAGACGTATTGTAACTGAAGTGTTGGTAGCTTGGAAGGGTAAATCGTTGGACGATGCAGAGTGGATGTTAGAGGATGACTTTCTTACCCGCTTTCCATCATGGTCGCATTGAGGGCAATGCGAAAGCGGAGCATGGTGGAGTGTTGTGAATGGCAGTACGCAGAACCGTATCTTGGTAACTGAAAGGTCATATGTTATAATTATTCTAGGAAGCTGAAAGGACATATGCTGTAATTATTCTAGGAAGCTGAAAAGTCATATCTTGTAATCAACCTAGGAAGCTAAAAGGTCATATGCTGTAATTATTCTAGGAAGTTGGAAGGTCATATCTTGTAATCAGGCTAGGTAGACGCGCCCTCTCTTTCTTTATAAGGAGGTCTTCTTCCTCCTTCTGGGGCAGGTAATATTGAATCAAGTTTTCCTTACTTCTCTTCCTGTTTTCCTTACTTCTCCTTTCTTTTTACTACTTTTCGTCAAGACAATACCTTGTGATCCTGCTCGGTCACAACAGAGGGGTGTCGTCCAACCGGTGAAGAGGGCGCATCGGCGGAGGGGCGTATGTGGTAGTAGGGGAGGGTTTTGAATGAATGTGAAGGATTTTGGGGAGGGGGGAAATGGAGAGTGGGAGGGGTAGAGGGGAGTCAGCGTAATGGGGCATCGGCAGAGAGGGGCGTCGACGAAGAGAGGAGTAGCCGAAGAGGGTTGTATGAATGAGGGGCGTCAGTGGAGATGGGAGTCAATGGAGAAAGCATCGACAGGGAGGAAATTCTGCAGAGATGCGTCGATGGGGAGGGGCATCAGCGGACGGCCATCATCAAAGTGGCATTGGCAGAGGCAAAGGAGGGTTTCGAAGACACTGCGAAGGGAAAATGGGAGAGCTGGGAGGGAAAAGAGAGAGCTGGAAGGGAAAAGGGGGAGAGAGAGAGAGAGAGAGAGAGAGGGAAGTGACGTATTGCAGCTTACAGGTAGCTTTTGAGTTGCGTTAGCCACGTGTGGGTAGTTTAGGCATTACATCAAAAGAAACCACCTGCTCCTCATGTGCGTCCTTTTTTTGTTATAATTTTTCAGGCCTTTTGGTCTCTTTTGAACCCTCAACCTTTTCCTTAGCCCAGACCAGTTAAAACCACAAAGTAAATTTCTGGATGAAATTGCCCCATAATGTATCTATCGAAAAAGAGTATCACTAGCAACGAATATTAACCTACGAATAAAACATCTGTCGTCCTACATCTCTTGAGCATCAAGTTTTCAGCTCAACCAATTTTGTTTATATACAACCCAACATATTTGCCATGACAAAAATTTAATGATAGAGATAGAGGTCCCACCCTCCCTTCACCTCCCTCCGGCTTTGCCTTCCCTTGATCGGTATTCTAATTGATGTTTGTAAAAAAAATGTTATTATCTTCTTGATTTTAAGATTTTTCACTTTTCTTATAATTGGCATATTGTTCTTCATATTGTTTGATGTTGCCAAAAGACAAATTTACTATTTGCTCGAACATTAAAATCTTATCTAGCGTAGTCACATATCTAACATATATATAATTGGATCTTGTAATTTGATTTAAAGAATTGCAAGATCCAAGAATATGTTACATAGGAATTCTCCATAGCTAGGTGATATATGTACTCTATAGTGATAACCATGTGAACAAGCCCATTTTTTACCTTTTTCATTAGGTGCATTCTATGTAAGTTCGTACGATATGACTCAAGGTGTTGATGTAATATGGACACATGATTCATCGCATGGATGAGCTATAAGACGGTCATTTTTCAACCGGCATTGTTAAAAATCCTGTATCCACCACAATGGACAAAAGACTTCAAAATCTCAAATTAGGTTGCTCCTTCATCAAAACAGTAAAAAGTAGGTTGCTCCAGCTCACAACAAACTATTCTGCGCCTAATAAATTAAAAGGAATGAACCAGAGTGCAAAAAAAAAGGAATCTCAGAACGAATGAAGACCAGATTGTTAGTTGTCGTTCTTTGGAATGTTTGAGATGCCTCCACCTGCCAGCCTCTCATGGTCTCACCAAATACAACAGATCAAGCGTGTAAGGACCGCCTGAAATAGAGTTTCTCACGATCAAACACAACCAACACCATAATGCCAACCGATAGGCTCGCTTAATGTTCACAAGGAAAGTTCTCGAGGCAAGAAAAAAAAGCTTTCCTACCCTAAAGCAGCAAGAGAGCAAGAACGTGTCTTGCACTCCCACTACGCCAGCTGGCTCAATTAATCTGTTTGGTAGCCTTTCAATATTCCACATCAAATCTTCCGTCCAATTAATCTTCAAATTTATGAGGGAGATTCCCCCCACATTTTGGATAGATACTCCTCACATTTATCCATTGCAATTGTTGCCGTCTCTAAGCCTGTCCAGTTTTTCTTGAGTAACCTTTTTGTTGAGGAGGAGGAGGCATCCCCAACTTTCTTGAGGTTGTGCCTGTACTCCATGGCAATGTGTTCAAACACTTGTGTCTCAAACATATCGATTTTGATTCTGGGCTTCATGAGGTCTCTAATGTAAGCAAAGGCAAATTGGTCTCTTGGATTGAACGCCTCTAGTTCATTAAAGAGGAGACAAGAGAATAGGTTGGTGGCTAGTCCATGTTTTCGTAGGATGAGAGCTGTCTGGTACATCTGCACAGCCAAACCATAAGGTGTTACTGCATGCGTTAGGTCAGCCACCATATCAAAGCAAAATTGTTTAGATTTAACATGAGAAAACATACTATAATGAAACTCCATTCACTACTGATCATATGTTCATGTGGCTTTTCTTCCTCAATTAAATACTCCTCCCTCCTCCCACAATAATAGTCCACTTTGGTTTTTCAAAATCTTTTTCTCCTTTCTTTCTTGATATGAAATCTATCCAGTTTGCGCTACGCAAATTTTTTATATGCTCAGTTAGCTTTTGATAGAATAGGCTAAGGTAGAATTAAAAGGCATCCATTTGGTGTGTCCTAGACATCTTGATTTATCATACAAGCAGTTCGTACTTCTTAGTGATCATAGTGCTGTTCCTATGATCCTATCCACATGCATGGTACCGGCTACCAGCAAAAGTGAAAAGATTTACGATGACAATATATACACGAATAATTTGACTCCTTTCCCTACTAACATATTTTCATGTGGCTTTTAATTTAATACTTGTACGATAATGACTCTCATTTTAATACTAACATATATTCATGTGGTTTTTTCATCCGTATAATAATACTCCATAAATATCCAACTCCCAGCAGGGAAGAGAACCTATCACTATCGGGTTCATCGAGATCGTTGGGTGTCAATGACGATGTTGATGGACCAGAGCATTTATCTTTCAGAGTTCTGTATTCATAGAGTCAAGTATGATGTGTGGGAATTATCTGTAATGTTATGAATTGCACATAAGGCAGTAAACTTGCTATGTACACTAGTCATGACTGCGAATTATACTGAGTGAGACTAGAATAGTTAGTCAGGTCTACCATAGGATTAGAACCGATGGACTCATGTACTTAGTAAATAATGAGGTTACATGTGACACTGTAAAATGATGTGATGAGAGCAGAGGTGTGATCCTTAGATTGGAGCATCTCAGGTGTGATCCTTTGGTTGGAGCACCAGTGGTTCAAGATTAGAACCAATTGATGGAAGAACCACGGTTAGGGGTGTGATATGTAATCTAGAGCACCTCAGGTATGTTCCTTTGGCAGGAGCACCATAGGCCAAGGATGGACATAGATCCTCACAAGATCTTAAGCATGTTGTTTTGGGGTGATCCGACATTCATGGCAAAAGGAGCCCAAGCGGAGAGGACCATGAATCCTCTTTCTAGCTTGATCTTTAGGCTTGGTTGAGGAGGGTCGAAACTTGAGATTGGACATCTCCACGAGAGTGAATCCTTTATGGTTGGATAGTAAAAAGAGCCATCTCATGTGATATGAAATAGAGATAATTATCTTTTTGGATATGAAATAGAGATATTTATGCCGGAATGTTAGAGCCGGTTTATGGTTGGTTGTATGAGGCGTGGGTGACTTAGCAACTTTATAGAAAGTAGGATGAACATTATTAACCTTTTATTCATATAAGTTGAATATTGTAGGCATGTGTGTGAGAATAATTATGTATAGATGTGACATGTGGTGCCTCGACCCAGGGTCATGGATTTAATTGTTCAATTGAATGAATAAATAATAATGAGATTTTTACTTATGATATGTTCAAAAAGGCTATTTGTGATGTTCTCAATTTAGTTTAGCCGGAGTTTTAATATAACATGGCCTTATATTTTTGAATGATGTATTGATTAATCGAAATCAAAAGTCTTCTACCGGTTTTCTCTGAGTAAAATAAGTTTTAAAAATTGGGGGCATTACGTGGTGCACGGCGACACTTGCGTGGTTACGGCGGTAGAGTTGGTAATTTCTGTGGTGAAGAAGGTTGCACCGGCGACGCAGTCAATGGTTCCAGTGAGTCGATGGTGGGGTCGGAAGTTCCGGTGGCAGAGATGGTGAATCCGGCGGTGGAGACGGATGGCGATGGAGACGGTGGTTCTCGTGGTGAAGACAGTGACACTAACGGTGGGTCTCGCTACAGACGGCGACACCAACGGCAGAGGTGGTGATGTTGGCATCGAGTGTGATGGCCAGAGGCGCCTGTCAAGAGAGGAGAAGAGATAAGTTTTGCTAATCATTTTAAAATTCCACCTCTGGAGGAGGAACTATAAAGTTTCCGTTTCTAGTCATAACTACAGTGTTAAAATTCTGGTCATTGAAAATTCTATTGCTTTTGATTAATTTTGAACTTTAAATTTTGTAATTCCACGCCAAATCGACTGACGCCGTATTTAGAATAACATATTGTAAATCCTCGTTGACTAACGCTGAATTGTAAAGCATCATTAAAATTCCTAAACGATTAACACCAAATTTTCTGAAATCTTGAATGACTAACCCCAAGTGAATGGTTACTTTCAAAGTAAGTTGTTTCAAAGAAAAAAAATAGTTGCAGTCCAGGTGTCTTTTATATGAATTTGTTTTACAACGCATTGGCCAACTCTGATGATTAATCATTTGAATTTTATTTTAAGAGAACGTGGTTTGTGACACTCCCTCGCCATCCACACTTTGTACAGTTTATGTGGTGTGTGTGTGTGTACAACAGGTAAGTTTTCCAGCACCAGCCTGCACAACATGTTCTAGCGGTATTGACCCTGCGCACATGCGAAGCGCCACAGAATGTTTAAATTTGCCGCCAGCCCTGATGCCTCGCAGGTCTCTGCCTCTCGGGACGCCGACTCCCTGAACCTCTTCCTTGTCTCCCCCGGCTTTGTCGGCTGGTATTTTTCAGCCCCTTTTTTCACTGTATTTGCATCTTCATCTCTGAAAGATTCGAGCTTGCATTCTTTTTTTTTTTGTGGGAAATTTTTGTATAGTGGATGATAGAAGGGGTCTCTTCGTTCATTTTGTGTCGATCCGGTTCCAAGTCCAAGTCCATGGGTCAGTTGCCAACCAGCCTTGATGGGTCGGTGTTGGAGCTTGAAAAGTGAGACCATGAGCTTGAGATGGGAGCAGATTTTTGTCTGGGGGAGCTTGTCGGATGTTTTGCATGTCTGTGTGGTAGGCTTATAAGTCATTTATGTGCGGGAGAGGTGGTCACCTTTCAACTATCACCTTTCCCACATTTTAACTTTCACACATTTTGACTCCAAGTTAAGATGCATGGAGGAAGATGGGAATTGTAGGAAGGTTATAGCGGATAAGGCCGACTTGTCATTTGTTTTGGAGAGCTTTGTGTGTGCAAATGATGGAGAACGGTTTGACATTGTTAGTTTTCTACCTGAATTGGTGAAGCTGAGCATATAACTTTTAGTGTCACTGTGTTCACTTATGGATTTTCAAATGATCACTTGAAAACTCATTCAATGTTTTTGAATTTCAGACGGACGTTGAATGAGTAGATTCTTCACATTATAAAGGAAGAAGGATCTTTTAGCATACTGCATACTCTTCTCATTTATCTACAATCAGCCCTCCAGGATCAGTGCCCTGTTATTGCTGGTCTACTACTCAAAGTCGATCTTCTGCTTTGCAACTTCATAATACTCCTCTGTTTCAAAAGCTCGAGCTGTTAGGAAAGGGTTAATATTGTTTAATTTTTATTTCAACACTAAATTTTCTTTGTGTGATTCATGATTGTTCAGAGGAACTACAGGAAATAACGCTTGGCTCTTTTACAAGGAAAACTCTTGCGGATGCAGTGATAGCAGCATTCAGGTGAATATTGTTTATTGCAAAAATCACCTTTTGTCCCTCATAAATTAGTTTTATATGTGGAGAATCACATAGATCTGTTTAATTGTCTGCATAGAAATTTTTATGGACATATGCTTTATGTAGAATGGAAATAATTTACGGTATAAGTTGCTAAATTTTATTGGATCATCTAATGCTATGGATCATATTCAATTTTAACGGCAAATTGATTTAATTTCTGGTACTTTGAGCACGATTCAGACAGGCAGCAGGAAATTGTTAACAAAGGCACATTTCATGTGTGCACTGCAAGTACATAATGGGCTGTTTTACTCAGCCAGTTCCTCTTTAGATGGAGCAGCTGTAAAGGTACTATAAGCATACAAAAAATGGGATAAATTCCTATGTTCTTTCAGCAGGCAGTCTACTTCGTTTATAATTAGCTCTGCATACAACAGAAGAATGATCATTATGGACGGAGCTAGGGTAAGGCAAGGATGGGTAGTTTCCCCACCTGGATTTTTGTACATGTAACCATGGCTGTTTATGATGCTGCACACGTGAATAGTTTTTAAGTCAAACTTGTGTCTTTACATAACAACAAATTACTTTTATTTCCTTTTCTCTTTTTCCCTAGATAGATGGCTCTTCATTAAGAATATGTGCTCTAGATACCTGACTTATACCAGGAAAGTTACCAGCCCAAGGAGGTAAGAAAAAAAAAACCTAGGGCTACTTATGCAATAGAGTAATTCAGCCCAAAGAGTTGAGGGGAAAAAACAAGCTAGGTACGTCTACTGCCATAAAATTATTTCTCACAGTAGTAACATTTTGTTTTTTAAATGAAAAATGAAATGCTACTATTGCAATTCCAGACAGAGAAGGTATAATATTCTCCTCAAAGGCTTATTTTATTATTAACTATGAAAAAGAAAGATGGCTTGTTCTAAAGTAAGTTTTGAAATATTACAAGTCTACTCAGCAATAGGGGTGTTCCAGTTTGTTACCTTGATGCTACTGATATAGTTCTTGATATATAATCCAGCTTGAATTTTTTGTTCCCTATTTCTAACATGTGATTAATGCAAAGCCACCTGCCTTCATAGCATCTCCTTGATTCACGTATCATCTTGATTGCAGACCTAATTTTGGAAGTGCCTGGATGAGTAAATTAATCTGTTAGGAATTTGCATTTTTCCTTGGAAAAAAACTGAACTTCTTTGCCCTGTAGGTCTTGTGTCTGGATGTTTCTATGTATGAAACACTTTATTTATTACTTATGAAAGTCATGTAAGTATTCGTTGCAGAGGAGATTTATAGTTTGCATAAGGTTCCATGAGAGTTATAGGGAGAGCAAATCAGTTGATGGTCATATTTCTGCCATAGATGTTTGTAATATGGAATATACCTAGCTTTCTAGACGCAGGATTAAATTACCTTCCTTTGTGATTTCTGTGCATTTGATATTGTCCACTTGCAATCCATTATTTGACTTGTGTGTTTCGTTTCTGATGCAAATGACTGTAGTCTGGCAGTCACCTTTTAGCTATCTAAGTCTATTTTAATTTTGCATCCTCTTACTATCTCCTGAAGAGAATGATAGTTAGTTAATAGAAAGTTTGGAAGAGGCACGAAATCAGATTTTTACACCACATAACTAATTGGTGTGTTGAGTTACGTTACCTTTTTAGGTATTGTATTTGCTGTTGAATTTTTCTTATGCTTATATACCTGTTTCCGACCTACTTACCTTTTGCTAATTCGGCCTACTTACCTGTCAAAAAATTGGGTATCCATTTTTCATGGTAATAAGTATGGATTAGGTATATAGCTCCATTATTATATCAACAATTGCAAGTTGGTGGCAGCAGTGAATGTGGTTAATTTTTATGGATTAGGAATAGTTGATAGCTTTATGAATTGGACCTAAATGTAATTTTTGCAATCTGTAGGTCTGTGACCAGCCGAGAAGTCACAATCATATTTGTTTCTGTTTTTACATGCTTTTAGGATGAAATTTCATGCACATCCATTTGATGTAGGTCTAAGAGAAGGCAGAGTTACTCATTGTTCCTGAAATTTTATTAAGTTGTTGGTGAGGTTGACGACTCTTTAGCTGAAACGGTAGAGCACTTGGACTTCTTTTCTGTCTCAAGAGGACGGTGGTTCGAGTCCACCAAGAGTCTATTAAAGAAAAAAGAAAGTATCAGATGAGCAGTATCAAAATGGCTCTTATGTATGTAGTAGATGCATGTCAACTGTAGGCCATTGGTTATGAATGTCAACTTCGGGCTGTGTATTTTTTTGTTTGTGAACTGTATCTTTGATATCTTGATTTGAAAATTTAATGTGTTAGCATGCTTGTGTAAGCATTTTCCAATTTCAAAATTGAATGTGGTAGGGCCAAAATTAAATCTGTTCGATTTTTTAAGAGACATTGTAGCCATTCCGAATTTCATTGTAGCTGGGCTAGAATGTGAAAGGTGCAATGTCAGCTTAAATGTGACATGTGCAATTTGAGATAAAAATATGGAAGGTGTAATTTGAGCTTAAAATGTGAAAGGTGCAATATGAATTAAAAAATGTGCAATGTGAGCTTTAATGTGAACGCCTCCCGGTCAAAATGCTTGCGAGTAAGGGTGGTTTTTGGACCCTCGACGCGAGGATGGGGAGGAGGTGAGGTGGTGGTAGCGGTGATGGTCGTGGTCGTGGTGGAGGAGGAGGTGGCAACAAAAGAGGAGCTAGTGGTGGTGGTGGAGGACGCGACACCTTTCACATTACGCCTTTCACATTTTAATCTCAAATTGCACAATCACATTTTAGTCCCAGCTTATGGTCAGTTTTATGAAGTGGGATCACATTGATCGAAGCATTCACCGGTGTCAACTTGAACATTTACTGACCTGAAGGCATTCACAAAAAATCTCAAATTTCACCTTTTGAAATCTCACATTTCACCTTTGATAACTCAAATTTTACCTTTTGAAAGCTCACATTTTCTTTAGCGCTAATTTATTTTATTGTTGTGAGTACTTGATTTGATATGATGAACTCCTAAGAGAGACAGATTTGCTCAAGTTAGTGATTGGAGGAAGGGGGGACTAGATTTGGGAAGGCAGTAACTCAAAATCTCTTTGCGTTTTTGCTTGGGTCTACATGTTTGATATTCTTTTTTGTGAGAGGGGCAAGAAAAATGCACCAGTTTTTTCATTTTTTTTATCAAAATGATATGTACTAAAATAATATAATCGATATGTATTGAACAAAGATAAATGATATGTTTCTTCTTGGAGTAAAATAGCGATCACTTTATCACTCATGCAAAATGGACAAGCAATGACGTTAGCTGAATTTGTGGTCACATATGCAATTCTATGATCATACACGTTGAAAAAAGAAGCGTCCATAGCAATTGTATTATAAGGACGAGAAGAGGCTCGTGTTTCCAGAAAATAAAAAGGATAAACTTGTGAATAAGGTGGAGCAACATTAGAGGATCAACTCGATGAATGGATCTGAATGAGATAAGTTAGTGCTTCCTTGTGGTAAGAGGTAGTAAAAACTGAAGCAAACAGGGAATACATGTGCAGCCAATGAAAAGTCAAGGAGAAAAAATTAGATCAAAATTCTAAGCACCACCACCACCTCCTCTCCTCCTCCACTACCACTATCACCTCCTCCTCGTCCTCCACGGCCACCACCTCCGCATTGAGTGTAACACCCGAAAAATCGGTACGTTTTTGGAAAGTGCTATTTTAGGAAACTGGTCCAAAATAGGAAAGTTTCCGTAACTGTCGTGCCTATTGGTTTGGTATTTCGTTTTGACCTTGTGAAACCCTATCTTGATGATTTTTGGTCAGTAAAATTGTTTAACCAGCTTAGGCAGGTTTTTCCGAGCGCAAGGACTGGGCCTGGCGCCGTAACCTATCTGGCGCCAGGGTTTGATACACCTGACGCCAGGGCCAGTCGAGTGACAGGGCTAGGGCTAGTCACGTGTGCGGGTACACGTGTGACGGGGCCTAGTAGATGTGTCACCAGGGCAGGACTCGTGCACGATGGAACTGCTCAGCACGCGCGTGGGTCATCTTAACCGTTTATCTGCGATCTGCGTTATAAGTCGTGCGTGGTTCAGTTGAGGGCCACGTGGACCCTGAGGAGTCACGCCACCTCATGGGTGACGTGGGCACCTTGGACCCACGATGTGGGAGAGCAAATCGTGGGAAGCCTTTTTGTTGATATCTCTTTTGGCAATTAATGCTTTTTACCTAGCTTTTAATGTTAAATAACTCTTATGATAATTATTGAAAGATTGAGAATTTAGGTTAATTAAAGAGTTGATTGGTAGTTAAGGAAGATGCTTGGCATATTCCCTTCATCAAAGAGGGCGCCAAGTTGTATTGGAGCCAAATCGTGGGAGTGCATTATGGGAAAGGAAGTTATTTGAGCCTAATTGATTCTTATCTAATCCCCTAACTCCCTAATTGATGGGGTGATAAATAAATTGGTATGAGCCAATCAGCATCTAAGGAAGGTTCTCCAAGGATTATCTTTCAAATTTTAGATGTAGGTGGCATTTGAATTGGGCGCTCAAGTGAAGGTAAAAACTGCCATGTGCAGTTTTGAGGAAATCTTGGAGAAAATCTCTACTCCAAATAATTGGTAATTCAAAAAAAAAAAAAAACTAAAAAGGCAGATTTGGGGGAGAACGTGGGAAGGTTGTGGCCTCCCTTGCTAGACTCACTCATGGACGTTGGATGAGAAGGGAATGGAGGGCCGAGATGGCTAGGCTTGGAGTTGAACCATCTATATAAGTGATCTCATGCAAGGACCGGCCTTCTTTTGAGCCATCGACCTCCATGAGTGTTGTGTTCTCTTCACCCTTCTAAACCTCCTCCTAAATCAGAAAGCTACTTCTCTTTTACACTTACTTTAATCGCGTGGGATCGCCGGGATAGAAGAGGAATCGCGAAGGGGAGTTCTAGCCGGGCGAGGTTGAGCACTCGGTGTAACATCCGAAAAATTAGTAAGTATCTTAAAACTGAAATTTAACCCTCTTAATGATTGATTTGACCGTGTGGTGCTTTGTTTAAATTAAAGTTGGTGAGAAGAGCTTTCCAACGACACCAATTTTGTGTGATTTGGAGTTCGGAGTAAAAAGATATGGGAAATTGAATAAACACGATCGATCGCGCTGAAAACGATCGATCGGCTTATGGAACATGATCGATCGGCTTCGATCGGCTACGATCGGCGCCATCGTGCAGTTTGTAAACAGCGCAGGACGATCGATCGCCGTATTGCACGATCGATCGCCAGTTGCGGTTTGGCGAATTCTAACCTAATTTTGAGGCGGATTTGATTGGGAAAGATGTCATATCCTAACTAGACTTGTATTGCACGTTCCTAGGGTGATTTAGGGACTCTCCCATTGGTGGAAAGTGCCCAAGATATGGTAGAATTGATTGGGCAAAGATCTTCTAAAAAACTCTATATAAACCCATAGAGTCTAGGCTTGTGCTTTTGAAAACTAAACCCTAGAACGTCCAGAGGCTTTCCCCTCTCCTTCCCACGTTCATCCCTCTCTTAGAAGACCTCTTCTAGTGGGAATTGCTCAAGAGCTTGGATCGGGAGCTTTGAAGGAAGCGGAGGAGACGAACATCGCATAGAGAGGCGACGTCTTTTGGTGATAAAGTGTAGGATGGTTTTTCCCTCTTGTCTTCTTCTTTTCTCACATTATATGATGAGTGTTATTACTGATTACCTTGGAGTATTGCTTTGAATCTTGCGAGATTAATGATTTATGTCTTGTTTTCTATGTGTATCGCGATACATGCATATATGCCTTCATGCTTCATGTCTAGATGGTAAATCAGATCAAAGTTGGATGCTTTATTAATTTTACAGAAGATAAAAGTTCTGATATTGCTTTGATTATGATGTCTAATGATTGAGTCTTATGCCTTAATGATCGTTTTGCTTAAATTGACTTAATTGAAAGATATTATGGTCTAAGATTGTGTTATATGGGGAGAAACATGATAAAAAGGGAATCTTTTGGTAATTCTAGTTAATTCCAGGATCTGTAATTGATCTAGGAGGGGAGTACTATCATCTATCATGAGTATATTATCATCTATAAGTGGTTCGGAAAAAGAATATTAAAGTTTAATCATGTGTTTCACTTTCGGCCAGAACTGTTTCTGCACGGACAGTTGACAGTAAATAATTCATAACTAATTTATATGATATCAGAAAAATATAAAACGGGTGGGGTTAGAAACTAGACTCACAAGGGTATTCTCAGTAAAAATTTCAGAAGATAAAATTAACTGTACAGTGTCTGGGAGCCGCCGGAAGGGGACTGTTGTACATAAGACAGTGAGCAGAATCTAAGTGAAAATACTAAGTACTTAAGTAAAACCACTTAATAAGATGTGAAGATGGTATGACGTGCTAGTAACTAATACTAGACTATATCCTTATGATTATCACAGTAAGTTTGGGTTATGGTTAATATGATAGATGGGTAATACCTATGTTAAGAAAACCGTAAGCGTGTATTTGAAGATAAAGCGTTTGTGTCGGTTTGAGGTTCCATTTGGAATCCAAATCATCTAGGACTCATTAACACCTTGTCTCTGATTTATATATATTTCAATAAGACCTATATGAATTTCCATCTAGGGCTGAGCATGAACGTATGTATGGATTGTGTTATTCTCTTTGTGTGACGTTTCTACTTATACTCCATATGAGAGTCTATTCCGGTGATTGATACCTTATGTGGTTAGAGCGTTGCGGCCTCTATTTCTTTGAATTATTATTCATCATGATTATTTGATTGATTCCTCCACTAGAGGTCTTGCGGGACTCTCTCCGGAAGTGGATTCATAGTATGCTCAAATTATGGCATTGCTTGATCTTGCGGGGTCACTAATATTTGTGGTACTGCGGTTCCACACTGCCCAAAAAGAGGCAACATACGTACGTTAGATTGTTGACATTACGGAAGGTCTTCAATCTCCGCCCATCGTGTCCGTAAGCACTAGTGGGGCCAGCATCCTAAACGCATGGCAGGGTTCCAAAAAGAGGACCCCTAGGGTGGTTCTGGTATAGTCACTTGCGGGTGATCGGTTCAGCGAGCAGAAATTGTACTCCTTTCACTTTTAATGTCTGGAGCTTTTTAGTATGATTATCATTCCCTCCTTACTCATACGTGTAGTAGGAGCCTTATTGTTGTTTTCCCTACTTGCGGGTTGGAATTATTATTGACTAACCTTTCAGGTGCATAAATCCTTGGTTCAGTCCAGATGTTGCGACATATTCATAAACCTTTGTTATTCTTATCCTATTCATATTGTTTGTCCTAATTCAGTGGGTTTTTACATCCTACTGAGTGTTTCTATGAAATACTCATGCATCCTCTGATGCAGGCGCAAATGGAAATTGAGATCAGGAAGCTGCAGTAGTGAAGCGGTCGCAGGAGCCGTGAAGATTTAGAGTTTATATTATTTGCTTTGCTTATTTGATGCTTATGACATTTAATGGCAATTGTGTGCCATAGATTTATAGGTTTATTTGATTTGACTTTCTTAAATGGATTATTATCAGTGTTATTAAGGCCTCCCTTGCTAGACTCACTCATGGACGTTGGATGAGAAGGGAATGGAGGGCCGAGATGGCTAGGCTTGGAGTTGAACCATCTATATAAGTGATCTCATGCAAGGACCGGCCTTCTTTTGAGCCATCGACCTCCATGAGTGTTGTGTTCTCTTCACCCTTCTAAACCTCCTCCTAAATCAGAAAGCTACTTCTCTTTTACACTTACTTTAATCGCGTGGGATCGCCGGGATAGAAGAGGAATTGCGAAGGGGAGTTCTAGCCGCGCGAGGTTGAGCACTCGGTTTGTCTTTCGTCGAGGTAGGATGCATGTTTTCCCTATTTTCTTTTCATGACTATATCATGTTTGATGCATGTTCTTGCTCTCCTATTCTTGCTGATCACGTTGATATACCTATCGAATAGTTCATTAGTAGAAAAGTTTCGATCTTTCTACAATACGAATTGTGTATGCCAATTTCTATGTCATGAATAAGAATTGCTCGTTGTGCATGGGCCTAGATGTAACCTTTTTGATGTATTCAACATGTGAGTAGTCTCTTCATGTGTCAATGGATTTGTCGTCTTGCTGTCCCAAAATTATTGTTTGCTGTCCGTCCATTAATTGTTGTCCTATTTAGAGTATATGCTTTATCGGGTATGATTATGTGCGTGAATCATGATAGCATGGGATCGTAGGCTTGTATCAAGGAGAAATTCAAGTGGAGACGTTGTTGTCCAGAGAGAAAGGTCATAGCTTTTTGATGTTTCATTCGTCCTTTCGTGTCCCATATTAATGATCTTAATTGATGGTTGTGAGAGATAATCAAGATTGATAGTAATAGCATATATAGAATAGCCATAACCAATAAAAAGGCATAAGTTTATCTACTGATATGGTCATATTAGTATCATCATAGGATTGTATATGGATTATAATATCATGGACATATGGGTATTAATGTGTAAGTATCATCTTATGAGAGTTAATCAAGATGGATTAGCCTTGGCCAGTATTTTCCTGCACAGACAGAGTGTAGGATAAAAATCATAACTAATTACATGAAATTCGGAAAAATGCAATTCCAGTGGCGTTGGATTCTAGACTCTTGGGGGAATATACAATAAAAATTTCAGAGCATGTTTCGAACTGTAAAAGTTCTGGTGAGAGTCGAAAGGCGACGGTCATGTTGGGGGCAGAACAGAAATCAGAAGTAATACTAAGTATTACCTACAATTAAGTTATCTTAAACCATGGTCTACCATAATTTAATTATATCAGTAAAGAATTGGTTAGTAATGGAAGCCGTAAGAGTAATCCTCTGGACCTAAGTATTAAATAAAGACAAGCCAAGTGGGTTAAGCATATGTGTCAAACTACCGTATTAAGTATAGTGTTTAGGGGAATCCGGTGTGGGTTGTACTCTCAACCCTAACCATCGTGACAATTTGAGTTTTCTATGGTCAGTGTTCAAATCGGAAATTTCTATCTAGGGCCTTGCACAACGAGAGTTAGCAGATTTGTGAAAATACCTTTATACCCTTGAAGCTTGGTTCAAGCCGGAAGACGAGTTGTTTCAATTACTCTGTTTGAAGTCAGATTTAGATGAAGATCAATGGGTCTTATTCTCAGTTTGAGAGGTGTCTTCCTTGAGATATTGAAATCTCAACGGTAACTCTACACGAGTCCAGTATCAAATAGCGAGAAATTTCATTACTTCTTTTACAGCCGATGTCGCTGTCAGATTATTTCCAGTTCTATGTAAACTGCTCAGTCCACAAGAGTGTTTAATACTCTTCGAGTGGAACTCATAGTATGCTCAAGAGCCATCGCTAGATCTTGCGAGATCTCCGATTATCTTTGAACCTCTGTAGTTCAGCCTATGATGGCAAAACGTACGTATTTAGATTACAAGATATTACGGAAGGTCTTGTGGTCTCCGCCCATTGTGCCCGTAAGCACCGATGGGGCCAGCATCCCTAGACGCGTGGCCGGGTTCCTCTGTAGAACCTCTAGGATGTTCTGGCATAGATGTCCAATTGTGAAGAGGACTGACCTGAGAGCAGAAGTTGTTAACTCCAATACTCTGTATGTTGGTGTCTATCTTGAATTGTAACTGTTCCAATGAAGTGTTCGGAATTTGATAGAGTGCTAGTCCTTGAATTCATTGATTACTATCTATTTATTTCCCGGAAATTGATAATTGATTTACTCTGTATCATCTGGAGTCTTTGCTATTACCTATATTGTTCGGTAGGATTTCTGTGTCCTACTGGGTATTTCTTTGGAAATACTCATGCATCCTTTGATGCAGGTATTAAGAAAGAGTAAAGTGGAGTGGATCGAGATAGCTGCTGTTTTTCCCAGACAAATAAAGTTTATGCGAAGACTTGTTATTTATATTTTCTTGTAACGAACTTGTCTTTTTGGCTCTTATGCTTAAGACGTTTATTTCTGAATTTGAGTCTGTAATAATTTCAGTATGAGCCATTTAAATCCTTATTACAGATTTTTTTTTTGTATTTAATTGGTTAATTGTTTAAGCACTCTGGAATGGATGGAGTTGTATCGAGTATTCGGTCAAGTCTCGGATTTCAGACCTTAAAGTCTTCGATGAGTTAGTGCTTCCGCGCATTATTCGAGGTTTTGAAATTCGGGGGCGTGACAGATTGGTATCGGAGCCTCTCCAGAATAACTTAAACAGTTGACTGTTAAATATGGATTAGAATAACTTGGGAATAAGAATGAGAAAAACCTAGAATGAGAGCTGAATTCTAATTGTACTTAAAGAGTAATAAACCTTTTTTTTATATTTTCTTAGGAAATGGTGTCAACGCGTAGTGGTCGAATTTATGAGAGGGACCAACAGGAGGCTGCACGTCTATGGCTAGACGAGTGGAAACTCCAGAACATAGGGAGTGGAACTAAGGAAGAGCCTTATCTAATCGACATAGAGGAAGAGCCAGATCTGATGGACTTCGAGGAGGACCCGGAAGAAGATCCGGAGGAGGATCCCGAGGAAGATCCCGAAGAAGACCCGGAGGAGGACCCGGAAGAGGAGCATGTGGTCGTGATCAACCAAGAGTTCCTGACGGTCTTAAATCATCCAGTCTACATACGGGCGAGGGACGATCCAGATCTCTTTTATATCCTTTATCTCAGGTTCAAATCCCTAGGGTATAGGTGGCCTCACATGACGGAGTGGGAAATCGATTGGTATGCGGACCACCTAGTTTTTGCCCCGATGCACGTGTCTCTAGCTATTCTAGACGAGTACCTCTGAGATGTGGTGTTCAGGGACTCGATTAGGAAGTTTCTAATTTGAGTAGGATTTTGAATAACCCTGCTTTCTTATCAGGGATTTAGGTGTAATTGCTTTTTCAAAATTGAATAAAAGTCTCCTTTTGATTTCAGCTTTGGTGTGTTCCTTGTGTGCTTGTGTTCTCTGTTTGTGTTAATGTGGCGCTGTGTGTGTCGCGCTAGGAGTCTTGGAATGGAGGAAGAATTAAAATGTAGCATAGTGTTAAATTCTGATTCTCCTTCTTTCCTTGACTGTAGATTTTCGGGGATGGCATCAGCGGGAGCTCGCGGCAGACGAACTGGAACTGGACCAAATTCTCAGCAGGAGGAGGCATCAAGCCACAACCTGTCTGATGTGGTACGCGAGTTAGCCAGGGAGTTAAGGAATGACCGGGGAGCTAGCAACACCCCAAACGTGAAACCGCCAACACTGGAACGATTTAAGAGAGCTGGACCTGCATTCTCGGGAGATGACAACCCCGAGAAGGCAGAGCACTGGATTGTAGAAGTGGAACGTCTCTTCAAGGGGATGAAAGTTCCGTCTGATGAAAGGGTAGTCTTTGCGACCTATTTATTTGTGGGAGAAGCTGTCTTCTGGTGGGAGTCAGCAGAACGAAATAACTTTGAGGCTGGACAAGACATCTCGTGGGAAGAGTTCAAGGAAGTATTCAACAGAAAATACTTTCCTCCGCATGTGCAGCGCAGGAAGGAGAAAGAATTTCTGGAGCTGGTTCAGGGATCGATGTCCGTACTCCAGTACGAGACTAAATTCAAGCAACTGCAACGATTTGCGACGGATGCTTGCCCTAATGATCTTGTGAAGGCAAGAAGATTCGTGGATGGTTTACGCGACGGTTTATGGGCGAAGGTGCTAGTTTCACAGCCTGCAACTGTGGCAAAGGCGGTCGAACTTGCTTCGATTTTGGAGGATGACTACAAAAGGACCCAAGAGCGGAAAGGGAATGCCAGTAAGGGTCAGGATGGTACTGTCAAGCGATCCGGATTTAAGAGGTTCGGGAATGGTGGACGTTTTAATAATCGGCCAGCCAAGCAGCAGAGACAGCAACAACCTCAGCAAAACCGCGGAAATGGGCAGAATCGGGCAATGGTTCCTTACCGTCAGCCTCAGCGTCGGGATGGTCCGAAAGCAGGAGGCAAATGCAGATTTTGTGGGCAGCAGTCTCATGCGGGGAAGCCGTGTCCAAAAGATACCCGGAGATGCTACAGCTGCAATGAAGTCGGGCACATTTCTCCTCATTGCCCCAACCGCAACGCAAAGACAGGAGGGGAGACTAGCAAGAAGGGCCAAGCAAGAGTCTTCGCCTTGACCTCTGCGGAGCAGGCTCACGCTTCTGATGACGTGATTGAAGGTACTCTCCTTGTTTTGGATAGTTTGGCTAGGGTTTTGATTGACCCTGGATCTTCGAGATCTTTTATTTCTGTGGTGTTTGCTGAAAGTTTAGAACGGCAACCTTCTAGACTGGAGTATAATCTTTCTATTTCTACCCCTGTCGGAGACTCAGTCGTGGCTACTGAGTATCTGAAGGAATCCTCTGTTATGATTGATGGTGTGATGTTGCCTGCTGATTTGGTAGTGCTTGCAATGATTGATTTTGATGTTATCCTTGGTATGGACTGGTTAGCTAAGTTTGGTGCTACGGTTGACTGTAGTAAGAAGAGAGTTCATTTTAGAATTCCAGGGAAGAGGGAACTTTTGTTCCAAGGTATTCGAGTAAGAAAAGATAATCGTATCATTTCAGCTATAAAAGTTCAGAAACTAGTAGCTAAAGGTTGTAAAGCCTTTTTAGCGATTGTGCTATCAGTCAAGAAATCTACCCCTAATATAGAGGAAATTGAGGTAGTAAACGAGTTTACCGACGTCTTTCCGGAGGAGTTGCCTGGTTTGCCACCAAAGCGGGATGTTGACTTCACTATAGACCTGATACCGGGAACTGCACCAATATCGAAGGCACCGTATCGGATGGCACCTGCCGAGTTGAAAGAATTGAAGGAACAACTCCAGGAGTTACTGGATAAACGGTTGATTCGTCCAAGTGTGTCTCCTTGGGGAGCACCAGTTCTATTTGTAAAGAAGAAAGATGGATCCATGCGATTATGCATCGATTACAGAATGCTGAACCAAGTGACCATAAAGAACAAGTATCCGCTACCGAGGATCGATGACTTATTTGATCAACTGCAGTCAGCGAAAGTTTTCTCGAGAATCGATTTGAGGTCAGGATATCATCAGTTGAGGATCAAAGAAGACGATATTTCTAAGACAGCATTCAGAACCGGATACGGGCACTATGAGTTTCTAGTGATGCCGTTTGGTCTGACTAATGCCCCAGCAGCATTTATGGATATGATGAATCGAATCTTCAAGGCATTGTTAGATCAGTTTGTGATCGTGTTTGTGGACGACATATTGGTCTACTCTGCAAGTCAGGAAGAACACAGAAGACACTTGGCTCAAGTGTTACAAATTCTGCGAGAGAACCAGTTATATGCTAAGTTTAGCAAGTGTGAATTCTGGTTGGATAAGGTTAACTTCTTGGGTCATGTCATATCGAAGGACGGAGTTTCGGTAGATCCAACGAAAGTGGAAGCGGTTCTTCATTGGGAGCAGCCGAAGAGCGTGACCGAGATCAGAAGCTTTTTGGGATTGGCAGGCTATTATCGGCGATTTATCGAAGGATTTTCCAGCTTAGCCTTGCCAATGACCAAGTTAACAAGGAAGGGAGTGAAGTTCAACTGGAATGCTGATTGTGAAAAGAGTTTCCAGGAGTTGAAGAAAAGATTGACATCTGCACCGATTCTGAAACTTCCATCAGGAATCGGTGGGTTTGTCATCTATAGCGACGCATCGAAATGTGGTCTAGGTTGTGTGTTGATGCAGCACGGACATGTAGTGGCTTATGCGTCAAGACAGCTGAAGATTCATGAGCAGAATTATCCAACTCATGACTTGGAACTGGCAGCGGTTGTGTTTGCTCTGAAGATTTGGAGGCACTATCTCTATGGTGAGACTTTCGAGGTATTCACAGATCACAAGAGCCTGAAGTATATTTTCTCTCAGAAGGACTTGAATATGAGACAAAGGCGGTGGTTAGAGTATTTGAAGGATTATGATTTTTCCATTCATTATCACCCAGGGAAGGTGAATGTAGTCGCAGATGCACTAAGCAGAAAAACAGGAGTCATGGCACATTTGATGGTGCATGAGTGGAGAATGATGGAAGAATTGGGAAAGTATAATCTGGAATGGCCAACTACCCAGAGAATCTCTTTCCTAGGGAACATATCAGTGAGATCAGTGATCTATGAGAAGGTACTGGAGGCCCAGAAGAGTAAACCTCAGTTGCAGAAGCTGCTAGAGAAGCCAAATTTCACGAAAGGAACCGATGAGAGTATCTTATTCCAAGGAAGCTTAGTCGTACCGAAGGATGCAGAATTGAGACAAGAACTTCTTCGAGAGGCGCATAACTCACGATATGCGATCCATCCAGGAAGTACCAAGTTATATCAGGATCTGAAGAGGAATTTCTGGTGGAATGGAATGAAGCGAGACATTGGAAAGTTTGTATCCAAATGTTTGACCTGTCAACAAGTAAAGGCGAAACATCAGAGACCGGCAGGATTGCTGCAGCCATTGGAGATTCCACAGTGGAAATGGGACCACATTACAATGGACTTTGTGGTGGCCTTACCAAAGACCCAGAGACAGAAGGATGCAATATGGGTGATCGTGGATCGATTATCAAAGACGGCTCATTTTCTACCAATCAGATGGAAGCAGAATCCGGAGAGTCTAGCTGAGTTATACATCAAGGAAATAGTGAGATTACATGGTACGCCAATATCAATAGTATCAGATCGAGATCCAAGATTTACGTCCAGGACATGGAAAGGAATTCAGGAAGCACTTGGCACTAAACTCAGTTTTAGCACAGCTTTTCATCCACAGAGCGATGGGCAGTCAGAAAGAACCATTCAGACTTTAGAAGACATGCTCCGAGCGTGTGCTATTGACTGGAAGGGCAATTGGGATGATCATCTACCATTGATCGAATTCGCCTACAACAACAGCTATCACTCTAGCATTGGAATGGCACCGTTTGAAGCTTTATAAGGAAGACCGTGCAGATCACCTACGTGCTGGACAGAGGTTGGAGAAAGTCAAGTGATGAAGTCGGAACTAGTGCAGTATTGTGCAGAAAAGGTGAAACAGATTCGACAGAAACTACAAACGGCGCAGAGCAGACAGAAGAGCTACGCCGATAATCGAAGACGAGATTTAGAGTTTCAGGAAGGAGACAACGTGTTTCTGAAGGTATCTCCGTCAAAGGGAGTTATGAGGTTTGGTAAGAAAGGGAAACTGAGCCCGAGGTTTGTAGGACCGTTTAAGATCTTAGAACGGGTCGGGCCAGTTGCCTACAGATTGGCCTTACCCCCACAACTGGCGGAAGTACACAATACATTTCATGTATCGATGTTGAGGAAATATGTGCCGGATGAGTCCCATGTATTGGACTATACAACTATGGAGTTAGAAGCAGACTTGTCTTTTCCGATGAGACCAATCAAGATTTTGGACAAGAAAGAGCAGGTGTTACGAAGGAAGACTATCCCATTGGTAAAGGTTCTGTGGCAAAACCAGCACTCCGAGGAAATGACATGGGAAACAGAAGTGGAGATGAAGAAATCTTACCCTCATCTATTTGAAGATTGATTATCAGCATTTCGAGGACGAAATGTTCTTTTTAGGAGGGGAGGATGTAACACCCGAAAAATCGGTACGTTTTTGGAAAGTGCTATTTTAGGAAACTGGTCCAAAATAGGAAAGTTTCCGTAACTGTCGTGCCTATTGGTCTGGTATTTCGTTTTGACCTTGTGAAACCCTATCTTGATGATTTTTGGTCAGTAAAATTGTTTAACCAGCTTAGGCAGGTTTTTCCGAGCGCAAGGACTGGGCCTGGCGCCGTAACCTATCTGGCGCCAGGGTTTGATACACCTGACGCCAGGGCCAGTCGAGTGACAGGGCTAGGGCTAGTCACGTGTGCGGCTACACGTGTGACGGGGCCTAGTAGATGTGTCACCAGGGCAGGATTCGTGCACGGTGGAACTGCTCAGCACGCGCGTGGGTCATCTTAACCGTTTATCTGCGATCTGCGTTATAAGTCGTGCGTGGTTCAGTTGAGGGCCACGTGGACCCTGAGGAGTCACGCCACCTCATGGGTGACGTGGGCACCTTGGACCCACGATGTGGGAGAGCAAATCGTGGGAAGCCTTTTTGTTGATATCTCTTTTGGCAATTAATGCTTTTTACCTAGCTTTTAATGTTAAATAACTCTTATGATAATTATTGAAAGATTGAGAATTTAGGTTAATTAAAGAGTTGATTGGTAGTTAAGGAAGATGCTTGGCATATTCCCTTCATCAAAGAGGGCGCCAAGTTGTATTGGAGCCAAATCGTGGGAGTGCATTATGGGAAAGGAAGTTATTTGAGCCTAATTGATTCTTATCTAATCCCCTAACTCCCTAATTGATGGGGTGATAAATAAATTGGTATGAGCCAATCAGCATCTAAGGAAGGTTCTCCAAGGATTATCTTTCAAATTTTGGATCTAGGTGGCATTTGAATTGGGCGCTCAAGTGAAGGTAAGAACTGCCATGTGCAGTTTTGAGGAAATCTTGGAGAAAATCTCTACTCCAACTAATTGGTAATTCAAAAAAAAAAAAAAACTAAAAAGGCAGATTTGGGGGAGAACGTGGGAAGGTTGTGGCCTCCCTTGCTAGACTCACTCATGGACGTTGGATGAGAAGGGAATGGAGGGCCGAGATGGCTAGGCTTGGAGTTGAACCATCTATATAAGTGATCTCATGCAAGGACCGGCCTTCTTTTGAGCCATCGACCTCCATGAGTGTTGTGTTCTCTTCACCCTTCTAAACCTCCTCCTAAATCAGAAAGCTACTTCTCTTTTACACTTACTTTAATCGCGTGGGATCGCCGGGATAGAAGAGGAATTGCGAAGGGGAGTTCTAGCCGCGCGAGGTTGAGCACTCGGTTTGTCTTTCGTCGAGGTAGGATGCATGTTTTCCCTATTTTCTTTTCATGACTATATCATGTTTGATGCATGTTCTTGCTCTCCTATTCTTGCTGATCACGTTGATATACCTATCGAATAGTTCATTAGTAGAAAAGTTTCGATCTTTCTACAATACGAATTGTGTATGCCAATTTCTATGTCATGAATAAGAATTGCTCGTTGTGCATGGGCCTAGATGTAACCTTTTTGATGTATTCAACATGTGAGTAGTCTCTTCATGTGTCAATGGATTTGTCGTCTTGCTGTCCCAAAATTATTGTTTGCTGTCCGTCCATTAATTGTTGTCCTATTTAGAGTATATGCTTTATCGGGTATGATTATGTGCGTGAATCATGATAGCATGGGATCGTAGGCTTGTATCAAGGAGAAATTCAAGTGGAGACGTTGTTGTCCAGAGAGAAAGGTCATAGCTTTTTGATGTTTCATTCGTCCTTTCGTGTCCCATATTAATGATCTTAATTGATGGTTGTGAGAGATAATCAAGATTGATAGTAATAGCATATATAGAATAGCCATAACCAATAAAAAGGCATAAGTTTATCTACTGATATGGTCATATTAGTATCATCATAGGATTGTATATGGATTATAATATCATGGACATATGGGTATTAATGTGTAAGTATCATCTTATGAGAGTTAATCAAGATGGATTAGCCTTGGCCAGTATTTTCCTGCACAGACAGAGTGTAGGATAAAAATCATAACTAATTACAGGAAATTCGGAAAAATGCAATTCCAGTGGCGTTGGATTCTAGACTCTTGGCGGAATATACAATAAAAATTTCAGAGCATGTTTCGAACTGTAAAAGTTCTGGTGAGAGTCGAAAGGCGACGGTCATGTTGGGGGCAGAACAGAAATCAGAAGTAATACTAAGTATTACCTACAATTAAGTTATCTTAAACCATGGTCTACCATAATTTAATTATATCAGTAAAGAATTGGTTAGTAATGGAAGCCGTAAGAGTAATCCTCTGGACCTAAGTATTAAATAAAGACAAGCCAAGTGGGTTAAGCATATGTGTCAAACTACCGTATTAAGTATAGTGTTTAGGGGAATCCGGTGTGGGTTGTACTCTCAACCCTAACCATCGTGACAATTTGAGTTTTCTATGGTCAGTGTTCAAATCGGAAATTTCTATCTAGGGCCTTGCACAACGAGAGTTAGCAGATTTGTGAAAATACCTTTATACCCTTGAAGCTTGGTTCAAGCCGGAAGACGAGTTGTTTCAATTACTCTGTTTGAAGTCAGATTTAGATGAAGATCAAGGGGTCTTATTCTCAGTTTGAGAGGTGTCTTCCTCGAGATATTGAAATCTCAACGGTAACTCTACACGAGTCCAGTATCAAATAGCGAGAAATTTCATTACTTCTTTTGCAACCGATGTCGCTGTCAGATTATTTCCAGTTCTATGTAAACTGCTCAGTCCACAAGAGTGTTTAATACTCTTCGAGTGGAACTCATAGTATGCTCAAGAGCCATCGCTAGATCTTGCGAGATCTCCGATTATCTTTGAACCTCTGTAGTTCAGCCTATGATGGCAAAACGTACGTATTTAGATTACAAGATATTACGGAAGGTCTTGTGGTCTCCGCCCATTGTGCCCGTAAGCACCGATGGGGCCAGCATCCCTAGACGCGTGGCCGGGTTCCTCTGTAGAACCTCTAGGATGTTCTGGCATAGATGTCCAATTGTGAAGAGGACTGACCTGAGAGCAGAAGTTGTTAACTCCAATACTCTGTATGTTGGCGTCTATCTTGAATTGTAACTGTTCCAATGAAGTGTTCGGAATTTGATAGAGTGCTAGTCCTTGAATTCATTGATTACTATCTATTTATTTCCTGGAAATTGATAATTGATTTACTCTGTATCATCTGGAGTCTTTGCTATTACCTATATTGTTCGGTAGGATTTCTGTGTCCTACTGGGTATTTCTTTGGAAATACTCATGCATCCTTTGATGCAGGTATTAAGAAAGAGTAAAGTGGAGTGGACCGAGATAGCTGCTGTTTTTCCCAGACAAATAAAGTTTATGCGAAGACTTGTTATTTATATTTTCTTGTAACGAACTTGTCTTTTTGGCTCTTATGCTTAAGACGTTTATTTCTGAATTTGAGTCTGTAATAATTTCAGTATGAGCCATTTAAATCCTTATTACAGATTTTTTTTTTGTATTTAATTGGTTAATTGTTTAAGCACTCTGGAATGGATGGAGTTGTATCGAGTATTTGGTCAAGTCTCGGATTTCAGTCCTTAAAGTCTTCGATGAGTTAGTGCTTCCGCGCATTATTCGAGGTTTTGAAATTCGGGGGCGTGACATTGAGGGTCCAAAATTTGATTTTAAAACCACAGTTTTTCCCACCTCCATGTCGATCTTACTTGCATCGACCTCAAGAACAAAAGCTCACAATTTTTTTTCGAGATTGAGGCTTTCTCCTGTGTCGATTTTAGCATTTCTTCACTTGGAGACGTTCATATTTTAGCGTGATGTGAATAGTACAATGTGAAAAGTGCAATGTGGATATGAATGCTATCTAGCGATTGGACCTTGCTGGCCATGATCTCACAGATGCCTTGACCAAGATCCTCGCAGAGAAGCTCAGCAATCTGATAGCTCCTTCCACTGATCTCCTCTGCCACCACCCACTCCGCCTCCGTTGTCGGTGCCATGGCAGCGTCCTCCTTCGGCCTATCCTGGAAGCAACTCTTTGTGAACTCCTCTCCTTCCACTGATCTCCTTTACTTGCCTAAACTCTTAGATGCGCATGCGGTTCCTATTCCCCAACACGTACTAGATGAAGCCTCAACCATCTGGCAGAATTCGTTGGTTGGCTATTTGCTTGGTCGGCAACCGTACTATGTATGGCTCAAAAATTCTCTTGAAAGGGTTTGGAAAATCACAAGTTTTGGGATGAAGTCAATGGAGATGGGTTATGTTTAAATTCTCATCCAAGGAAGATTGCCACCGTATTCTCAATGGCATGGTTGTTGGTGGAAGACCGATGATCCTTTGTAAGTGGCATCCAGGTATGAAACCTGTTAAGGAGATCATAAAATCAGTTCCTATTTGGGTTTGCTTCCCAGAATTTCCTCCACAATATTTTGTTCCTAAAAGTTTGGAAAGAATTGCAAGCAATTTAGGTACTACCCTGCGAATAGGGGTGTTCACGGACACGGACGGACACGGACAACCTTCCGTCCGTGTCCGTCCGTAATCAAAAGAGGTGTTGTCCAGTCCGTCCGTGTCCATTAAAAAATTTGTCTGTATCTGTCCATGTCCGTCCGTTGTTGTCCGTGGTTATCCGTGGACGTCCATGGACACATATGGACAACAAAAAATATAAATGGTCCTCCTCCAGTCGTCCTCTACCCAATACCCACTGTCTCCCTCTCCTTCACCCCACAAGGTTACGGACACGGACATCCGCGGACACGGACAAGGTATTGTCCGTGTCCTTAGTACCCCATTGGAACGGACAGAAAGTTGCTGTCCGTGTCCGGTCCGTGGTCTATACGGACCGTCCGTTAAATAGCGGACGGACACGGACACATCCGGACGGACGGACACGGACGTCCATGAACACCCCTACCTGCGAAGTGACCCTGCAACTACAGATTTTAGTCGCATGCAATATGCTCGTGTTTGTGTGGAGATAAAACCTGGATTCAAATTTAAGGATATTGTGTCAATTTTATGCAATGATGGTTCTACTTTTCCTCAAAAAGTTGAATATGAATGGAGCCCAGTCAGTTGTTCTAAATGTCTTAACTTTGATCATCAGGCCCAAAAGTGCATGTCATAGAGAATGGAGACCAATTCCGGGTGCAAATCATAGAATTACCTTAGCAGAAGTAGGATCTGCCATGAACGCCGTTGAAGGTTACTTTTCCGGTGAGCATGCATCTCCGGAAAGAGTCGCTGACATGGGTGCCACCTAGGATTAATGTCAGTTGTTAGATCAAATCTCTGCGCATGTGCGCACACAAGCGCAGTTAGCTCAGGATTCATTGTCCATTGAGCACTATTCAAGTTTTCTAATATTTGTGATATGCAAGCTCCTATTATGGCACCCTAGGATCTTAATCTAGGAGGATCAAAGGAAATCCTACCCTTCCCAGTGTCGGCCAACCCACGTTTGGACTCTCATGTTCTTGATTTGGTAGTTCATAATTCCGGCATCTCAAAAGTGGGCCATCTTCAATCACTATTATCCCTTCCTTTGTCCCCCCCCCCCCAACATATCAGATGGGTTCGAATAATTTGTCGCGCGCCCAGCCGAACCAAAATTGGTCTAAGCCTAGTCATCATGGATTGAAAAACCTGTCCTCATTGCCTTTAGTTTCGTCCTCATCTCCAATTCCAACAAACTCCTTTGAATGAGCACTCTGCCTCATGATGACTCAAGTGCTTCTTTGATTTATGCTACCAATTCTCTATCTCTTAATAAAGATACTACTACACGTCAAGTAGCCAGACAGATTAAAGCTAAGTTTGTTAACTCTAGAGGAGGTGGCGATCCTCCCCCTAGAAAATGACAAGTGAAGCAGCCTGGAATGCCCACGGCTTGAACCGTTGGGCTAAGCAGATGAATGTTTTCAATCTTGTTCACAGTGAAAGCATTCAATTAATTGGTTTATGTGAAACAAAGATCAAGCTAAAAAATTTGCAAAAATTCAAGGTACATTAATTCATGGCTCGCATATTATTTATAATTATTCATCTCATCCTTCAGGGCGAATCTTGATTTATTGGAATCCTATAATTTTTCATCTTACTAAGCTATGTGAAAGTGATCAATTTGTGCATGCTCTTGTGTTCAATCTAGTTATTGGTTTAATTTTTTCTTCACTATGTTATATACTTCTAATGATTTTTTCATAGACAAGTGTTGTGGCATTCTTTACTAGAGATAAAAGATTTTGTTGATGGTCCATGGTTTATGATTGGAGACTTTAATTGCATCCACTCGAATGAAGAGAGATTAGGAGGGGTTGTTGTTCCTCCTTGGCAGCTTGATCAATTTAATCGATTATCTTTGAGTCAGATCTTATTGATATTCTTTCATCAGAGTCTTTCACCTGGAGTAATAAGCACACGGATGGCACTCTTATCTACATAAGATTAGAGCGAGCACTATGTAATCACAATTGGATGTTGATGCACCCACCTTCATGTGTTAGTCAAATGTCTTCTGCATTTTAAATATCAATAAGATATTTTTCGCGGTTTAGTAGTAAAGAGGAGGGGTAAATTTGTCTTCTTTTATAAGTTATAGGGGTTAAGTGCATATTTTCGTAGGTCATGGGGATTAATGAGCTATTTAGTTAATGAATTTTAATGAATCTAAAGTTTAATTAAGAGAGAATTTATTCATGCTGAATTAATGTAAAATAGGAATGTCATTTGGTTGCTGAAGAAAAAATTACAATTCAGTCTTAATTTAATGAATCTCCACACACAAGAAGATTCACAAATTAAGACTTAATTAAAGGAGAATCCTCTTTCTGACTGAATTTTTTTTTAAAAGATAGCCCAAATTCATTAACCAAACAGGATTCAGTTAGTTACCTCCAAATTAATGAACCAAACAGTCCTTAAGTGCAATTTCACCGTAATACATAGGGTCAAATTCAATTTTTTTTAAAAAAAGCATTCTAAAAAACTAAAATCATTGGGGGGAAATCCTAAAACGAGTTTCTATTTTTTTTCGCATTTCTTCTTTTGCTAAGCATCAAAGAGCTATATATATATATATATATGGGAAAAGTTTATATGAGAACGCTCTCATATTGCTTATATGAGGCCACTTTGAATCGTAGTCGTTGGATCTTGATCTGACGGCTAAAAATATCCATAATGATCTCACCCACTCCCTGATGTGACACACTCACCTATCCACTGATTTAATATCCATCATCCGATTGAAATCCAACGGCTATAAAGATTGGCCTCATGCTCCTTATATGAGAACGATCTCATGTAAACCCTTCCCTATATATATATATAGAGAGAGAGAGAGAGAGAGAGAGAACGGTTTACATGAGATGGCTCTCATATAAGGAGAATGAGGCCAATCTTTTGGGCCATTGGATTCTGATCTAAGGGTGGATATCAAATTAGTGGGTAGATGAGTGTGTCACATCAGAGAGTAGGTGAGTTCGATATCTCTGGTTGTAGTCGTTAGATCATGATCTAACGGCTATGAATGGAATTGGCCTCATATAAGGCATATGAGAGCGATCTCATTTAAAATTTTCATATATATATATATATATAAACATGAAAGAGCTAAGACTCAGACTAGCTTTATCGGTCTGGTTAGTGAAGTTTAATGAATTTTTAAAGCTTAATTAAGAGAGAATTTATTCAGGTTGAATTGGTGTAAAATAGGAATCTCGTTTAGTTGTTGAAGTGAAAATTTATAATTCAATTTTAATTTGATGAATCTTCTCGTGAGAAGGCTCACAAATTAAGCCTTAATTATAAGAGAATCCGCTTTTAGGCCCTGTTTAGTTGGGCTTAAAAGAAGCTGGATTCTAAGCTTCTTTTGGGAAATCTCCTCCCAAAAGAATTCACTTCTTCTTTCAATGACAAAAGCCGTAAATTCAACAAAAAGGCAAGGGCTTTTGTAAAAAACAAATGCGGTTTGTACGAAATTGCGTTTTTTTTTACAAAAGCCTCTAGCTTTTTGTTGAATTTATGGATTTTGCCACCAAAGAAGTTGAAGTGAATTCTTTTGGGAAATCTCCTCCCAAAAGAAGTTGGATTCTTGAATCCAGCTTCTTTTTGGCTTACTAAACTAAACGGAGCCTTAGGCTGAGTTTATTTTAAAATCAGCTTAAATTTATAAACTAAATAAGATTCAATTAATTATCTCTAAATTTGACTGCAAAATTCATGAACGAAACAGCCCTATGAGAGTACTAACTCCCTACAAGAAGAGTAGTAACTCTATTTAATTGCTAATAGGAGTACTACTCTGTATGACGCAATTACTCACAATGTACTTTCACTTTAGCTTCACTGAGAGACACTTTGAGGAAGTTCATTCGCCCTGCAGCACAGTGCAGATGCGATTCTAGATTTGTTGGAGAGAGAGTCAGAGAGACGCGAGAGGGATTTGGGCAGTCTCCTCTTCCTCTGAATCAAGTCTTCAAGTGGCTTTCTGGGAGAAAAGTTTCGAGCTTTTAATGAATCAGGAGGAGGAAACAACTTGGTGGTCAGTCTATGTGGGTTTTCTTCGTCTCCAATCTAAGGTGGACTACTCCCTTCCTGCGTTTCTCTTTTTGCCCTACATATCTTGCAATGCTTCTCTTTGGATTTCGCGGAAATGCCAGACTATGTCCTCCAATAAGTTAGCTTTACTTCATTTTCTGCTTGAAACTTCAACCTTCTTTCTCAAGCTGATAACCTTTGAAGACATTCCTGATGTGGATTTCTCTCTATCTTTTCATTTGTGTGATTTTTTTTTTGTGGTGCGTGTGTGTGTGAAGCTATGTAGTTAGTTAACTGTAACTGTGTGCTGAAAGTCGGTGAATTTTGCCTCTTTCTCTTTGAGGATAACGGTCACACGATCGCTTGAATGTAGGAATCCCTTGCGATTTTCTCCTTGAACTCTGAGGGCTGTTCGTGTTGAGTTTTACTTGTCACTGCTCTTCTCATATGAGTTGTTTGTATAGTATGCAAGATTCTGTGTGGGAGTTTGCAAGTAGGACCATGGTAAGTTGATGATTGGATTCTCCAAAAAGTGAAGCTTAAGAGTGTAAAGTGGTTTTCTTTTTTCTTTCTGAGGTACATGCGTGTTTGGCTGATGAGTGGCTTTAGGGGAGATTTCTTACAATCTGATAGGAATTGAGTCATCACTACAAAGACTGAAATGGTTGGCTTTCTTGTTATCCATCTTATATTATCTCTACAAGTTACTTTAATCTCGTACATGTCTAGAGAACAGTTCTTCATTTGCATTTTTTGAGTTTCCTGGCTCTGCACTTAGGTGAATGACTAGAGCAATACTTTTCTGTCTTCTTAATGCTTCGTATGCTCTATTCTGGAGGGCTCGAGGATTTGTTTGAAGACATTAGATCATAGATCTTTGTGATAAAAACACGCTAGGTTCTAAAAGCTCTCTGAAAATGAGTTTCAGCCTGACCTTTTAATATAATATGCATACATGGGGTGGGGGGCTGAGCTTCTCATTTTGCGCATAACTGTTATGTTGATGGTTTTGGTTACCATATTTTGTTTAATGTTTATGAGCTTGCTCCAGCTTGAAACAGGTAATTATTTACATAATGTCTTATAGTTGACTCTTTATGCATTTTATTGTCCTTTATCTCTTGCTTGTAAATTGTTTGAAGTAATTATTCTTTTTCTGCATTATCTTATCAAAATGACTATGTTGTGCAGGTCTTTGCAACTACACCATGCAGTTCTTGATCAATTTCTGTTTTACTAAGCACTGTCATTAATATGTCTAAGGTACTGGGTGATGAGAAATATATAGTACTTTTGAACAACCTCACGTGAGTCTCCAACAAAGGTCTGCTTGCGTAAACTACTACATTAAATGTGTTCTTCAGATTGCATGTCGCTTACATTCAGGTGTTCTACACTGTTGGCTTGTTTCAAATTCACATGGCATCGCCTGCAGAAAATGGTTGGGATCCAACTGTGGGCAGATCTTAAGCAAGGACATTGGATATAAGTATGTTGGAGGGGATATGCTTGAGCCAAGAGAAGCAGATTTACCTGCTCTATTATTGGTCTTGGTTGTACTGCCAATTGTCACTTACATTTTGCTGGGAAAATGGAACGAGGTTTCAAAAAAGCAGGCCAGGATAAGCATGCTTGCTCAATTGGCAGCTGAAGAAGCTCACTCAGCAGAAGCCACGGTTGCTGCCACCATTATAACCCCCGTCACCAGGTCTCCATCAACAATAGGGCAGCATGAGTGTGCCCAGTGCTCTGCCCCTGCAACAACTCGATGCTCTAGATGCAAATCTGTTAGATATTGGTAGTGTTTCTTAAATCGTTCCATTTTCCCTTCAAGACAAACAATTCCCTATTAATTTAATGGGACCTTTCCTCTGCTGGCCCTTAATAAATTACTCCAATTACTGATGTTAGTTTTACACTATAATTTTTCCTCTATGTCCCAACTATGTGTCTGGACCTGTACTTTTCTCTTACATTGCTGTCCATCAGAAGCCACCTTTTGTTGATGAATCTCTTTCTTGATTCTGTTTGAAATTTATTTACCATCTTCTTGCAGCTCAGGGAATTGCCAAATAGTGCATTGGAGGCAAGTTCATAAGCTTGAATGCCTACAGCCAAATGATAATAACTCGAGTCAGTGTGCTGATTTAACCAGGGTTTCTGATTCTTTCCATCAAACCGAGAATCATGATTCTGTACCTGAGAGCCTCCCAGTGGAAGTACTTCTTCAGCCTCCTATTACATGTGCTACTAATTTTAGTATAGCTGAAAGTTCCACTGGTTTGACCAATGACAGTAAAAATTTGAATAGAAGGGACTCTCATAAGCAAAACAAGAAAAAAATAAAAAATGAGGTTGGATCAAACTTATCTGATGTCCAGGAATGCATCACTAGTGAGCCTGCAGTTTCTTTTGAATTGATCGATGCTTTACAAAGACCTAAGGTGATGATAAAGGACACTCATTTAGTTATGTTTTACTCTTAGTATGATATTTTTTTTCATTTTTTATTTTCCTTCTCATGATGCTTTCAGTTGGTAAGGAACATCGACACTGCATCATCAGCTGAAATTCCCATAAAGCAGAAAGTCAGCTGCCCGGCAATATCTGTCCGAGGACCTCCTTATAAACTACAGGATCATGATGGAAAGTTGTTCATAGGAAAAGGGAATGGAATATCTACTTCATTAAATTCAGAGGACAGCAATTTAGCTAACCATGACATTTTGATGGGCTATTGGTCTAGTAAAAGTGGCTTTGCCTATCAAGGAGATTTTAAGTCTTTTACTGAGAATGTCTCTGATAGAGGATGCACTACACCTGGAAGAACTTACCTTTCAGATATTTCGGGATCTGCTTCTCAAATATCTACCCGAATCTCCATGGAATATGCATATTCTATGATTGAGGGGAAGGGCTTGATTGCAAATGAATCTAGTAAGCAAACCTCATTAATGTTGATGGCTTTACATTTCCCCCCCCCCCATCACATGTCTAACATTCTGGTTGTTTATAGAAGTACCTCAAAGTGATGTATCAACCTATATACCACGAGAAAGCAGTAATACGCCCAAAAGTTTCAACAACAAATTGCCTGGACAGAAAAAGCTGCCAAAACTTTCTAAACGGGATAATACAGGACATGCAAGCAATAATTTGAAGAAAACTGTGGTATAACCTTTTGCGGTTAAGTTAAAACTTACTCTTTGTTTTGATTTTTATTTTCTAGACTGACTTTACAACAATTTAACAAAATCAAGTGGAGATTGTTAAGAACATGCATGCAAGACGTGAAATCATTTGGAAATTGTTAGCAAAAAAATATGTTTATTGCCCGTTTCTGAACATAAATTGATTCTTTCTTTCCTGATTTCATGTTTCAGGCACTGTTCCCATATGATGAGTTTGTCAAATTCTTTCAGTGTGAAATTATGAATATATCTCCACGTGGGCTTTTAAATTGTGGAAACAGGTAGATGCAAAAATGCTTTATCTCCCTTCATATTGTTACCGTGCTTGGAGGAGTCATTTTAATATTGAAGCCAAGGTTGTAAGTCAACTTGAACATATGAAATATATAATATTGTTTAGACTTGAACATATGAAATATAAATACTGTTGAAGGAAAAAGTTAAACATGTATGTGATGCATAATCAGCCGGAGGATATTGATCTGATGACATCTGATGAGAGAAATTAAAAAAGGACCAGTGAGTTATATAAAACCCGCATGCCCCCATATTACAGATGCTTGGTTGCACGGCCCCAAGGCGCCCAGCACATGCCCGTGGGCCTGCTATTGGGACTCGTTAAAAGAATTTCTTGTTGGTGGTACCGCTTTGGGTTTGTAGCAAGGTGGCTACATCCAATATCATAACAAGGTCTTCAATTGAAATCTTGTCTCTCTGTTGTCTTTTCAAGCCTATAGTTGCCAACCTTAAGAAAATGAGGATAATTTGTAGAATTTAATAGAATAACGTAAATAATAGTATTTTTGAAGATTGGACTTATCTGATGACACTGATTGCTAGGTGCTGCATTTTGCTTTAATTTTGCAGCTGTTATGCCAATGCCGTCTTGCAGTGTTTGACATCTACGAAGCCCCTAATCGTGTACCTGCTCCGCAGAATACATTCTAAAAACTGTAGTACTTTTAGAAGCTTATTCTTACCCTCAACTAGACAGGTCTGGTGCCAATTTATGAAAAACGATGTGTAACTGTTTATTGTTGTAATATTTATCAGGCTGGGAAAGAGATTGGTGCCTCATATGTGAACTCGAACAACATGTTTTAATGTTAAGGGAAGGTGGCGGTGATGCATTGTGCCCTAGTCGTATTCTTTTGCACATGAAAAATATCAGTTGCCACATGGGTGGGGGTAATCAAGAAGATGCCCATGAATTTTTACGGTGTGCACTATGTTTGATTCTTCACATAACAGATTCGTTTTCTCTTTAGCGTCTCTATATTGCATTAGTTGTAATATTAAAGTGATACATGCTTTGCCTGTCCATGCTTCTTTCCTCCAACAACTGGTTCTCAGGCTTCTAGTTGCTTCTATGCAATCTGTATGTCTTGAAGGAGTGGGTGGTGAGAAAGATGTTCACCCTAGACTACAAAAAACAACATTTATTCAACATACTTTTGGAGGTTCCCTAAGATCAAAGGTACATCGTCGGTAATTTACTTTTGTGAGGTCAGTGGCAAGTTAGGTGGTCTATATTTGTAATTCTCTACCACCGTTTATAGTTTTATTGAGCTTCTTGTTAAGACTTCTACTCTAAACTAGGTCAAATGTCTGAGATGCCATCATGAGTCTGAGAGATATGAGAACATCTTGGACCTTACACTGGAAATTCTGGGCCGGGTTGAATCTTTGGAGGATGCTTTTACTCAATTTACTGCTCCTGAGGATTTGGATGGAGAGAACATGTATAAGTGTCTAAGGTGCTCTGTTTCAATTTGTAATCTTACTTATTGTTTGTCATAATTGAGACTAGAAACTAACTTGTACTTATTGTACTGTAAAATAGGTGTGCAACATATGTAAAGGCTAGAAAGCAATTGAGTATACATGAGGCACCTAACATCCTTACAATTGTTTTGAAGAGGTTCCAGGTATAAAAAATTTGGCATTTTGGCACTTGACTACAATTTAAACCATAGGCACCATTATCTTTCGGTTACCTTTTGCCTGATTGATTTTGAGAGGTCATGCTTTTGCTTCACCAGACAGGTAAATATGGAAAAATTAATAAATGCATCAGTTTTCCTGACATGCTGGATATGGTTCCTTTTATGACGGGAACTGGGGATAGCCCTCCTCTCTATATGCTGTATGGTGTTGTTGTGCATCTGGACACATTGAACGCTTCATTTTCTGGGCATTATGTGTCATATGTGAAGGATATGCAAGGCACGTGGTTCAGAGTTGATGACACCCAGGTTACATTCTTAATGTTGTGCGTAGTGTACTCTTTTTAGAACATAATTTGAAGGTTGATGTCAATGGTTTAAATTTTGTAGAAATGGAAAGAAAAAAACAATTTGTAGAAATGAACTTCGACCTGATCATCATAGCTTGAAAATCTTGCTCCTAAATGGCTATTTGAATTTGTAGGTTGAACCTGTACCAATGAGTCAGGTGATGTCGGAAGGTGCATATATCCTCTTTTACTCGAGGTAAAAGCGAATCCATATGTTCCACTGGTTCTGTTTACAGATACTTTATTTTGCCACTATTTTGCTCACAGATATCTGTTAGCAGATACTTATTCTATTTGGGTCTGTTGATTGATTTGTCAGGTCATACCCACGCCCTCCTAGAATTCTTTGTAATGCAAAAACTACCAATATTGAAGCTCCAGTATCTGCCAAGCTTTTTGCGTCTAAAACCCAAAATTTTTTTAGACATGAGCATGCTAATAAACCTAGTAACTTATCAGATGATCCAGTGCTCTGTCTCTCTTCAAATGGATGGAATGTTCACAGACCAGAAATCGGTTTGGTTCAGAGGAATTACTCAGATCCAAATAGAACTGACAATGCTGATTCAACTTCAAGTGATTGGTCTCTTTTCACTAGCTCAGATGAATCCTCTTTCACCACGGAGAGTACCCGAGATTCATTCAGTACAGTTGATTATATGGAGACACTTAACGGGGATCCAGTTTCCTCATTATTTACTTCATTCTCAATACCAGAATACTTTAACAGCACTGTCCCATGTAGGAAGTTCTCACCTTGCAGGCCTGAAACGAAATTCATTTCAGAGAAAAATGGCTTTGTTTTGGATTCTTCTCTGCCGCCAACTCTGCACCTTGGCAATTTTGTAAGTAAGGGAAGAAATTCAGAATCGGTAGGTGCATATATGGTGGAGTCTTTCCCTTCAGGGAAAAGTAACTGCAGTATGTATGCAGAGTATGGGAGTAATCCCGAAGATAGCATGATTCAAACTTGTCGGAGTCATCGGCATTAGTCATTGTTTACTAGTTTCATGTAGTCCTAGGTAGGAAATGATTTATTCCAAGATGTGGATAATTTAAAGGTTAGGGATATACTCATGCCTCGTATTTTTGGTAAATGGGGCATGTTGGGTCATGTCAGGTTACAGATGGCCCAGCACTCTTTACAAGCTTTAATGCAAAGCAGGAACCAACTTAGTGAATACTTGTCCTTGAAATTTCAGTTCTATTGTGGTTGTAAATCTTGGATGGTTATTAGAATCCTAAATGATTCTTTGGGTTGTCTCCAATTGAGTGAATATATCATCATAATTAGTCTTTTGGTTGGATGTGTAATTTCTTTAGGACCGTCTCCATGACTTGCCTAAATGATTTTTTGTTGGGCAGTGATAACCCTACATCAGATTCCTACACATTTCCATACACACCAGCTGTGTATGGAAATGTGTAGAAAATATGATGTACAAATATTGTTTCCCTTTTTTGTTATGCCACTCAATAGGCTACTTATTAGGATATGCATCTGTCGAATATTTAACATACAATGTGCGAGTCATGTACATTTTTTATTATTAGAAGTCATATACTAGTTTACTTCATGATGCTACCTCCTTACACGAACATTAAATGCTGTTTATCATTGAACCATACGGTATTTGGTTTGTCGGACAGGGTTTGCGCGAGTTTTTATCTTACAATGACGTGATATTAATTATTTGAGGAATGGAGCATAACTAAATCAATCTGTTTGAGATGGTATTATTTACAGCAGTAACCAAGGATTTAGTGTGCCGTAAATCTAAGGATTTCATTGACAGGAAATAACCGCGCATAAGTGTGAAGTAAATCTAACGTAGTAAGAGAGATATCTATAGTCCTGTAGAAAAAGACAGTAAAAAAGCTTGACTGGCAGAGAAATATAAACAGAAATATTCTCAAATATCCAAAGGGAAAAATACTTGCATCCTTTTTACCCCTCAAAAGTGGCAACAAAGAGAGACCCTTTTCAAGAAACCCATAGGTTCTGAGGGCATTCGGATAGCGGCCTAGGGTTTTCCCCTCATGCAGCCTTGTTGCTGCCTCCGGTCCCATGCTGGTGCATACGAGACCACCTGCCGTCTGGGTTTGGCAGTCTCCCTTTCCGCCTTCCTCCACTTACGACTTCTAGAGCCTAAACATAAGGGATCTTCTAGTCTCCATGCATCTATGTGTGCGTGTGTGAATGTTTTGAATTTGTGATCTTCACGTCAACAATATATTGAGTCTCAATCCAATATATGTGGTATGGTTGATTCAAGGGTTTCAGAATTAACCAAAACTCAAAATACACAATTTATGATATTGTGCCAATCAGTCATCTTGCATTTACAAGATCCACCGCAAAATTGTCATCATTGGCAAAGATCTGTCAACCACCATAACGCCACCTTTGTCGTAGAAACCAACTCCTCCAAAAGAGGGAAGTCAAAATCCATTGTTGCTAACCTACAAACCGAAAGCATCAGAAGTAAAGGAAATAACTTACTAGCGGCCATCGAGGGGAGGCAGGGAATATGAAGGGTCTCGACATGAACGTCATGAGAAACCAAAACCAGGACTACCAACCACGGAGCATGGAGTCACGGACTAACCCACAGGGCACTGCCTGACCACTTCCATTGTCATTCGCTCCCCCACATAACTAGAACCAAAAGCGCCTGGCTTGTAAAAAAAAATGCAGTCTCGTGTCGGCGAGATCTCACCGAGCAAACCATCCTCCATCAGCCCGATGAAGAAAGACCCTTTTAGTTTTTTATTTATAAGATTATAATCATAATCATAATTAAATAGTGTCTTTTCCCAACTATTTGGGGTCGGCGACACGGATCTTACTCCTCTATTCAAGCCTGTTTTGAGCTACCTCTTTTGTAAGAGATAGTAAAGTCAAATTTTTTTTTATTAACTCCATCCAAGTTCTTTTAGGTCTCCCTCTCCCTTTTTTAGTATCGTGGGACTAAGACAGAAGGTGCGATTACAAAAGATCGTGTGGAGGGAAGCTCTAGAATCAAAAGGTTTTAAAATTAGTAGGACTAAGACAGTGTGCGTAGAATTTATTTTTAAGGAAGGTAGAACTATAAATAGAGCCTTAGTTGAAATAAATAGGCAAGAAGTGCCAAAGTGTGAACAATTCCGTTACTTAAGATCTATTATCCATAAAGAAAGGAATATTGATAGTGATGTAGTGCATAAGATTAATGCAGGGTGAGTAAAGTGGAAGACAGCCTCGGGAGTGTTGTGTGATAGGCGTGTTTCGAAAAGGCTTAAAGGCAAGTTCTATAGGATAGCCATTAGGCCTGCAATACTCTATGGAGCGGAGTGTTGGGCACCAAAGAGGAGTCATATAGATAAATTGAATGTTAGCCAAAATGAGAATGTTAAGGTGGATTAGTAGGATAATTATGAGAAATAAAGATTAAAAATGAATATATTCAGGAGAGCCTAGAAGTAGCTCATTTAGGAGAGAAGCTGAGAGAATGTAGGTTGCATTAGTATGGGCATGTGCAAAGAAGACCATTAGATGCCCCTGTGAAAAGATTTTTATTTATAAGACGCCATACGATATTACAATTGTTTCAATGCAAACAAAGTTCTGATCATAAGACAATTGAGAGCAGTTTGGCAATCAGGTAATGGGAAATTGAAGCGATTATTGATGCAAGATTTTCCCATGAACCTTTGCATTCTGTTTGTTTATGAAAATTCTAGTTGAATATGCAGCCTGATTACCTTTTCTAAGATTGTTCATCATTAAACCCGTGCCATGGAAAGGTGTTAAAAATAGTTTTTATGAGTTCCACTTATATTGTTCTGTCTATAATTCTGCAATTACTGCGACATATATTATCACTTGTATCATCATTGACCTGCAATAATGTAGTAATAGATGCATGATTGAAGTAATTTTCAGGTACCAGCGCTTTACATGCATTATTGGTTGGGCAAAAGAAAAGAAGAGCCGAGCCATACGGAGACCACTATTCCACAAAAAAAAAACATTGTAGAGAGCCATGCCTTTACACGTAGGAGTCAACCCCAGCCAATTTTTGCCCTGTATCATCTGATCAAAAGTGGAACTATACCAGCAGCAGTGAGGAATTAAGGGTGACACGTCAAGCACACCCCAAGGTAGACCCTCTCACGGGCAGAACAACGCCAATCATCCCTTAAACTGAGCCACCACATTATGATCCAATTCCAATTAACCTAAACTGTTTCATAAAAGCCATCAAATAGAGGTCACCATGCAGGAAGGGAAAAGCCATAGGGCATCATAACAAAGTTCATGTTTTTAGTTGACGTCCTTGACAATAAGCGAAGTACCATGTACTTGTTCAAGAAGGAAGCTTACAATGTTGTTTTCAGGTCTCTTCCAGTAAAACCCCTGAATCAAAAGTGGCAAAATGTTACAGGCTAAAAGGGCATATATCATCAGTGCATGCATCCCCATATACTCGAATATGGTTGTCGAGCGTCTATAACCCCATACATCAACCTGTAACCATGTCATACACAAAATCGGTGCCATCGTTAGAAGATGATATATTACACCTTTAAGAGTTCTTCCACAGGTTAAATTACTAGACCTCACTTACCAGCACATAGATTCCTACAAAAAGGATACCGGCAGCACCAGCAGTGACACATGTATAGCCAAAAGTGTAGAGGGCCTTGTTTGCGTGCATTCCTATAGAAAGCAAAAAGGACATAAGGGGCATACCCATGCTAATAACCACTTGTAAACTAACGAAAAAAATGAAAGAACAAAGAATATAAACGCTCACCAACTAGTTCCAACAAAAAGGAAATAGCTACAAGAGAGAACGAAGGAATTATCCATTGAATAATCCTGTCTTTGTGCTCCTAAAAATAAATAAAAGTAATATAATTAACTTCACATACAACACTAAAAGGTGACAGATGTAACAAATGAAATATGCCAGTGTTAAGTATAGAATATGTATTTCAAAGAAAATATTGCTATTACCTTATAATGTATGATAATGTGCCCAAAATGTAACCCAATCAAACACGTCACAATGGCCATCACTGAACTGCGAGCCATCAAGATACAGTTTTAGCATGAAACCTCAGTATCTTGAATCCAAGGAAAACAACAAGAAGGAATATAACAAGAAGAAGGAAACATTTTTTTAGATAAAAAATGAACAGAATAACAAAATTTAAAGTAGCCGTGTTTGCAACAAAACCTAAACAGATAAAAGCGACAATATTAAACACCTTAACAATCCCTCTGGATCAAAAGGAGCTTGACACCATGAAGGGGCATTGCGTGGGAGTGGACCATAATCAGGAGAGTTAATGCTGCATTGCTGCAATAAAAGTATACAAAATTGATATATAAACTCTGAAATTCCGATCATAAAGCAGGTGCAAGAAGGTTCAGAGCTTTGCCTCTGTTCGTGCATAGATCGGGCGTTTATAAAGATGCTGGATACCAAATATTTTCCTATCAATCATTCCAACAGCATTACAAGCAGGACTAGTATCACCCCTAACTCCACATTTTACCTGAATATAGGAAGAGGCATATATTATCAGATTCTTTGTAGACATATATCTAACTAAAAATCAGATGAAAAGATCTTCCCAAAAAATTAATGTGGCTTTAACCGAACTTCACTTTCAGAAACACTTTCGTCCATTTACAACTCAACTCAAGATATCTGAATTTAGAATAACACTACAACACTTACAGAAAATATCACGTCGGTAATGCTAGAGCTTCCCATTACAATTTGGTATTCCCAGTCAGGCACATATAAACAATATAAGAGTATCATGTACATGGTCGACAAAGCAAAGGCAACCAACCTGTTGGCCAGAAAACAGGACAAGTATATAAAAAAGGGACTTGTGCTACAATAATTCCAATCTATTGCATTCAATCTAAACAAAAACTTTGCAGATTTATTATGTTTCATGAGTAGATAGCATAAAAACTCAGTTCGTCATTTGAAGAAAATAGAGTCCATACCACCGTACTAATTTTTAATGTTGTCTTCATATTTTAAAATTAAATATACTACGGATGTATATGATGTGAATTTCATTTGGGCCTCGTGTTGCAAATAGCCATACTAGAAATCTTAAAAAAGAAAAAGACAAGGAGTCAAAGTCGCTAATTTTAAGTCAAGCTCTTGAAAGGAAAAAAAAAACTTGTTGAACCTAACACGAAAACCTTCCCATCAATCAGTTTAAATCTTATCCAAAATACATTGCCATTATCAACATAATTACCAATATGCTTAGTGTGTACTTCTCTTCTTTTCTTACTCATCCAAAATTTCCTCAAACAGCCCCCATGACACCGAGCATTCCATAGAGGTATCAGAGTAAAAAAGACAAACTCGCCCTTCGTATTACACAAGGCCTCAAATCCAATACACTCCTATAGCTATTCTAACTGCAAAAACGTGTCTAAAATTTTGTATGATAGAAATTTGCATCTACAAAAAGAAAAGGTGTGCCCTTCATGCAATTACTAATTACCTTCCATCAATCTTTGAAATCAACTTGTTAACAATAGTTGATCAACTGAATTCTCAAGGTGCCAGAACCAAGAGTTGGAAGGACTTAATATTTATACAGACAAAAAAAGCAAAGACAATCTGATCATATGTATGGAGGCATATTCTTGTCCATTCAATTAGCAAAGACAAGGCTGGAGCATGTCACCAACTACCACTTTTCTGAGTTAGTAAGCTTTATCATAACTGCTTTTCTAATGAAATGAGACTCTAGTTTGTTTGTTTTTTTTCTAAAAAGAAACAAGTACAAAGTCTCGGAATTATATCTGTACATAATAGTCAATTAATGAAAACATATTGCAAACATAAATACGCCATCCATCATACTAACCACTGATATTGATACTTCTTAAATACAGAGACCCAAGAATCCACATTTGAGTTATCTTTAAGCCAGATTTCGCACAAAGCTGAAACCAAATATGCAATAGCGATCCTCTGAAATGCAAAACAGCATATAACATAACAATATCTTTGCGAAAAAAGAACAAATGTAATAGGTTGTATATTATCTTCTTCTTATTAACTAATAAGTTGCATAAAGTCACTGCTGCTTTGCCTTTCAGCATATAACAAAAAAATAAAACTAGCTTCCGTAGCATTATAGTCATGTTCCACATGAACAAATACAGAGGTAAAACAAGAGATGCAATTTTATTCCTTTACCTCCGCAGAAGCAGCACTAATATCATGAAAGTTTAAAAAAGTTATTGGTCAAGTGGAAATAATGTAATTGGCCCTACTTTATGCTTCATCAATCACCGTAATTTATGTTTCGTCCCAAATTTTAAAACCCAGCAACAAAAGAAAAAAGATAAAAAAAAACAAATAAGTACCATATGTATTTTGGATAGTAAATATGTTACCTGAAGTATACCCATCCATCTAATTTTAGCCATGTCCACTCCATAAGTTAAATCAAAGAGGCCATGGAAAAAACCTCCTGAAATAATTCATTTGAGTTGAGAATGGGCAGAGAGTACTAGAAAAATAGTCATCAAGGCACACTAGACCCTAATGTCCATTACTGAATCAAGAGGCAAAATGTAGAAGAGAAAAAGCTGTAACATGACATTAATTGCAAAAAGGGGTTGTCCTGTCAGGAAACAACCATAAAAAGCCCAGTCAAACTGAAAGTGAATTGCGTCAAATCATTGAGAGCCATGCACGAACAATTTTTCTTCTATAACGATAAATGAGGTGCTAAAATAGCCGTCATAGAGGTTGATATTGGCTGACATAGATAACACTCCCTCTGTCCAGACTAATGGTAACTTTAGGTTTTCAAAAATGAACATAATTTTGGAAAACCAAATGCTAATACTAATCCCAGACAGATTAAGTATGTTCAAATGCAAATATCATGTATGTTTTTTTCGAGGTCATCTGATTAAAGAAAGCGATACAAAGATCACCTCGTATTTTCAGACTGTTTGCCAAGAAGAACTGCATGCTGCATTTGCAGTAAAAATGAACTACTTTTACCCATAACTTTTACTCAAATGTAGCCAATTCCTGTGTAACAACGTGAATCTAAGTACCTTGAAGAAAAAGGCCAACGAGAAATAACTTATTGCCCGAAGAACAGCCTTCCGAGAAGTAACAACTTTATCAGATAGTCTCTGGATGAAGAACAAAATATGTTGTAAATAGTGTATTTAATACATTACCAATCTTTCTTTTCAGATAAGATCACAAATGTTGCAATTCTTATCACCACAGAGCTAATATATACTGAGATATTTTGCAGAATACTACCTTATATGCAAGTGCCAGTGCAACTCCAACAATAAAAAGGAAAAAGGGCATGACAAAATCAGCAAGTGTCACACCATCCCATGGTGAATGATTAATTGCAGGAACGAGTCCCCCAGCATTATCCACAAGTATCATGAGCTGCATGTTGATCCATGTGAAAAGCATAATAGAGAATTAGAAATTCCAATTTATCAACCCTGACATATTTTCAATACATATATAACAGGAGAAACACATTGTTTTAAATATAAATGTTGATCACCCTTTGAGATAAATGCCAATACAAAATAAAGCACTTGTCCTGTAAGGTGATATGCTTAAAAATCCAGTATGCACGTTTTTGCTATTATAAAAAAGAGTTGTAGACCGAAATTTCACACCATAAAGAATGCCTTGAAGTGGTCGGTAAAATGTATATATCATAATTGGCACCCTTAGTTTTCCTTAGTTCTCGGTAACACATTAGGCGGCTAAATATCTGAGGTATGGTTCATTTGTATGTTCAGACGTGACAAGAAAACTTAGACAGCAAAATGTCTAGCCCTTGGGGACAATATAAGCCAATTTAATTTAAGAGACTGTCACTAGCGCATCAAAAGATGCTACTCCTATAATCAATTGTCGGCTTTTATAAACTACCATTAGAAGCACATGACTTGTGAACTGGACCAAACTCTATTATTTGCATATCACAAAATTACATTATAGGTAGTTTTCATTTCTCCCTCACAGTCGTGACTCATTATTCAAACAAGCCATTAAGTAGTGTGTAAATTAATTCACAACTGAGTTCAGGCAACATGGTCGACCATCCTTCTTTATCGGACGACAAAAGCCCCTCAGGCAAATGGAAAAATATTCAAAGCCCACCTCACTTTGCTTTCAATCCTAAAACGTGATCACTTATCTGCTCAGAATTTGAAGAAGGACAAAGTTCGCATAAAATAACATTCCGTTCATAAAGCAAGTCAACATGTCAATAACCAAACATGGGCGTAGACGAAAAAGGGAAAAGGCAAAAGTGGACGGGAATACAGGTGGAAATGCCCAATGTCCATTTAACGAAAAAAAAAAGAAGAAAGAAAGAAAAGGGAAAACGAATATAAAAGCTTATCAACAAACAAGTCCACAAGGACCCCAAGAGCCGGCCCTCAATGGCGTGGTTTAACTACATCCTAACAACTAGGACAAAAATAGGAAATCCCCCCCCCTCAACACCACCGGCCCAGAATCTGAAAAATGGTGGCCTTATTAGCTATAATTATCAATACAACCACCCAAAATCTTTCCTTGCAGAGTTGGCTAGATGCAGCCCCTACTGCCCACCACCGCCCCTACATGGATCGATGGCCACTGAAATAATGCAACAGTTGTTGCAGAAGGGAAAGTCAATACGTGCAAGACACACAAACACCAAAAGTACATTGCCAGTTGGCGTGGTGGTGAGTAAACCCAGCAGGCCGAAAGGGAGGAGGGGAGAAATGGAGTAAATGGGAGGGCTGTGCCTTTGCTTCTTCCGATAGGGATAGACGTTTCTGTAAATGTCAGGTGACGCTCAAGTTGGCAGGGCCGTATGGAACACTGGCGGGAGGCGGAGAAGGATGATGATGAGTGAGCGAGCCGAACCGTCCATCATCAAGGGTTGTGGGTGGAGGAGTGGTCTTTGGTTGGAATTTGGAAAGGGCTATCTGATTGATGTGATATGTGAGACCCAAAAATGAGAGAGAGGGGGAGGACGATGGGCCTTGGCTGCTGCTGCTGGCTTGCATGAAATGAAAAGATCTAAAAGTCGCATGAACTGTCAGCAACCATCAATGCCTGTGGGCAAGTGTAAAGGGGCATCGAGACGAGGAAGCATCGACAGACTACTAGTTACTACTACTGTATATGCTTGGCTTGGTCAAGCAACAAGAACCAACATCTCTTCCAGAAATAGGATGACATGCCAAGAGCAACAGAAGGGAACTTTTATGAGGGAGGGGGCAGAAAAAAAGGGGGGTTTTGGGAGGAGGAGGTCTGTTCGAAAAACTCTTTTTTCCTCAAATAAAATACCTGATTAATTAGTATGTCTTCACGTTAATAAATTCAAGGAAATCAATTTTTTTTATAGTAATTGAAAAGAAATTAAGCTTTATAACCGAGGAAGGAATCGATCTAACAGGAGACTAATAGGGTAGGTGATATATAATAATATCTAGTGGGAGGGAGGTTGTCATTATTATTTGCCAACAAACCCAACCCAAAGGCGAGTTTTGGAGCAAATCAATGACTCCTCCGCTCACTACTCAGTCGCTCGTCTCTGGGCCAGGACCGGCACGACAGCCGAGAGAGAGGACAGAGCACGACTCGATCTCTTCCCCAAAGCCCCACACACCTCACACTTCCAAAGCTCTCTATACATCTCTCTCCCCTCTGCAGCAGGGCCATCAATTTCCCACCGACTTATCCTCTTGACCCCAATTTTCATTTCATTTCTTTTCATTTTTTTATACATTCATTTCTTTTCATTCAACCCTGCGCAGTGGCGCACCTCCCTAGTTCCATCCCTCCCGCCAAAACAGTGACAAATTTGGAATTTCCACACATAAATAAGTAGACGACATACGTATTGTTTGTACCTTTTTGTCTCTCATTATATATAAGAATAAGAAGGGCAGAGGGCCTCAACTCAAAAGAGAGACGGGGAGTCAGACGTTGCTTCAATTTCTCATGGACCCCATCTCCCAAAACCCCCCAGACTCACGGAAGAAAAATAGTTTTTGCTCTATTTTCACCCAGAAATGGCAAAATGGAAAAAATCCTATTCTAAATTCCTATCCTATTTAAGTATAAGAAAAGAGAATTTAATTTGATACTCCATTAGAGATAGAAACCAAACAAAAAAATTAAATGCCATTAATAGTACGGACGTTGCAAAATGGAGAAAACTTCAAGTTTTGGCGGCAGATGATCCGTCATTATTCGTGTCAAATAATGTAGTCGGACATAAATGTTTAATAATATAATAGAAAATTTAAAGCAATAGCAGTATTTCACTAATTACAAAAAAATATACAATTAAATCGAAAAATGCGATATTCTGCAAAACATGCACCAGCCGTAGTTGAGAAAGTAATGACAGATGACGATGATGATGATATATCGTGATAATGCAAAAAGAGAAGGGAAGATCATTAACTCAACTATTACAATTCGGGATTTCTTACGCGACCTTTCCTTACTAGGAACAGTATTCACGATCCAATTCCGAGTGGGAATTGCTAAGAAGAGAAACCCGTCGAAGAAAAACAAGAAGAGGAGACACGTCTTGTACGGACTCTTGCAAGTAATAAACCAAAAGCGATACAAGGAACCCCACTTCTCTGGTAATCGCTTCCAAGAAAAGCAAAAACCAACAAACACTAGAGTCCTTTTACAAAGAAATAAAAAACAAGGAAAATAGAAAAGATAATGGCCAATGCTCAGTTCTAAAAATAGTTCGTCTAAAAACCAAAACCAATCCCAAAAACAGAGGAAAACCCCTCCCCCTCCAACTTCCTTTCTAAGTGCAAACACATTACAAAAACAAAGTTCGATTTCCATAATTTTCATGACTTACTTTCTGAACTTTCATGGCAATGACGCAACCGAGAAGAGAGGTTTGGAACAAATCACACGTGAATGCTTATTGTTTACAACATAGTGGGCTCGAACCGAGGAAGAAAGTTTTAAACTTTGAATCTCCAATGCAATTTTAAGAGGAAAACAGACACAGAAGAATTCAAAGACAATGGTGAATCGGTGATCATGGAATCAACCACAGAAGATTAATTTTATATATATATATATATATCGATCGAGAGAGAGAGAGTAATAAAAAGGAAGAAAAGTCGAGACGTACCGCGACAGTGATCCCGCGGAAGACATCCAAAGATACAAGCCTCTGCTTTGCCTTTGGCACGGGCGGTTTAAGGCAATCTTCTTCTGGGGCAGAAGCAGCCTTGTTTGCGGCCTCCGCGGGCTTGATGATGATATGAGCAGGACAGCCTTCCTCCATCTTGAGAAAGTCGAGGTTGGAATGGGTGGGCATCCCTCCTCCTCCACCACCACCACCACCGTGGCCGTGGGTCTGGGTCTCCTCCCCCTTAATCAACTCGTAAACTCCCATGACTTAAAACTGAAGTCCGGCAACCTCCGACTAAATGGAACAATGGCGGAGTAAATGAGACTCTTCGCAGGCTATGCAAAAGGAAGCACCTTTTTTGAACGGGGAACAAAAGCCAAGACCCTTCTGTTGCTACGTCGGAAAATGCTGGCCCGACAGATATACTCCTAGTAGTCTCTCTCTCTCTCTTTTATCCTCCGTTACCCGTCCGGCGAAAATTCATTCGGGTTGAGGCGGGAAGAGGCAGAGCGAGAGAGGGAAGCGAGAAGGAGCGAAGAGCCAAAAGGAATACGGCTCGCTTCTCCCCTCCCCTCCCCTCCCTTTATATTCCCCTGTTTCCCAATTACACTTTTGTTTTTTAAAATTGGCTATTTCCAGTATCAGTTTTTTTTAATTAGTAAAAATATTTATTAAAGTTGTTTAGAAGAACCGCCTGGACTGGGTTGGACTGGAGAGTCACAAATAAAAAAATTAGAGTTGCCCACCGAATCCTTGACACATCCGATGCTTTGGGTTCAATAGAGTATTTCCGGTTTGGAAAATGTTGGTCACCGTGATGGTACATAGGGACCATGCTAGGACAATATGTGGAGTACAATTGAAAAAGGGAAAATAATATAATAAATTATCAAAAAAAAAATTATAAAAATGACACACTATAGCAAATATTTGTAAAATAGGGTATCTGATCAGCCATACAGGCGCTTGCATGGCGCGGGCACTTGCGTGGCTTTTTTTTTAAAACCAAACCGAAACCTCTAGGTTAAAAGAGAAAGGGGCGTCGATTCTTTACTGCCTTACAATTTTTCGTCTCATTTTAAATAGGCACTCACTTCAATAATACATATCTCTCTCATTTCTAACCCATTTTTTCTCATTTTTTTTCACTCTTCATTATTTTTAGTGCTCTTTCTAGTCATTATAATATCACAAAGATGTTGAGCCATCACATACCATTTATCATAGTTTTTATAGTATTTTTTTAGATAAATAGCATGCGATTGATCAACATCTTTGCTTATGAACAGAAAGACCACTAAAAATAATAAAGAATGAAAAAAAATGGGCAAAAGTTGATAAAGAATGAGAGAGATATGCATCATTGAAGTTATCACCCCTTTAAAATGGGACAGATTTGTTTTAGTGGGACAAACTTCAATGATGCATATCTCTCTCATTCTTCATCAATTTTTGCCCATTTTTTTTGTCATTCTTCATTATTTTTAGTGGTCTTTCTGTTCATAAGCAAAGATGTTGATCAATCGCATGCTATTTATCGAAAAAAATACTGCAAAAACTACGATAAATGGTATGTGATGGCTCAACATCTTTGTGATATTATAATGACTAGAAAGAGCACTAAAAATAATGAAGAATGAAAAAAAAATGGGCAAAAATGGGTTAGAAATGAGAAAAATATGTATCGTTGAAGTGAGTGCCTATTTAAAATGGGACGAAAAATCGTAAGGCAGTAAAAGGCGACCGACGCCTTTCGGTTTTGGTTTTAAAAAAAAAAAGCCACGCAAGCGGGCGCCTGCATGGCTTGTCAGATACCCTAATTTTGCAAATATTTGCTACAGTGTGTCATTTTCATAAATTTTTTTTTACGATTTATTATATAAATTCCCCATCGAAAAATGGTTCAATGCACCCGGTGTGCTACATGAGGTTCGCACCCTCATGACGCGAATCGTTGGTCTTGGATATCAACGGTTGCTTGTGCTCTAACTACCTACCACAAACAGCTAAAGTGCACCTTTTTACCATGTCCACAGTCGATCCCGGCGATTAACAGTGGGTGGGAACAACTCTCAACTCTCAAGTTATCAGTTGCCAAGACAAAAAAAAAATTTCAAGTTATATAATTTCTAGAGTTACTCTCCTTTGATACTTTCATGATTCCCACTGCGCCTAAATGGAAGAATACGTATGTCCTTGCCCAATCCTCGATGTTGGGAATGTTTAATGGACGTAGTAAAAACTAAATTATCAACGACTTCATTGTAAAGAAAAAGTTATATGAGAGACGGCTCACGCTCGTCTGTGTGAGTCGAGTCACCAAAAGATGTTCTTACGGGTCTTTTCCCTTCCCTTCAAAGCCAACAAGGCATAGGTTGGTGCTTTCCGACAGAATAAGCCCTCTACTGTAGAAGTGGTATGGCATGGGTCATTGGGAGTAGCTAGACAAGGGCCAACCCTTATAACTTTTATATCAGTTAATCTTTGGAAACGTTTTGGTGACCACTTCTCAATACTAGATTAAAGGGGTGGAGCTCTGAAAGCCGTTGGTCCTTTAATCTGGTATTGAAAATGGGTCTAGATGGAGCAGCCATGCCACGTGGCCCAACAATATTAATAGGGGGCTCATTGTGGGCTTATTATTTGAGAGCACCAAAAACTTCCCTCATGTTAAGATTGTTTCATGTTTCCAAGCCCTACCAACTTTTGTGGAAATCATTCCCTTCGTCGAAAAAAGAGGTCCTAGTTATTTCGAATTGGACCTGCGGTACTATGTAGTAATACGAATATGAGTGATACCAAACAAACATAGCAGTGTGATGTAGCCAACTTTGTAGATAAAAATATTTTAGGCTAGGAAATTTTTAAAAAGGCCGGAGGAACTCTAATGAATGTCTGATAGGCTTCCCACCAAAATGAGACACGTTTTGGATGATCCACTTGTGAGCCCCATCGTACCATAAAAATCAGTCTATTTGAATCAGACTATTTAAATGGAAGGGAGGGGAGTACTTTATAAGTCAATTAGGTTACCCACTAAAAGGAGACACGTTTTGGGCGATCCACTTGTGAGCCCCATCGTACCATAAAAATCACAGTCTATTTAAATCAGACTATTTAATGGAAGGGAGGGAGTACTTTGTAAGGTAATTAGGTTAACTTTGAGAGCACGTTGGGGAGTGTAAAGCGCTTTGTTTGAAGCCACTTTCTCCTAGAATCTCCTCTTGAGGAGGATTAGGAGAAGTGCCTCCCTTGTAGCCTGAAAATGGGACATTTATTAAAAGGCAAAGTGGCTTTAGAAGAAGCCGCTTCTTTACCCAAGCGCGTCCTAAGTAACCTAAGTAACCTCGTGACATGGTCATAGCTGCTCAAAACTAGTGAAGTTTCACTAATGGACCACTAGGATCAATGGTGCACGTGTTCAGGCTTGTGATGCAATTAAACACACTACTCTTGTTCAACGTGGGTAATTGCAGGCCCTATCGGCCACATTCTTGTAGGGTTGTACCACAGAAAGCTAATGCCGTATATTTTATATGGTTGTCGTTAACTTACATATACTTCCCCACTCAAAATCAACTCAACATACTAGGAGTTAATGAATGTTGAGATGACATAGATGGGATAAACTTATTTCCCTACTTTATTTTGGCAACAAAGCCTATTCCCCAACTTATGTACTCCACCGTCCCAGATTATTAATATACTAGATAGTGCATTAACATGTCAGCAAACTCGGCACGTTCTAGTAGATATATGGTTTAGCACATGAACGTAACGCAGGCTTGTGTCTATGTGTCCTTTGTATGATGATAAGGTAAACAAAAAATTTTACGTAGTGAACTTAGTAATATAGTTTTTCTTTCATATTGAATTAGTAATATAGTTGAGTGGTCATAAAATATAGGTATTTGCTCAATTGCCTATTTAATTTTTGTAGTAGTGTATGGTTAACCGGAAAGTTCTTCTGGGATCAGGTGCATTAATTCTTATGTGATGCACACCTAGGTTGTGGGAAGTGGGTGGCCGTGACCACCCTATTTTTTTGGAAAAAAATTTGTAACCCCGTGTTATTAAATTCATTTCCCAGGTTGGACAAAGATCTGTCCCTCGAGTGCCCTCCTCTCTCAGTCTTCTTAACCCAACCCACTTCAAAAAATCCCTCTTCTAAAACCTGAACCCACTTTCCATCATCTTAATGTTTTCCTCATTAATACACAAAAGAAGGTTTGCATTTGAAGAATCTGACAAGAAGATTGAACTGTTTTCTTTGTTTATGGCATAGTCAATTATCCACCCTCAGTTCTAGCTGCATCTGCTGTAGATACTGCTCAATGAACTGTTAATAGGTTCAAATATTAGCCAAATGCTAGTGAACGGCATACCAAATATACTGAAGATCAGCTTGTGAAGCGTTCAAAGTTGATTGTGAAATTTCACAAAAAGGCAGCAAAAGGGAAACGACTGTAGTCTAATAGGAAATAATATAGCACAGCCCTGCTTGGGTATGCAGCAAAAGCAGAAGCAGCTGACTATATACTGAATACAAAACTCTAGTGAAAGTTACTAGTGACATTATCTTATGTTTAGAAGTTTATGATTCAGATTTGTCTTCGAGTTTGCATATTTATAAATGGTTTCCGGCCAGTTTCTGCTTCATGCTTTCTTCTATGAAAGTAGTTTCCTCAATTATTGCTTAAGAACTAGTGATAAGGGGGAAGTTGTACTTACTTTTTGTTTATTTCTTTGACATAAATTAGTTTAATCTTTTAACTCGGACATCTAAATAAGTTGTTGTCTGGTTTGTGACAACCGTTTTCATTTTACCAGTGAAGGAGATATTTGGTAGACAAAAATTAATACATAAAGAATTCTTAGTCATTTCTTGGCCCCCCGCCCCTGATTGCACCCGCACCCTATCGCCCATTCAGTTAGTAGGAGAGGTTTTGAACTTTGAGTCTGGTTTGTGAGTTTGATGGTTTGAGGAGCTGTAAGGATAGTCATGACTCGTTTCAAACAAAAGAAAAAAAGGAGTTTTGGAAGGTGGAATGGGAAGCTAATCAGTGCAGGTGGCGCACAGGCGCCTCCACTAGCAATGAAGATGGAATACACGTGGATGATCAGAGGGGAAATGTTGCTGAGCTGCTACGCTAACTGTAAAAGCAGGTGGATGTACCACACTACAGCAAAGGTAGGAATCCAATCCAAGTCTTCACCCACACATCTCACAGCCACATTTCCCATCACTTAGCTATAACATATTCCGTAAAGTTAATTAGAACAGGCCATTTCCTAACGTATATATGAAAGGTCACTTGGAATTACATATACAAGGAGGATCCACAGCCACTTGAAGTGAAAATGACTCATCCGTTGTGCTTGAGAACCCTTCGTCAGTTCGTCCCACAGTCCATTTTTAAGGCTTTTTTTTTGTACAATTTTTTTTAAGGCATCTAACATGCCACGACAATGGCCTAGCTCGGGTGAGAATGACCCGCTATTGCTTCATCCCTTAATTGCTACTCCACTTCCATGAAGCTTGAAATATAATTTGATTAAAAGAAATTTTCATGGTCAAGTTGAACCATCAAGTATAAACCAGAAATATGTACCTCGGGTGCAAAAGGAAGACGAAAGAAATATATGATAACTTACCTGCTTCGTTAGATATGCGTGCGAGTCAACAAGAAATTGGGTGATTTTGGAGTAGGCCAACCCAAGCGTAGCGTAATGGAGCAGAGTTGGACTCCCATTCCTAGTCCAATCAGAGATCGAAGTGGAGTGGAGAGACAAGGATGAAAACCTTAATTAGTGTACGGCCCAAACAGAAATAGGAAGAGCCAACTAAATCGGTAGGATCATCTTGCTTTTCATGATGGGCCCTCTTCCTGTGCTGTTACTTTCATCAATGGTGCACGTGCGACATGAAATATATTAATATTTTTTATTCCAAAAATCAAATATATATATATATATATTTATAACGAAAGGTGTCCGAGTCCTTAGGACCCAACTAGAAAGGGTACGGCAACCGGCCTCTTAGAGCACGGTATCTCGCCGCCAATCCCCTCGGGAACGTGCAAAGCCCACCTATCATACAAGCAAATCGGATGGACTCCTAAGTGAATAGCCAATGGAGCATAAATTTAAACTCAAGAAGTCCGATTCAGAAACTCTGAATAATAAACAAATTGGAGAGAGACTCCCAAGAGAAGAAGAGAAATAATCACACACATATATGGTACACTGAATCATAATATTTCACATCAGGTGCAATATTGTGGTCAGGCACAGGAAACTCTATTTTTTTGTATAAGCCATAGAGTCCAATAAATTTAACTCACACTTTAAATGCAGACAAACTTTATTGGATGTAGTGTATTAGTTTTTATGTTTATTTTTGTGGTAATATATTGGCCTTTGTTAATGGACGAGTAGGGTCCGCCTAACCCTCCATCCTTCTTTGGTGGTTTTTAAGACAGCCTTAATTTGGTAGGTGATCATTAACAAAGAATAAGCAAATAGAGCCCGATCAAGCCAAATCAAGCCCTCCCAAAACCTGCTCCTCTCGACACTTGGTCTAATCCTCTCAATTCCCTCTTCCTTCATCCTCCCATTTTGATAAGAACCTTTCCTAAGGATAGAATCAAGAACTAGAAAATGTCAAAGAGATCGAGATACATAGGTTTTCTTAGAGGGAAACCAAGACCTCAAGGACCAAGTCCGATTTTACGGTAAAATCATCAACACGTCTAGGCTTTTGTTACACAAGAGTCTTTGTTCAATTACAAGTGGTTACAGAAACTGCCACAACTTGCTAATAACTACCCACTCCTTTCCTACATATAGTACAATAGTATATATCACACCCACATGACTTACTACACTTTATTTATGTCTATCTATATACACGTCATACATACAAAGCCATATAAAATAGATTGCCAACTTATACTGCATACAAATTGTTGAGACAATTATATAGGATTCTATCACACTTCTTCCAATCTTAACCCCATTCTATCTGCGATTAATTTACACCACCTCCCTACAATCCAGCCTTGTTAACCAACCAGTTGATATTTGTAGATGATCGAAAGTGTAAGGGTGAAAGGAACGTCTTGAGAAGATTTTTTATCTCATTTTCGTAGGCCTATTCCACGTCATGTTCACAAGCATTTTAATCCATACATTGCTACATAATAACATTAATGCATAGGATGAATGCACTTTTTTTTATTCTGGACGAATGCACTTTCAATTAGGAAAAATAAAATTTGTACAAAAGACACACTTGAAGCACAAACTTCTATACCCAAAACTTTAAAATAGAATCTAAAAATTCAAACTAGAAGATGGTGTACTATCGTAAACTAGATTTTTCAGGGATTTTACTAAACACAGGGGATTGTTACGATTTAAACCACACGGTGTAACAATGACTAAAATCACGGGGGTTTTGTTGTAAACTAGATCTTTTAAGGGGTGATATATCCACAATCCCACAAAACACTAGCTGGTGAAAATTTTCACTGGGTACTCGCGAGTGACTTTCTACTGTGAGAAAATTTTCCTCATTAATCATTTCGCATGGTAATTTGGGTTCAAAGTTGTGACATTTTTTGCTCACCTTGAACTTGTACAAAATTTTCCACGCTTTACTGAATTGATTAGTATGGCCCCACCACTCATTACATATTTCGTGGATGAGCATCTTCCTTACGGAATGCTCATTATGCTTTGGCCTTCTCGAGCATGCTTCAGCTTCACCTACTTCTATTTATTTCTCAAGTTTGCCCAATCATAAAAGCACCTTTTTTTCCTTTTGATCTCATGCATACTATTTGATGTTGATGTCATTCAAAAAATTGGCATCATTCCCTTTTTGTTTTAACAAAAAACACCTATTGATCTCTTCTTTCTTGTTCTAGTAAATTTATTTGTGTACTAGTTTCTGGAAAACATATTTAAAATACGCTTGAGTCAAGGAAACTGAGTATTTTCTTTTTTGCGTGTAAAAACTTTACACATGACTAATGCAAGGGACAAAAATTGTTGTGGTTCTTTGTGCATTAGTGGGGGATTATTTGCAACAGGGAGAAGTTTGTTTTGCATAAGAAACCCCAACAAATCCTCAGAAACACAGGGGGTTGGGGAATTTTTCCACTACTTAATATTGTAATAGGTGTAAGTTATTATGGATTCGTGCAGTGCTTCGACTTGGGATCCTGAATTAATCGTGGATTTGGATGAATAAAGTATTATAGGACTTCCAATTAATGCTATGCTCGAAATTTCTAGACTTAATGCTCCAGAGCATTTTAGTCATTGATTTGAATGAAACAGGCTTTGTATTTGAAAAAAAAAATAGTTTGTCGAAGTCTTCCGCTTTACTTTGAGTAAAATGAGTTTATAAAAGTTGGGTTACAAAAGGTGTGGAAATAAAATCCATCACGACTCTCCTGCTGCCCTGCCCTTTCGCTGTGTCGGCCCTCTGTGTCATCTCCGCCACTCTGCCGCCCCAACAGTGTTAGCCACGGCCAGTGTAGTAGCGAACATATATGGCGAAGGTGGCCATTTTTCTGGGTTCTTATAAAAACAATATCATAAAACTAATCCCGAAATGGAGGGGTGAACCCTAATGGTATTATTAGGAGAAGTCAATGGCAGTTTTTGCAAATGATGTGGTTGATTTGACTCATTGTTGTGAATATGCATTAATATGCAAGGTAATTACCTCTCTGGTTATGGATGTAGAATACTACCCATTGAACTGATCTATTATGTAAAGAGTAATTATTCCAAAGATGAATGACAAAAATAAGTAATCTGTAAACTGAATCAAAGAGAAATTTTTGAAAGACATAAGCTTCATAAGTGACATACAGAATGCAATGAATGTAAAAAAGAACACAGAATGCACTTTTAACTTGCAACATTTTTAGTAGGGAAAATTATATAATAAATCATCGAAAAATTTTTACAAAAGTGCATTGCACGCTAATCATTAGCATGAGGCGAGGTGCGACGGTGGCCGGGGCGAGCGCGGGGAGGACGGGAATGAGGCGAGGACGGTGGAGATGGAGTCACCGCCAAGGCGAGGCGAGGCGGTGGCCGGAGGCGAGCGGGGGGAGGCGGAGGCAGAGCTGAGGAGTCGCCGGAGAGAAAAAACCAAGTTTAGGGCTCGGTGCGGCCGAGCCCGAGCCGAACGTTATAAGTGAATTGAAGGCGTCAGTTCAACCGATGCCTTTCAATTATAAAGAAAGGCGTCGGATGAACCGACGCCTCTAACATGATTTTTATAAAAAGGCGAAGGGACCGAAAGGCGTCGGTTTAGTTAAATACTGATGGCGTCAGTTGAACCGACGCCTTTATGTTTTCTTTTAAAGGCGTCAGTTGAACCGACATCTTTCGGGTCAGTTATAAAAAAAAAAACTACGCAGGCACCAGCGGCCGAGCTGGAGCCTGCGTGGCTTGTCAGATACCCTATTCTGCAATTATTTTCTACAGTTTGTTATATTTGTAATTTTTTTTCAATAATTTATTATATAATTTCCCCTTTTTAGTAATTAACCCATACCTAACATTACCTTTTCCACTTAAGTCAAGCGCGTTATACATTTATAAAAAAACAAACCTGAAATAAAATTCTAGCATAACTGAAAGGGGAGTAGACTGACTTCATATTCTATCTAAACACGAACTGCCAAGAAAGAACTCAAACTGATATCATAATATACAGTACATAGATAGGACGTTTCATGATCAGTTCGAGGAAGGCAAGTGATACTAACGAATGTATATAATTCCCGCCTAGCTGCATGCACTAATGGTCTGTATAGTTAAACCTATCCCGCCGCCAGATGAATCCAAATATTAATGCGCATATACTCCCGGAAAAAAGTAAACTACGTTATCTTAATAGATGATGGTACATGAGCAACAGCAAGAATGATTTATGATCTTCCCGTGTTACCTAATCGAGTTTGACAGGCATGGACCACAACTTTTTCCACCAACAATTCAAAAGTTAGTCGGGCCTAGAACTTCAGAGATTAGTGCTTGACAATTAAAAGTCCAATACTTCACGTTTATAGCTTCAATCCATGTTCAGTGATATCACCAGTCGTCACAGATTCACAACATATTTGCATAATAGTGAAAATGACAATACGCATGTAATTCGACCGCTAAGAACTAATGAACTTTTTTTTTGGAACTTAAGAACTAATGAACATGTGAAATGTAATGGTTTGATTAATTTTTCCCCACCGACGATTGGTGTGGCTGTTCACACATTTGTGTTGTCTTCTGAATGACTTGCTCATTTGGTTACCACAAAAAACAAAGAATGACTTGCTCGTATTGAAACCGTACAAAAGAAAACCGGCCGGTCATGATAAGAACAAGAAGCTAGATCATGAATCATTGTAGAAGTGAGGAGCACTGTCCATTGTAGAGGCCTTTCATTCCGAAGCATTTCTCTACTCCAAATTCATGCGTACCCTCTTACTAGTACAAAATCAAGTTTATATTTATTTCAAAGTTAGGGTTGGTCGACTTCGTCTTAATGTATAAGTACTAGTGTTATATGATCTCCTTTTTTTATGTTATATGATTTTCTATATGGTATGCAATTGCGTAAATATTCTGTGCAATAATGACCTAACTCCACCCAGCTCTCACATTCCCCATCTCCAACTTCTTTTCACTGCATGCAGCCCCTTATGTACACTAGACGCAGCAGATACTATTAATGCGTACTGAGCAACTCCACCAGAGCCGGGAGACGTTATTTCAAAGGCCCGAGGAATATGCGTTTAATAAAATGCTATCATAGTTCCTCCATCTCGAGCTGAATTTAGATTCTACAAGTAAAATTCGATCCCTGCAGGATCTTTCATGGGTGAAGAATACTTCAAACAAAGAAGAGCCAGCACAAGAAAAAAAACAAATTTTCAGTTTCCATTACGTACGTAATAGATTATAAAATACCAAATGAAAAAAATTAGAGCGGCCTTAAAGCGCTTGTGCTCGTGTCTTCATACAAAATTTTAACTTGTGCGAGCAACTAGTTTATTTAATGTCTACATACAAAAATGTATTTCTGTCTTCTGTGAATACACATTCAAAACCAGAGTGTTACAGCAATTCAACAGTCGTTTGACTTCCACTTAAAACACAATTAGTATAACTGTAGACATAGTATAGTCAATACAATACACCGCAGTCTTATTAATTAATAATTACTCGCATGACTTCAACACCAAAAACATCTTACGAAAAAAGAAAAATAGCTTCCCAAACTTTATTTTACAAGCTAGAGGCAAGACTACTAAGACTGCAAGTACTCATTAGTGGTGTTTGCGTTGTTGGAGCATTTGAAACTTGCTGAAATCGCATAGAAATGATTGGAGTTGTCATCGAAATTCTGGGCATAGCTTATTGGGTCGTAGTGGCAGTGAAATGTGGAAGGTTTGGTTGCCGTACTCAAAATACTGAAACTTTTCTTCATTTTCTTCACAAGTTTCCTCAGGCAGCTTCCTAAAGTTGGCAGAGCTCTGGGGAAATTAATGGTGCCCGCATCACCATTCTCAGAGGGGAGGAAAATATTGGGTTTTTGCCGCTTAGAGCAACCCATTCTCTCTCTGTCTCTCTCTCTCTGCCTCCCAGGTCTGTGGCCTGACGTAGGACGCTTTATAATCTTAACAGCTGATACTTATATAGCGGCTTCGATGGATAGTGACTACCTTAGTTGCCAACTGACATTTTAGGAATTTTGCTTACTCAAGTTGCAACTTGCAAGGGAATGCGTCTAACCTAACCGAGCACCGTGACCATACTAGATAGGGTACTAAAGAGGTACACAGAGATGCTATGTACCAGTTTTCTGGACTTCTGATTGCAATAAAGCCAGCTGACGTGGATCTTCTACTTTCTTTTTACCCTACTGCTTGCTCTTATGCTTGGCAATGCATCCAATCAATGCGGGAGTATTTGGCTGGTGGGGGCAAATATAAGATTGGCTGGATCCTTGGGCTTAATCCACGCCTTTGTTGCTCAAAGTTGATCGGCGTTCCATTATCCAACTTATTGGAAAAAAAACCAAAAACCAAAAAAAAACTTATTGGTGGAGGGGCATTGAAGGCAGGTTGGCACCTTCTTGTCAAAATGGTAGTTGGAACTTGGAACCTGCTTGAGGCATTTCTGCCAGAATCCATTCCATTAAGAACACTTCCAATAATATGTACTCTCTTTTCGTGGTTTGCACTTAATGATCGGTGGATTGTTCACAATTGATCGAAGCGTGGAGCGTGGCTGCTACTTCCCCAACACGTGCGTTCTTTGTTGCAGCAAGTGACGAGACGAGATCACTTGCTCTTTGGACGCCCCAACCCCAGGCTTTGGGTGGAGAAACCTCTTGGGGTCACAAGATTATTTTGGACTATCCTGGAAAGGTTCGTTGGCTACAGGATTTGTTAGCACCAATCTCCACCACGTTTTCACCACTTATGTATGCTACATTTGGACAGAGAAAAGCAGACGCATTTTCGAGGACCTTTCTATTGAGTCCAGACACTTTGACAAGCATCATTATGAAGCAAGTCAGATCTATTCTTGAGACGTTTAACCCTAAGCAAGTTCTTGTAAACAGCTGCACTTTCCTTTTTGCTTTTTGCGAGGATTGAGTTCTTTTTATCTAGAGGTTTTTCCATATTGGGTCGATTACATTTTAGTCTAAATAGGTAAATTTTAGCCAAAATAATACAAAGGTAGAAATATGATATCCACTTTGGTACAAAGTACCTAAAATTTGATATCCATTTTGGTCCCACACTAGATCCTATGCACTTAAATTTTTTTAAAATGACAAAATTACCTTTCCCCGCGTGGAACAACATAACTGCCACCAAACGGCGTCATTTAACGCCATTTCAACGTCTTTACCCACGTGATTTATCAAAAACTATCCACATGAGTATTTAAACTCCACAACCTCATGTTTCCTCATTGTTGTGTTCCTCCTGCCCAGGCCAAGGGATGTGGTAAAGGATAAGTTCTGGGCAATGATGGATAAGTCCAACCTTGCTATTTTGATGCATATCCCTAGGCTAGGGATGTCTACACTATGCTTTGGAATGACGCTAGTAATGTCTATTAGGATAGGGAGGAGAGGAAAGATCACTACAACTTGTTTCGTTGTGGAGCTGTCTTACAAGTACGTTGTATCTTATGTCTTGTGTTCACCATTATAAGTTGTAGTTACTTATATTGTAGTTATGATGTAATTGCATATGTGATTATTTCTTATAGTTCAGGCTGTGAATCTGTATGTATATGTTGATAGGAATGTTATGATGTCATATTATGATGATCATTCTACATTGTCTTTACGTATATTGTGATGTAGTTGTGTCCCTGTGATTATTTTGTGCAGTGTAGGCTGTGACTCTTTATGTATAGGTTGAGATGTGTGTTGTAATGCATGTTTATGTTTACCATTATAAGTTGTGTTTACTTATATTAGGTTGTGATGTACACTAACAGTTGCTATTACAATTGACTTTAATATTTGACATTTAAACTAACTTCAGTGTTTGTCATGAACAGGTTTGGTTCTTCAAATTGGCAGAGGCCAAGTTCACAGAATTTGGGTGGTTGATCTGGTCGGATAAAGAAGAAGACCAATCACCCAAGCAGAAGAAGTGAAGTGTTAATGTTGCCCAAGATACATACGAGGTTGGTACGACATTGGATACAGAGGGTTTACCAGTGGAGCTTGTCTTTACTGAGGATGAACAAGCATCATACTTGTTCATCATGGGCCAGGATGCGGCAGGGGACATTGAGGAAGGATGCAAGAAGTCCAATCAGCTACCACGTAAGAGGCAGCAAAGAAAAAGGAGCAAGGTGAAAAGGGTAGTGGAGGCACCAGTGGAGGGGGCTCTTAGGAGTTGTGCCGAAGTTAAGCCTCCAAATAAGGGGCCCCACAGCGGCTCAGATACTAAATCTAAAGTCATCCAACAACCTAGCTGTCACGGCCCTAATTTTAAAAACTATTTTTAAAACAGAGTAGTAGCGGAAAATCAGAGGATTATTCCTCTATACGATAAATCATTAGTTGAAAATTTTTGACTAAGCATCTAGGCTGTGATAACTGGTGTAAGAACCCTCACCTTAAATGTAACATCCGAAAAATTAGTAAGTATCTTAAAACTGAAATTTGACCCTCTTAATGATTGATTTGACCGTGTGGTGCTTTGTTTAAATTAAAGTTGGTGAGAAGAGCTTTCCAACGACACCAATTTTGTGTGATTTGGAGTTCGGAGTAAAAAGATATGAGAAATTGAATAAACACGATCGATCGCGCTGAAAACGATCGATCGGCTTATGGAACACGATCGATCGGCTTCGATCGGCTACGATCGGCGCCATCGTGCAGTTTGTAAACAGCGCAGGACAATCGATCGCCGTATTGCACGATCGATCGCCAGTTGCGGTTTGGCGAATTCTAACCTAATTTTGAGGCGGATTTGATTGGGAAAGATGTCATATCCTAACTAGACTTGTATTGCACGTTCCTAGGGTGATTTAGGGACTCTCCCATTGGTGGAAAGTGCCCAAGATATGGTAGAATTGATTGGGCAAAGATCTTCTAAAAACCCTATATAAACCCATAGAGTCTAGGCTTGTGCTTTTGAAAACTAAACCCTAGAACGTCCAGAGGCTTTCCCCTCTCCTTCCCACGTTCATCCCTCTCTTAGAAGACCTCTTCTAGTGGGAATTGCTCAAGAGCTTGGATCGGGAAGCTTTGAAGGAAACGGAGGAGACGAACATCGCGTGGAAAGGCGACGTCTTTTGGTGATAAAGAGTAGGATGGTTTTTCCCTCTCTTCTTATTCTTTTCTCACATTATATGATGAGTGTTCTTACTGACTTCCTTGGAGTATTGCTTTGAATCTTGCGGGATTAATGATTTATGTCTTGTTTTCCATGTGTATTGCGATACATGCATATATGCCTTCATGCTTCATGTCTAGATGGTAAATCAGATCAAAGTTGGATGCTTTATTAATTTTACAGAAGATAAAAGTTCTGATATTGCTTTGATTATGATGTCTAATGATTGAGTCTTACGCCTTAATGATCGTTTTGCTTAAATTGACTTAATTGAAAGATATTATGGTCTAAGATTGTGTTATATGGGGAGAAACATGATAAAAAGGGAATCTTTTGGTAATTCTAGTTAATTCCAGGATCTGTAATTGATCTAGGAGGGGAGTACTATCATCTATCATGAGTAAATTATCATCTATAAGTGGTTCGGAATAAGAATATTAAAGTTTAATCATGTGTTTCACTTTCGGCCAGAACTGTTTCTGCATGGACAGTCGACAGTAAATAATTCATAACTAATTCATATGATATCAGAAAAATATAAAACCGGTGGGGTTAGAAACTAGACCCACAAGGGTATTCTCAGTAAAAATTTCAGAAGATAACCTCAACTGTACAGTGTCTGGGAGCCGCCGGAAGGGGACTGTTGTGCATAAGACAGTGAGCAGAATCTAAGTGAAAATACTATGTACTTAAGTAAAACCACTTAATAAGATGTGAAGATGATATGACGTGCTAGTAACTAATACTAGACTATATCCTTATGATTATCACAGTAAGGTTGGGTTATGGTTAATATGATAGATGGGTAATACCTATGTTAAGAAAACCGTAATCGTGTATTTGAAGATAAAGCGCTTGTGTCGGTTTGAGGTTCCATTTGGAATCCAAATCATCTAGGACTCATTAATACCTTGTCTCTGATTTATATATTTCAATAAGACCTATATGAATTTCCATCTAGGGCTGAGCATGAACGTATGTATGGATTGTGTTATTCTCTTTGTGTGACGTTTCCACTTATACTCCGTATGAGAGTCTTTTCCGGTGATTGATACCTTATGTGGTTAGAGCGTTGCGGCCTCTATTTCTTTGAATTATTATTCATCATGATTATTTGATTGATTCCTCCACTAGAGGTCTTGCGGGACTTCTCCGGAAGTGGATTCATAGTATGCTCAAATTATGCCATTGCTTGATCTTGCGGGGTCACTAATATTTGTGGTACTGCGGTTCCATACTGCCCAAAAAGAGGCAACATACGTACGTTAGATTGTTGACATTACGGAAGGTCTTCAGTCTCCGCCCATCGTGTCCGTAAGCACTGGTGGGGCCAGCATCCTAGACGCATGGCAGGGTTCCAAAAAGAGGACCCCTAGGGTGGTTCTGGTATAGTCACTTGCGGGTGATCGGTTCAGCGAGCAGAAATTGTACTCCTTTCACTTTTAATGTCTGGAGCTTTTTAATATGATTATCATTCCCTCCTTACTCATATGTGTAGTAGGAGCCTTATTGTTGTTTTCCCTACTTGCGGGTTGGAATTATTATTGACTAACCTTTCAGGTGTATAAATCCTTGGTTTAGTCCAGATGTTGCGGCATCTTCATAAACCTTTGTTATTCTTATCCTATTCATATTGTTTGTCCTAATTCAGTGGGTTTTTACATCCTACTGAGTGTTTCGATGAAATACTCATGCATCCTCTGATGCAGGCGCAAATGGAATTTGAGATCAGGAAGTTGCAGTAGTGAAGCGGTCGCAGGAGCCGTGAAGACTTAGAGTTTATATTATTTGCTTTGCTTATTTGATGCTTATGACATTTAATGGCAATTGTGTGCCATAGATTTATAGGTTTATTTGATTTGACTTTCTTAAATGGATTATTATCAGTATTATTAAGTAAATTTCCATTCCATAGTATTCATTAATGTTTGTATTTGTATTGCACTGATTATGGGCATGACCGATTACACATCCTTTGGAGATGATCGTAATTGGTGGTGAAATCGACTGTTCGGTCTCGCGCCCGAGATTCTCTACCTCCAAATGTATATCATTGATTGGCTTCCGCACTCCGATCGAGGTATGGGATTTCGGGGCGTGACATTAAAAACCGGTTTATTTTTGTTAAACGTGGATTATCGTGTGGTTTAAACACTTTCAGATTAAATTCGGTTGATTTCGAAAATAAAAATGGTTTTCAAAGGTTTCAATCAAAAACAGCTTCACATAAATGAGTTTTAAGTGATTTAGAATCAAATCTTAATTTTTGGAATTTTTTTTCTTCTGATTTTTACCTATTTTCCCGAAAATTAGGGTTTGACGGGACCCCCGGCGGGCCCCGCCGACAAAATTAGGTTTTGTGACCAAAAAGCCCCAGACATTAAACAAAGTCGTTATAAAAATTTTCAGAATTTTCTGAGCTTAATGTGGTATTAAAATCGCTAAATTACCCATTTTTAGCCAAAATTGCTCATTTTACCCCAGTTTTTACCTAGGTCTACCCCAAAACTTTCTATAAAAGGAAAGGGTTGCGCCCTCCCCATTTTGGGAAAGGGTTTTGGCTTGGATCAGCAGCCTCTTTCCCCATTTCCAAAAGAGGAAAGGAGTTAAGGTATGCTAATCTATGCTTAATCTTTCATTTTCATTTCATTTTTCAATAATCTTTACTCAAAACCTTGATTTTCCAAATGATTTCAAAGCATTTGAAGGATAAAAATCTCTGTTTTAATATGTATCTTCAAACCCTAAGCTTCAAATTTCGTTTTTATATGATTAAAAGCCCTAGATTTAAGGTCTATTTTGGGTTTTCAAGCTTAGTCGCGATTAGTAGAGTATTAACAATGGATTTATATTTTCTTCAAGGTGATTAAGGTGTTGGACTTCGTGGTCATCCAAATCAAGGTAATGGGTTCTTTAATCTCAGCTTGGGTAGTGTAAATCTTGTTTTAATGAATGTATTTTGAAGGGGTTTATTCATTTTTAGGTCTCTAATGGTAAGATTAGTTTTCCTTAATCTCATGCTTTCTTTTCTTTGGGTTTTGATTTGTGATGGTCTAAATAGGATTTCTGGAAAGTTTGGTGTAATTTGGATATTGTTTGATGCTTCGATTTGATGTTTGAAGTTATGAAAATGGTATTTCAGTTTAATTCTCGAAATGAGGATATACTGAGTGTTTTGGAATTATTGAACTTTACTGAGGTACATGGAATTGTTCTTTACTGTTCGCAATTACATATAACTTAGTAACTTTCAAAAAATTCCAATAAACTCAGTAATGTTCGAAAATTTACAGTTAAATGGGTTTTTGGAAATTTTGCATTTTTTTCCATGATTTACTTCACTTAATGACATGAGAAGTATATTATGAGTTAATGAGGCCACGTGATATGGAGAAATGATGATATAATACCTTATGTATGTTGGATTATAGAAAATAAATGTGAGTATGCTTGTAGGAATGTTGTCGAGTTCATGCAAGTAAAGTTATGTTTTTACGGTGGTTTTCACCATGATTTTGGGATTGTGACCAGTACTTAAACGAGTTTTCAACATATGAATATGACACTATGAGTTATGATAAGTATGAATCATGTGATTAGGATATGCATGACTACACACACGCATGGGGATTTACCATGAGAATGTAATTATACCTTGATTATGATGCATGTGGGAATGGGTTGAGAGCATGTTTCATGTGTTGGCACCCACGTAGGATTTGCTCACGTATGTATCCTGAGAGCATGCATCATGAATCGAACTTCATGAATGAGATTTTACCGTGTCTTCATCGGTGTTGATCGATTGTATGCTATGGATGTACTTGCGTGCCGGATTAATCGATCGGAGAATTATCGAACTTGGTTGGTCCGAAAGGACACGCTTTCGATTTGGTCCTTCTTGGATCACGGACACTCCCCGGTTGAGTTTGATGGATGATATGGGGGGCGTGTTTCGTACTCGCCTTGCAGTTGATACTATTGAGATTAGTCGTACGGGACATGAGTATTCCCGGTGGTAGGCTTGTGCACCCCCTACCACATGTGTTCTAGGGTCCCGCGTAACCGGGATTCGGGCTCTCCCCCACCGCAGGAGACTACCCAGGGCGAACACACCTGTTCTAGTTTTGTTGTGTACGATTCGGGCACCCTTGGCCAGGGATGTCCAGGGCGAACAGACTTTGGGGTATACGACACCCCGTTGTTTCTAGCGAGGAAACCGGACCATGATACGCCTTCTTAGGCTTGATTGTGTCCCAAAGATATTGTGCTTACTCCTTGATGGAGGCATTCACCATTGTATTGATGCATTATTATGAATGCTATGAATGATTGTGTATCCTGTAGATTCTACGTGTATCGTGAAGGGTGAGTGTATGTTGATATAAATGCATGATTATGTACCATGTAGATGCTCCACATGTGACGTGATGGATGGATGGATCATGTTATATATGTATGATTGTGTACCAGGTTGTATGAGATTCATACCACAGGAATGCATGTTTAGACAGTTTGTGGTTGAGATATTATTATGTATCGTCTTATGACGGGTATGCATGTTCAGTAGGTATGTTGATAAAATTCCATGGTATATGATGTTGTGAGATGGACCTATGATTTAGACGGTATTATCACGTGGATTACGTATATTATTTGATGAACTTTCATGCTTTGATGTTTCTTGTGGATTTCCGATGTGTCTTGAAAAGCATTACTGAGTTTTATACTCACCCCTCTTCCTTGTTTTGTTTTGGGGCTGCGTGGTGCGACACACAGACGCACAGGATCCTCTCTTCAAGGAGCGACCAGAAGGGGTATGGGGTTAGTTTGAGCATGATGATTAGTGTTGTGTTATCGTACTCTCTATTGTCATGAGATTACAGTAGATGTCGTGTTATATTTCAGACTGTTTAGACTTGTTATCCGAGCCGCGTGTATGGCTCCGGACTTTATCTAATTGTGGGTATAAGACTTGTTGATATTCTAGACTTTATACCTCGTTGAATTTTTACTTGTTTATTCTTACACAAAGCGGCGCGAAACTCCGAAATTATGTTATCACCCGTATATGGGTGTAAGTCTTCCGTTTTGTCCGACATAACGTCGCCCCCGCACATCATTCGGCCCATGAACCGGGTTCGGGTCGGGTTGGGTGGTGCGCGGGGCGTGACAATTGGGGTTCGCAAATATGGATACAAAACCATATGTACATATAGTATTACAAGATGCAAAGTCGATTAAACCAACACAAGTCCTCTAAGTGCAAGTCTGTATTCCAACTCAAAATATATTAGATAATAGTTGGCGCTCACAACTTAATACAAGATTCTGGAACAAACCAGGAGAGGAAAATATGCTAAGTAGCTATCTGCATGTCCTTACCACCAAGCTCTAAATTCCCAGGTATCACGTGAAGTCAATCTTCCACGACAGCACCTACATTGCATAAGGATACTAGTATAAAAATACTTAGTGGGATACTATAACACAATCATTAGTATTAAAAATAGGATTTGTATTAACATATTATGCAACCTATTACAGGGTTCCACTTGAATCTTTTATTAATCTTTCAAGCAGAGTCTTTTATTGCTTCCTAAGTTCAAGTTCAATAATTAAGTCTTTGTCCCATAAAGACAAACTCACTGAATGTCACACCTATATGATAGACACCACGAAAACACCATGACTATTATTCCGGTTAATACCGATAATCACGGCACGCCCTGAATCCCTCAAGGGTGACTGCCTCGTCCATTCCTTATCTTAGAAGGTATGGCCATCAGAAGGGTCTGGCTCCACATCAGCTCTTCGATACAATTTGGGTCGGAATGACGTAGCCTTCCAGGATGCTAGTGTCTCCAATGTGCACAATAAACCACCTGGCATCCATGGCTCAGGATGAGTATAGAGCTTCCATCAAGGGAAGATACAAAAGCTCTCTCTAAAATCCATAGAGAATAAGCAAGCTCTCTCTCTAAAATCCATAGAGAAGAGGCAAACAGCTTAAGCCTAGTCAATAGAAGATGTAATGCTCTCTCTAAAATCTATATAAAGATGCAAACATCGGCCAAAATAAAAAGTACATGCTCTCTCTAATATCCATAGAAAGATACAACAGCTTAAGCTCTGTGTCATCAGGTACCATGACACAGAACTTCCACGCGCAAAGAGTAATATACAGAAATGAGGTGAAAAAGTAACTTGAATGGTTAAATCATCATGACTCCGTGTATAAATCTCAGATTGGACTGATTCAAGGTTCATGTTAAAGTCAAGAAGTCAGCTTTCCAATGCCACCAACCACGCGCAATTCGGAGTTCGGAGCGAAAAGTTATAGCAATTTGAAATTCATAAACAGTAACCACGATCGATCGGCTATCAATGCGATCGATCACCATAGTCGCAAAAGTAGTGTATTGAAGGAAACGATCGATCGGCACAAAAATGATCGATCATATCTACTGGAATTTTTCAATCGCGCAAGACAGTAACTACGATTGAACGATATTATACGGCGTCGATCGGCAAAGCGATCGATCGGATGAAAATAATGAAGGAATTGCGATCGATCGGTAGGCGAACGATCGGCAATACGGAGCGATCGATCACCGTATACGGAAAATGCGATTTTAACCTATTTCGACTCGGATTTGGAAGGGGACTTCGTGGTTTTCCTTTACTCTTATAAATAGACCTTATGAAGGAACGTTTTGAGCATTAGAAAGTAGACCAGAGAATAGAGTTTTGAGCTTTATTGAAGGCTAGAGAGGAATAAGAGAAGGAGTCTTTTGGAGCAAAGAAGAAAAAGGATTCATGACGATGGATCTACATAAATAGGCTTTTCTTTTCTCTCTTTCTATGTGTAACTAAACTTTTATTCAAGGCTTGATGAAGCCCTAGATGTATATTGCTACTCTTGATAGTTTAATTTTATAAAGTTGATTATGATTCATGCTTAATGCGATTTCATGAATATTCGTTTGAGTGCTTGATCATAGACTTGATTGATTATGAATGAAATTAGATATTGTGATTGATTTTATGCCCGATCAAGGATAAGATTAATTGCATTATAATAGAGTTGTGATTGATTCTATGCCCGATCAAGGATAAGATTGATTACACAATAGTGGATGAACTTTCGTGTCCGATCAAGAATGTTAGTGAATTCATTAGTAATTCGTGTGTCCGATCAAGAACACGAATTACCATATCATGTCAATGTATGCTTAATAATAATTGAGAGTAGTAATTGCATGTCTTGATAATTCTCTGCATTGATTAAAACTCAGCTTAGTAGTTAAAGTTCATAGCTTTATTTAGATTAAACAAAAATTGCAACTTTCTTCTCTTGAATTTGGTAAAAGATTAATCCGTCCCTGAGGTTCGACAACCCTTTAATACTCGTCGTAGTACAATTGCCTTGTGCACTTGCAAGGATTTTAATTTTAAACGATCAGCTCCCTAGCTCCTAGTTGATCTATACATGAAATATGCATTTTATTATCTCATAAAATTATGATTATACTAGTGTTTGATTAGAATAACTACTACTTTAACATAGTTTTTGCTTTTTGTAGGAAACAAGAGTCATATACAGAAATGAGGAGAAAAGTAACTTAAATGGTTAAATTATCATAACTTCGTGTACAAATGTCTGATTGGAAGGATTCAAACTTCATGTTAAATTTCAAGAATTTAGCTTTCCAACGCCACCAACCACGCACAATTTGGAGTTTGGGACAGAATGTTATAGCCATTTGAAATTTATGAATAGTAACCACGATCGATCAGCTATCAACGCGATCGATCGCCAGAGCCGCAAAAAAAGTGTATTGAAGGAAACGATCAATTGGACTCAAAACGATCGATCGTATCTACTGGAATTTTTCAATCGCACAAGACAGTAACTATGATCGATCGGCATTATACGGCGTCGATTGGCAAAGCGCGATCAGAGGGAAATAGCGAAGGAATTGCGAGCGATCGGTAGGCAAACGATAGGCAATATGGAGCGATCGATCGCCGTATATGGAAAATCGGAAATAAGACCTATTTCAACTCTGATTTAGAAGGGGACTTCGTGGTTTCTATTCACTCTTATAAATAGGCCTTATGAGAGAACGTTTTGAAAAATCTTAGAGACCAACCCTTGGAGACTTTAGAGCTAAATTGGAGGCTAGAGCAAAGGAGAGAAGAAGATGAAGAACATGAAGAACACGATGGTGATTTCTCTTCCGATGCGAGGCTAAACACTTTTCCAAGGCGTAGATGAAGCCCAATAATCTGGTTGTGTAGTTTCTTTTCTCTCATCTTATGTTTTTACTCTAGTTGGTATATAGATTTTATTGTGTAATCACCGTTAATTCAATAAAAGTTTGTTCTTTGTACTCGAGAGAGAAAAGAGTGAATTCTTGTGAGTTTCAATCCGAAGAATACTTGCGTATCCGAGAGGAACGTGAGTAGACTGAGGTGTTATATATCAATAAAGTTTCATTGGTTTATACTCGAGAGAGATAAATCACAATTCCATATTTTAATTATTTTATGTGTTACATCCGAGAGAAGAGCACTATATTTTGAGTTGACAAGTGTATGTCCGAGAGGAATATGCTAACCAATTGGAAATCTTTGTTCAAAAGAAAGAGAGAGAGAGAGAGAGAGAGAGAGAGAGAGAGAGAGAGAGAGAGAGAGAGAATACACTAGTTTATTGTGGTGGATTCGAAGCTTTGGTTTTCTCCACATTGATTAATTCTCACTTAGTTTAGTTAAAAGTTCATTGCTTTCTTAGTCTAGAATCGACATTGCTATTTTCTCTTGAATTTGGTAAATCATTCATCTGTCCCTGAGGTTCAACAACCCTTCTTAATACTCACTGTAGTACAATTGCCTTGTGCACTTGCAAGGGTTTTAATTTTAAACGATCAAGTTTTTGGCGTCGTTGCTCGGGACGGAAGCCAATAGTTTACCAGACTCTTAGCATAGTTAGTCTTAGAGTAGCTTAGCGTTAATTTAGATTTCTTTTTAGTAGCTTAATTGCTTTCTTCTTCTTTTGCAGGATTAAGAGAGGACGCTGATTTTCGTCATCGTAGGAAAAGCCATCCCTTCCCACTGTTTGCACTCTCTTAACTCTCTTTTAGATAAATTTGGGTGCTTGGTGTTTTCCATTTTCTTTGTGGGATTGCATGACGTGCTAGTTGTCGCTATTAGGATTGCTAGTTGTCGCTATATAGGGTTGATGCTTGCTAGTTGTCACTATTAGGATTGTTACAAGTTTTGTTGCTTTATATTGTGCATGCATGGTCGTCGTTCCCTGAACCCCGACCTGGCTTTTTATCCTGATCCTGAGCGACTGTCTGGAGCCTTTAGAACTCATAGCAACCCAATCTTTGAAACCCATCCTATGGCAGACAACATGAACCTTTAGGGTGGGAATGGCCTAAACCAGAATCCAGTAGTGCCTCATGCTCGTACCCTACAGGATTATTACAGGCCTACCACCTACACCTCTCCCTCCTGCATAATCTTACCAGAAAATGTGGCTAATTTTGAAATTAAGCCCAACATCATCCAGATGTTACCCACTTACCATGGCCAACTAAATGAGAACCCCTATAGGCATCTCCAAAAATTCCTAGAGGTTAACATAACCTTTAAACTTACACTGTCTGATGACCAGGTGCGCCTTAGGTTGTTCCCCTTCACCTTAAAAGATAGGGCCAAGGAATGACTATATTTCCTTTAGCATAACTCTATTTCCACTTGGGAGGAACTTCAGGCCGAATTCCTTAAAAAATACTTTCCTGTGGGGCGGACCAATAAGATCCGCCATGAAATCATCACCTTTACCCAGTTACCCAATGAACAATTCCATGAAAGCTAAGGGAGGATGAAAGACCTACTCCGGTCCTGTCCCCACCATGATGTGCCCAAGTGGCAATTAGTTCAACGATTTCATGAGGGTGCGTGCGATCAGCACAAGACCCTAATTGACGCCTTGATAAGCATAAAATATACATATTTATATGCCTTATTTACCTATATGCTAGTATAGTTTTTGTGATAAAACATGAATAAAATGGGTTATTTGTGATTAGGGTAGTAATTAGGGGATTAATAATTAATTTACTTTAATTAACTATTTTAGATGCATTAAAGAATTTAAGAAATTATATTTTTATTATGCGTCTAATTTTAGTTTGGTTTTATTATTGTAGGTTTGAAAATGCGAATTGCAGATCAGTAGCAGACGTGCGCATTAGACGTGTTTTGAAATGCCAAAGTGACCCAAGAGCTAATATCGCGCGTATTGAAGAATCTGAACCATTGATGAGCTACTTTAGAGAAGACGGGCGTGAAATTAAAATACGGGCGTGTAGATTCGATTCGGCGGTTGAGATCGTTACGATGGGTTTTATTTGATTAAAAGAAAAGGATGAGAACCGGTCTGGTCCGGTTCAGGAAAAAAAAAAGGGAAAAACAACCCGAGCCGTCGGCTCAGGTGTCGAAGGAAAACAGGGCGCTCGAGCTTCTGCTCGAGCGCCGGTATGACATGTGAGCTCTGGCAGGACCTGACGGCGGCCGGCGGAGCTCGGGTTGTGGCGGCGATCGAGATGGCGGTAATGGTAATGGCGGTTCTGGTTTTCCGACAACTACAGGGACGATCGGAGCAGAGCAGAACAATGGCGGAGGAAGGGCAAGACGGTGATGGGCTCGATCGAGTAGATGCAGAAGACGGCACAGTGGATAATGACAGAAAACAGAAAAAAGAAGATAGAGTTCAAATCGGAAAAACAGAGGAGTCGTGCTCGAATCGGGATTCTCTGAAACAGAACAGATTTGGGTTCATCCAAATCCGAAATCGATGGGGCAAGGACTCTCATCTTGAAGCCTATAAATAGAGGAAGATTAGGAGAAGAGAAAGGGGGGATTTTTTTGGACGAGCTGACGAACTGCTGGACGCTCTGTTTTGAAAAGAACAGAGTTTTGTTTTTGGTTTTTGGTCGTGATTTCGTCGGGATTTGACCGGAAATTGAAGAGGAGTAAGAGGAATCGAGAGGAGAAGATAGGGAGAAGAAGAAGAGAAGAAAAAGGGGTGATTTTTGCATCTGCTAGAGTAAACACGAAATTTGCTATAGTAACGGCTGATTGGGGAAGACGATGAATAGTAAATCATGAATAGTGATTTGCTACAGTACCCGTGAATAGTGTTTTGCTACAGTGTTTTTTCTTAAATGCAATTTCTTCTAATTCCAAATCTGATTTTTCTCTTGAATATGAATAGCTAAATCTTTTGTCAAAGCTAGAGGTGACGTTATTTAGTTGATATTTTTACGTCTATAAAGAAGTGTTTAATGCTTATTTCATTGAATGCGATGTTTTGGAAATAGTCATAATCTATACAATTATTTGATTTGTCGTTAACGTAAGGTACGGCGAATGCTTATAATTCCCTGTGATTAATAGACTATTCTTATTAATGATAAATTTTCCATTAATATTTTTATGTTAATGGTTATGATGAATATGAATGAAATACCTTCCGATTAGGTCAAATCATTATTTGAATCTAATTGCGTAATTAAATAGACATATAATATTAATTAAATAATTGATCCTTGAAGCTTTGATATCTCTCATCGATTATCTTTCCTATCTTTAATTAGTTTTAATTGAATTTTTAATCGTCATTTTATTAGTTAATTAAATTACAATTTCTCTACATGAATTTCCAGATAAGAATTTTAATTTGCTAAGCTAAGTAGTATTTAGATTAGTTTGAAGTAGAATAATCCTACATCATTTCCTGTGGTTCGACCTCGGACTTACCGAGTATATATTACAATTTATCAACCTTCGCTTGGGTTAGATCACGCCTCTTGTGGAGGCACATTCATAAAGAAAACCCCAGATGATGCTTGGGATATACTAGAGGACCTGAGCGAAAACTCTTTACACAATGCTACCCTCTATAGATCTGAAGGCCATATGCCTGGTAGGAATGCCTCAAGGGGAGGCATGTATGATGTTAAAGCTACCACGAACCTAGAACACCAAGTGGCATCCCTAACTGAGAGGTTTGACAGGTTTTTATCACAGACTCTACCTTATACCCCAACCTCTCAAGATGCATGTGCCATCTGTGCCAGCCCTATGCACATCATCGTTGATTGCCCCTCTGCTTCCCAGTATCCAGATCTTGTACAGGAGCATATCAACCTTGCACAAACCTATCCTATAGCCAATAACCCCTACTCAAATATCTAGAATCCGGGGTGGCGAAATCATCCAAATTTTGCCTGAAAACAACCCAACCAGGGGCCCACTTTCAATTAGGCCCCAAGACAAGAATTCCAAAACCCACCCCAGTCTTACCAACCAGCCACAAATCCCCCATTTGGCCAAACCAATAAGAAACCATCGTTCGAAGATCAAATGAGCCAAATGCTAGCCACCCAATCTACCCTCCTCTCAGCTTTTATTGCAATGGAAGCCAAGGTGGATGCCAAGATAGAAACCAAACACAGAGAGCTGACAGGTGAGGTAAAAACCTAGGCCCAGCTTGTCCATTCCCATACACAGTCCATTGCCAAAATAGAAACCCAATTAGGACAGCTGGCCCAATCTATGAACCGTAGGGAAGCAGGTACCCTGCCAAGCCAACCACAGCAGAACCTTAGAGAACAGTTTGCCGTCAAAGGTTCCCATTGTCCAAATGAGCAGGTACATGCCATCACTACTTTAAGGAGTGGTAAGCAAGTTGATAATCAGGTTAGGAACCCATCCATGGGTATTGCGAGTGACACAACTTCCCCAGATAAAGCTACAAAACCCACACTTGGCTCGGTTAGTCTCCCACCACAGAAGGAAGCCCCTACGGAACCCACCAATGAAAAATCTTATATCCCTACGGCTCCTTTCTCTCAATGCCTCAACCAACCCTCCCCGTTTAGTAAATCCCACCAACGAATGGAGGAAATGTTAGAGTTGTTCAAGCAGGTTAAGATCAACATTCCCCTCTTAGATGCCAACAAACAAGTGCCTGCGTATGCCAAATTCATGAAAGACTTGTGTACCCAAAAGAGGAAAACCAAATCCCATGTCACCCAAAAGGTCTTTTTGACTAACCAAGTGAGCTCTTTACTGACCAGTGATATGTCACCTAAATTTAAGGACCCAGGTGTCCCTGTTATATCCATTGTCATCGGTGACCATACCATTAGCCGAGCTCTCTTGGATTTAGGGACCAGTGTCAACCTGCTCCCTTACTCAGTGTATGAACAACTTGGCCTCGGAGAGTTGCAGCCCACCTCAGTCACTCTTCAATTAGCAGACCGATCCATTCGCAGACCTAGAGGTGTTATAGAAGACGTTCTCATTGGAGTTGACCGGTTCTACTTTCTTGTTGATTTTGTCGTCTTAGACATGGAACCAGTTGCCAACTCCAAATCCCAAATTCCTGTTACCCTTGGCCGCCCTTTCCTAGCCACAGTCGATGCCACCATTAACTGTAGGTCAAGGCTCATGAACGTCTCATTTGGGAACATGAAAGTTAAATTAAACATTTTTAGTGCTTTCCAACAACCCTCGAGTGAAGCTGAGTGCTTTTTGGTTGATGACCTAGATGACCTAGTTCAGAAATACCTTCCATTTGCTGTTCTTAAAGATGCCCTCGAGCACACCCTTTTCTATGACTGGATCGATAAATATGAGGGCACACCTGACCTTGAAGAGGTACATCAGCATTTAGCAGCCGCTTTATACCCTGGACATATCCCATGGAGACCCCACCCCGACCCTCTCCCTGTGTCTACCGCCCCACCACTTAAACCCTCCATAGAATCCCCACCCACACTTGAACTAAAAACCCTTCCTAGCTCCCTCAAATACGTCTTCCTAGGACCCAACAACACCCTTCCTGTGATTATCTCATCTAGCCTATCTACTGACCAGGAAGCCCAGTTGTTGGAGATCCTTACCACACACCGGCGAGCTATAGGGTGGACAGTGGCTAACCTCCTGGGTATAGAACCCTTTGTGTGCATGCATCGCATAAATCTGGAGGACCAGGCTAAACCTTCTAGGGAGGGGCAGCGACGGTTGAACCCACACATGAGAGAAGTGGTGATGAAAGAGGTAGTGAAATTGTTAGACGCTGGAATTATATACCCTATCTCTGATAGTGAGTGGGTGAGCTCCATCCAGGTCATCCCTAAGAAATCAGGCATCACGGTGAAACCAAACTCAGAGGGTGAACTTGTGCCAATAAGATAGACCACGGGCTGGCGGGTATGCATTGATTATAAGAAGTTGAACTCCAATACCCGTAAGGACCATTTCTCTCTCCCATTCATTAACCAAATCCTATAGAAATTAGCGGGCCAAGAGTTGTATTGCTTTTTAGATGGGTACTCCGGCTATAATCAAGTGCCAATTTTTCCAGGGGATCAGGAAAAGATGACTTTCACATGTCCCTTCGGTACATTCGCGTATCGAAGAATGCCTTTTGGTCTTTGTAATGCCCCTGCTACATTTCAGCGATGCATGATGTCCATCTTTTCTGACATGATTGATAAATTTTTGGAAGTTTTTATGGACGATTTTTCGGTGTTTGGCGCTTGTTTTGATGAATGCTTGCACAACCTTGCTTTGGTTTTAAAACGCTGTGAGGAAACAAATTTAGTGTTAAGTTGGGAAAAGAGCCATTTCATGGTTCAACAGGGGATTGTGCTTGGACATGTTATATCAAAAAGGGGAATAGAGGTTCATAAGGTCAAGGTTGACGTGATTGCTAATCTACCACCACCTACATCAGTTAAGCAAATACGGTCTTCCCTTGGCCATGCAGGTTTCTATCGTCGATTCATCAAAGATTTTAGCAAGATATCACGTCCACTATGTCACCTTCTAGGTCAAGACGTGCCGTTTGATTTTGATGAGTCGTGCAAAGATGCTTTTACAAAGCTCAAAACCCTCCTCTCTAGCTCCCCTATCATTAAGCCCCCTGACTATACACTGCCCTTCGAGATAATGTGTGATGCATCGAATTTTGCAATAGGGGCAGTGTTAGGCCAATGCATAAACAAAATTCCTCATGTTATCTATTATGCGAGCAAGACACTCAATGATGCACAATGGAATTACACTACCACCGAAAAAGAGTTGCTTGCTATTGTGTTTGCATTAGATAAGTTCAGGTCATATCTCTTGGGGAGTAAGATCATTATTTTCTCGGATCATGCAGCCTTGAGGTACCTTCTTTCCAAGAAGGATGCTAAGCCAAGGCTGATCCGTTGGATCTTACTCCTGCAGGAATTTGACTTTGAAATTAAAGATAAAAAGGGATCTGAAAATGTCGTGGCTGATCATTTATCCCGAATTCCTACCCCTGAATTGCTAAGCCACGTACCTTTGAGGGATTCCTTCCCTAATGAGCAGCTTTTTGCTGTCTCCACCACTGCTCCACCTTGGTATGCACATATTGTGAGTTATCTTGCGGTGGGTCAAATCCCAACCTTTTGGTCTAAACATGATAAAGACTTATTTTTCTCTCGAGTCAAACATTACTATTGGGATGACCCTAACCTGTTTAAGATATGTGCTGAACAAGTCATAAGATGATGTGTTCCTGAGAGTGAGTTTCATAGCATCCTATCTTTTTGTCACTCTCATGCTTGTGGTGGACACTTCGGTGGAAAGAAAATTGCGGTCAAAGTCCATCAAAGTGGTTTTTATTGGCCAACTCTATTTAAAGACGCTCATGCTTATTGTCAATCTTGTGATAGGTGTCAAAAACTGGGAGCCTTGTCTAAAAGGAATATGATGCCCCTACAACCTATTTTAATTGTTGAAATGTTTGATGTTTGGGGTATCGATTTTATGGGACCTTTTCCGCCATCTTTTGGTCATACATATATTCTTGTTGCTGTGGATTATGTGTCTAAGTGGATTGAAGTTGTTGCTAGTAGGACCAATGATCATAAAGTTGTGCTGAAATTTCTGAAATCTAACATTTTTAGCAGGTTTGGAACTCCTCGAGCTATTATTAGTGACGGAGGTTCTCATTTTTGTAACAGGTCTTTTGAAACTCTTCTCAAGAAATAATCTGTCATCCACAAGGTTGCCACACCATATCATCCTCAGACGAGTGGCCAAGTGGAGGTCTCCAATCGCCAAATCAAGCAGATTCTGGAGAAGACGGTTCGCCCAGATAGAAAAGATTGGTCCTTGAGACTTAATAATGCATTATGGGACTACCGGACAACATTCAAGACCCCTATTGGTATGTCTCCTTATAGATTGGTATATGGCAAAGCTTGCCATTTACCTGTTGAGTTGGAACACCGTGCTTATTGGGCTATTAAGGCGTTCAACTTCGATCTGGATAAAGTCAGTGAGCAGCGAAAACTCCAACTGAGTGAATTAGAGGATATGCGCTTTGATGCATATAAGAATGCCAAACTCTACAAGATGAGGACCAAAGCCGTACATGACAAGATGATATTCAGAAAGTCCTTTCAGCCTGATCAGAAGGTACTACTTTACAACTCTAGGTGCACATATTTCCTGGGAAGCTCCGATCTCGGTGGTCTGGGCCTTTTATTTTCAAAGAAGTATTTCTACATGGTGCTGTTGAGATCCAAAATCTAAAAGATGGGAGTACATTCAAAGTTAATGGCCACCGTCTAAAACCCTATCTCGAGACTATTGGTGACTTGGATGATGGGCTGGTGTATTTAATTGATCCGACAATTACAGAATGATTGTGACTACGTCTGGCTGAAGACGTTAAACTTAGCGCTTGGTGGGAGGCAACCTACGTATTCAGGTGTATTCTCTCCTTTATCTGATTTTCTTTATTATATGCTCATTGTCATGCTATATTTTATTCACATTGAGGACAATGTTAATACTAGGTTTGGGGGAGAGGATATGCTAAAAAAATAAAAAAAAATCGAAGAACAGTAGATACGATTGATCAGATATGAATGATCGATCGCTATCCGATCGACGCCTTATATGTGCGATCGATCGCTCTATGGTACATCGACACCATTCATCTTCAATCTAACGGGCACTGTTTCTCGATTTATCAAATGATCGATCGCGGTCGTCTTCCTCGCGTTTAAAATCCGAACGGCCGCGGCGAGAGAAATCTATTTCCTCTCGCCGCTGCCGTTTCCGACCCTTGTTTGAGCTAATACTCCAGCCCCCGAAGGATTTTTGCACGTAGAATCCGGATCCAGTGTCTGTTTTCAAGATTTCCATCTCCTTTCGTCGGATTTACTCATTGTTCTTCCGGTAAGCCAAAAATCAAAAGTCGATTTTTTCTTGGTTTATGGTAGATGTTTTTGAAATCTGACTCATGCATGCCCTTATATTGATTATTGTGATGCTTATGCATGACTTTCAGACTCTGATTCTTCAATTTTAGGTGTTTTCTTTAATTTTTAGGATTTGTGTTCATGTGATGAATAGTGTTTTGTTAAAAAAAAATTCTGAAATGAAGCCTCCGGGATATCTCTGCATACATACTCTTGGATTGATGATTTCTATTAATATGCATGCTGATATCTCTGATTTTTTCGATTTATTATTATTTTTATTTTATTTTAAAAAAAAATCGAAAACTTCAAAGTAGATCTGCTGTCTTGTGTCATTTATTGTTATATGATTGCTATGATGATGAACTGAAATTACATGCTGCTATAATTGTATTTGCTGTGGTTTTCACTATTATCCTTGGTCTTCAGGTACAATGCCTCAGAAATCAGTCACTCACAAATGCTCAAGAGGTGAAGCTTCTACTTCATGTCCTATTCCTTCCACTCCTGCACCTGCGACTCCTCCATTGCCCCGGCCGCTTCAATATGAGAGACAAGTCGTCCTTAATCCCGACATTCCTGATTTGCCGACACAAAGATGGATAGAGACCCGACCAGATTGGGTGCATTACTTCACCCATATTGCATCTAAGCATCAGAATGTGTATCAACTGGTGCACGAAGATTCAGTACGAGAGTTCTATTTGAATGGCACCATTGAAGACAATGAGGATCTAGAACAGGTGACCATTAAAAGTATGGTATGTGACACTCCTATCTGTTTCATCGCCACTGATATAGCCAGGGTCATGGGCTGCGAACGAGGTACAATTCGTCATCCCGACGTCACTGGATATAAATTTCCTACGCATCACAATGTTACCGGTCGCTTAATGGGGTCAACAGTAGTCCTGGGTGTACGACATATATTTCAGCCATCAGCATGCTACCAAAGTTTTGTTTTACTTTTTTGATTCTACAGCATGATGTATGGTCGGCTCGGAAGGAGAAAGTTGATCTCACTATAACTGATCTATTATTTGTATTCGGCGACGATACCAGGCGTGGTGATCTTGATTTACCTTCATTCATTTTTGGGTGGATGAAGCAAATGATGGTGGGGCGTAAAGATGAGTGATTGCCATATCCCTTTATTCTCGAGCGGGTATTTCAGACCTATGGGGTGCGCTTTCCAGATCATGCACGATTATCTCGTAGACTTGGCCCCATTGGAATTGATACTTATAACCGTATGATGGGCCACACACGTCGCGAAGCTTGGCCACGGGTCCACCGTCCTGAAGAGATACCCAAGGATCGGCAACCACCTTGGGCGACTATGCAGCAGCAGATCACCGAGCTCACTGGACATGTGTAGGAGATGCGGCGATCTCAGCAGGAGATTTGGGCATCACAACAGGAGATTAGGGCAGCCCAGCAGGCACTTCAAGATTCTCAGCATGCTATTACGGAACGCCTCAACTCCATAGTCGATTTTCTTCATGATAGGCGTTTCCCTTCATCGGGTGGTGTAGACTGCAATGACCAGGACTCTTAGTCCACTCTTTTTCTGGTGTTTTCCTTCCTCTTTATCCTTTACTTTTATAAAATCATTGTATTTTTAACTTTTGTTGTCCATTGAGGACAATGCTTATTTTAGGTTTGGAGGAGAGGATGTGCTTCATTGTAAAATCAAAAAAGGAAAATAAAAATAAAAAGAGTTAAGTTGCTTATTTTAGGTTTGTTTGAGTAGTTTTAAGTTGTTTGTTAGTATTTTTGTTAGGATTTGATAGTTTATCCCGTAATAATGCATGTTACAATTTTTAGGAGATTAATTTGCATTGGAAGTGTGAGTAAGTATATTGGAGGATAGATACACTTAACTGAGCATACCTTTCTGTTATAGTCCTCTTGGAACATGTGCTTGAGCTAAGAAAACTCATTCACACACACTAGTACATAAAGTAATACCATCTAAAGATTTGTTGAATGCTAATTTACAGTGGGATGTCTTTAGTCAGAGTCATTGGATGATGTGTGGTTATCTGTTGAGCTTAAAAGATCATGATCGACCATTTACTTTGCTATGGCAAGGGATTGGAACCGGAAATAGGTTGAGAGTATAATACAACCTGGACAAAGTAAAGATGTGCTGAAAAAAAATATATGTGCTGAAAATGAAAATACGAAAAAAAAATTAAACAAATTGAAAGAAAGGGGATGTTTGACTTTATAGGATTACCTTCGGCTGATACTCGGGCCCGAAGCGGTCTCTTAAAACCTAATGCCCTAAGCCAATTGGCAGGGAGTCATTGGCCTGAGTGATCGTTTAAATATAAAACCCTTGCAAGTGCACAAGGCAATTGTACTACGGCGAGTATTAAAGGGTTGTCGAACCTCATGGATGGATTAACCTTTTACCAAATTCAAGGAAAAAAAGTTGCAGTTTTTGTTGAATCTAAATAAAGCTATGAACTTTAACTACTGAGCTGAGTTTTAAGCAATGCAGAGAATTATCAAGGCAATGAATCCACCATTAGACATGCAATTACTACTCTCAATTATTATTAAGCATACATTGACATAATATAGTAATTCGTGTTCTTGATCGGACACACGAATTAATAATGAATTCACTAACGTTCTTGATCGGACACGAAAGTTCATCCACTATTGTGTAATCAATCCTATCCTTGATCGGGCATTGAATCAATCACAACTCTATTATAATGCAATTAATCTTATCCTTGATCGGACATAAAATCAATCACAATATCTAATTTCATTCATAATCAATCAAGTCTATGATCAAGCACTCAAAAGAAACTCATGAAATCGTATTAAGCATGAATCATAATCAACTTTATAGAATTAAACTATCAAGAGTAGCAATACACATCTAGGGCTTCATCAAGCCTTGACATGGAATTTAGTTACACATAGAAAGGGAGAAAAGAAAAGCCTGTTTATGTAGATCCATCGTCATGAATCCTTCTTCTTCTTTGCTCCACAAGACCTCTTCTCTTCCTCCTCTCTAGCCTCCAATAAAGCTCTGGTTCTCCAAGGTTGAATATGTGGTGCCCAAAATATTCTCCCATAAGGCCTATTTATAAGAGTGAAGAGAAACCACGAAGTCCTCTTCTAAATCCGAGTCAAAATAGGTCTTATTTCGGTTTGCCGTACACGGCGATCGATCGCTCCGTATTGCCGATCATTCGCTGTCCGATCGATCGCAATTCCTTCGTTATTTTCCTCCGATCGATCGCTTTGCCGATCGACGCCGTATGATACCGATTGATCGTAGTTACTGTCTTGTGCGGATCAAAAATTTTAATAGATACGATCAATCGTTTTAAGGTCCAATCGATCGTTTCCTTCAATGCATTGCTTTTACGGCTCTGGCGATCGATCGTATTGATAGCCAATCGATCGTAGTTACTATTCATGAATTTCAAATGGCTATAACTTTCTGTCTCGAACTCCGAATTACGCGTGGTTGGTGGCGTTGGAAAGCTGACTTCTTGAAATTTAACATGAAGCTTGAATCAGTCCATTCTGATATTTGTACACGAATTTAAGATGATTTAACTATTCAAATTACTTTTCTCCTCATTTCTGTGTATTACTCTTGTTTCCTACAAAAACCAAAAACTATATTAAAGCAATAGTTATTCTAATCAAACACTAGCAGAAACATAAGTTTAGGAGATAATAAAATCTATATTTTATGTATAGACCACTGAGTCATTGCTAAACCTAAGCATCTTGAAGTCAGGCCTTACACAGTCCTAAAAAAAAGTCTTTGGTGTATTATCCTCTCAAATCTAGAATGTTGGACCCGAAGGAGGCGCGCAGATCTGTGCTATCATGAACCTAAAGATTACGATGACTATATAGATTCTGATGTTCTTTGGTTAATGGGTAACACTGGTTCTGTATAAAACAGAAATTTAGAATGTATTGCCACAATGTTCTACACTTTCTACTATTTATGTTATCATGCTATATAATATTTGAGCAGAAATTTTCAAGATGAAAGTGTAGAATAAAACCACTTACTTGAGGACTTCTATATTCCTGTTGATTATGAACCAAGTACATGTGGTTGATTTTCTTAAGCATTTTAGTTTGCATTTGTCGGGATAATAGGTTCTTTGTTTTGCAAATGTTTTATTTTTGCTTTGTTTTTGCACTTAGGTTAATTAGATTAATAAATACATGTTTGTGGGTAGCATGGCTGCAAACCCTCACGAGGCACAACTCGTCCTACTGGGGACACCCAGAGGTTTAACGGTTTGTTGCATATGCTCAATGCAATCGTGTTCCCTACGAAAGTGGTGTTTACTTTTATTCATTAGTTCCTTTAGTTGTTTTCTTTGATTTTGTTTTGTTTTGTTTTATTTTGCTAGGGACTAGCAAAATCTAGGTTTAGGGGTGTGATCTATACATGAAATATGCATTTTATTATCTCATAAACTTATGATTATACTAGTGTTTGATTAGAATAACTACTACTTTAACATAGTTTTTAGTTTTTGTAGGAAACAAGAGTCATACACAGAATAGGGAGAAAAATAACTCAAATGGCTAAATTATCATAACTTTGTGTACAAATGTCTTATTGGACTGATTCAAGCTTCATGTTAAATCAAGAAGTCAACTTTCCATCGCCACCAACCACGCGCAATTCGGTGTTCGGGACAGAAAGTTATAGCCATTTGAAATTCATGAACAGTAACCACGATCGATCGGCTATCAACGCGATCTATCGCCAGAGCCGCAAAAGCAGTGTATTGAAGGAAACGATCGATCAAACTCAAAATGATTGATCGTATCTACTGGAATTTTTCAATCACGCAAGACAGTAACTACGATCGATCGGTATTATATGACGTCGATTGGCAAAGCGATCGATCGAAGGAAAATAACGAAGGAATTGCGATCGATTGGTAGGCGAGCAATCAGGAATACGGAGCGATTGATCGCCGTATGCGGAAAACTGGAAATAAAACATATTTCGACTCGGATTTGGAAGGGGACTTCGTGGTTTCTCTTCACTCTTATAAATAGGCCGTATGAGAGAATGTTTTGAAAAATCTTAGAGACCAACCCTTGGAGACTTTAGAGCTAAATTGGAGGCTAAAGCAAAGGAGAGAAGAAGATGAAGAACACGATGGTGATTTCTCTTCCGATGTGAGGCTAAACACTTTTCCAAGGCGTAGATGAAGCCCAATAATCTGGTTGTGTAGTTTCTTTTCTCTCATCTTGTATTTTTACTCTAGTTGGTGTATGGATTTTATTGTGTAATCATCGTTAATTCAATAAAGGTTTGTTCTTTGTACTCGAGAGAGACAAGAGTGAATTCTTATGAGTTTCAATCCGAAGAATACTTGCGTATCCGAGAGGAACGTGAGTAGACTAAGGAGTTATATATCAATAAAGTTTCATTGGTTTATACTCGAGAGAGATAGATCACAATTCTATATTTTAATTATTTTATGTGTTACATCTGAGAGGAGAACACTATATTTTGAGTTGACAAGTGTATGTTCAAGAGAAATATGCTAGCCAATTGGAAATCTTTATTCAAAAGAGAGAGAGAGAGAGACGATACACTAGTTTATTGTGGTAGATTCGAAGCCTTTGTCTTCTCCACATTGATTAATTCTCACTTAGTTTAGTTAAAAGTTCATTGCTTTCTTAGTCTAGAATCAACATTGCTATTTTCTCTTGAATTTGGTAAATCATTCATCCGTCCCTGAGGTTCGACAACCCTTCTTAATACTCACTCTAGTACAATTGCCTTGTGCACTTGCAAGGGTTTTAATTTTAAACGATCAAGTTTTTGCATGGTGGCAGCATGCTTTGCGTGCCGCCGCCAGAACTGGTCGAGCTTGCTGCTGGCGCCGTGTTTCTTGATGGCGATAACTCGCACTCTGGTAGCTTCGATACCCTGGTCGACTGATCGGATAAGGCAAATGGTGGTGGCACCACAACTCGGCTAGCACCGACATAGCCGCTTGCCGGAGATTGTCGAATGTCGCCGGAGCTTGCTGGAGGTCGCCGGAAGTCATCTCCTAAAAATTAGTGACTGGCCTTTCTCTTCTGGTTGGGTTTGAAATGGGGTATACATGAGGGTGAAAGCACAGATGGGGAAGAGGATGTCCACCTGCTGGCCATTGCAGTGCACCTGATAGTTCGGACGACTAGGTGTTGGCCACTACAATGCACCTGGCAGTTCAAATGACTAGGCGTTACACTAGCAGCAAACGCATACGAGAAGCTACCAATGAGCAAGCCGGTGATGTTTATGTTGAAGGTACTTGATTGTAAACCGGTTGTGTGTGTTTTTATACTTAGGTTGTGTTTAATGTATGTATAGTTGTGATAGAGTTAGTTTGTAGTTGTGATGTTATATCTATCTGTTCTAGTAGATATCATATATTGCCTTATAATGTTGTGATGGATTATATGCAGATTTGAATATTGAGTTGTGATGATATACTTGTAGTTATGATAGATCTCATATTGAGTTGTGATGATATCTCTCTAGCTTGTGAGAGTGGTTGTGTCCAATATATGAATAAGCTGATATGGCTGTGTTAGATATCATATATTGCGTTGTGATGGTCTAAATGTAGGTTAAAATAGCTCTTATAATGTTGTAATGGATTATATGCAGATTCAAATATTGAGTTGTGATGATATACTTGTAGGTTGTGATAGATCTCATATTGAGTTGTGATTATATCTATCTAGGTTGTGATAGTGGTTGTGTCCAATATGTGATGATCTAAATATAGGTTATGATCTATGTCGTGTTATCTTGATTGTGGATATTTGTTGTGATAGATGTTTATGTTCACTATTATAAGCTGTGTTCTTATATTATGGTTTTGGTGTAGTTATGTAGATGTGATTACTTCTTACAGTTCAGGTTGTGAATCTATTTGTATAGGTTGAGAGGAATGTTGTGATGCCATATTATGATGATCATTTTAGGTTGTGTTTACGTATGTTGTGATGTAGTTGTGTATCTATGATTATTTCTTGTAGTTCAGGTTATGACTCTTTATGCATAGGTTGAGACGTTTGTTGTGATACCAATATTATGATGATCATTATAAGTTGTGATGATTGTTGTGATGTAGTTGTGTACCAGTGATTATTTCTTGTAGTTGTGTTTACGTATGTTGTGATGTGGTTGTGACTCTTTATGTGTAGGTTGAGATGATTGATGTGATGTTTAATTATGATGGTCATTCTAGGTTATGAGTGACTGACATATTGTTATTTATGCAGTCTTTTTGTGCAGTGGAAGACAAGAAGTATGAGGAGTGGAGGCTTGCGCATCCTGATCCGGATGACGATATTGAATTGATGTACCCCACGAAAGAGTGGCAACATGAGGTCAGTGTGGGATTGAGAGGGCCTAATAGGTACAATGCATTAAGATGCAAGAAGTGGATGCTTCCAGTGCTCAAGGACAGACATTGGTGTTTGATAGAATTTAGGCTTGAGTAAAAGAAAGATTTCATATATGATAGCATGAATAGTAGACCTAATGTGGCAGATTAAATCAACTTGTTTTTCAAGGATGGAATATGGTATGGAAGTCGATTTTGAGGATGGAGCATGGGATAAATTGAAGACAAAAGTGGTGGAGGTTCCCTAGATGCAGGGCAACAGTGATGATTGTTGGGTTTTTATGTGCTACTACTTGTTGAAGAAGGCGCTCAATGATGAACTTCAAATATTCAACGTAAAAAAATTTAGAAAACGGCTGGTGTGGTACGTAGTCTCGAAAGTCTCAGGCTATGTACCAATTATGTGATAGACTTGATTCATTTTCAAATAACTTTGTGGTATTAGTATAGCAAGGTTACATTTGATTTTAGTTGTGTCAGTATGTAAATAACTTGTGATGGACTTATGAGGTTGTGTTAGATTAGGACTCAAGTTTGTGATATATTTTAGGTTTGATGACACATAATGTTGTAATTGAGTTATGGTGACTTATGCATGTTATGATAGAGGTTTGCATTTGAGTCTATGATTTAACTGTTGGAGACCATCCTGAATTATAGGTTTCAGAGAAGAGATTTCCTGTCGGCATGTCATGCCCCAAAATTCCTTACCTGGATCGGAGTGCGGAAGCCTTTAAATAAACCAAATAAAAGCTGAGATAGGAACCTTAGGACGCGACCGAATACTTGATTACTCGGGTCAATTATATCGTTACAAAAGAACGTGTAACTGACATCACCAAGAACTCATAACGAAACTTAGAAATTGAGAACTAAGAAATTCTTCATCAAATTTTAAATAACATTGTCAATATAGCAAATGAATCCTACTAAAATTATTACAGCAGATTAAATAAAACTGTCAAATAAAGCAAGCATCAAATCCAGGCACACACTGGCCAACACTAAAGAAATTCTAACAAAATGCAAGCTCACTCATAGGTTATGAAGATAAAATAGGTTATGAAGAATAGATCACTCAGATAAATAGGAATAAACACTCTCTGAAAGACCACTCATAGGTTTATGTTGCCTGAATAGCAAGGTCAAATGATAACAGTTCCAATGTACAAGTATAGGAAAGAATAATCTCAATATGACTCCAAACAATTACCAGTGTAGGGAGATAATGGTCAAGACACTCAAGGCTCCAGGCATTTATGGTGCAAGGGTTAAAATTTCTGCTCGCTGAACTTACCAATACGCAAGAGGCATAATATATACCAGAACATCCTAGAGGTTCTCTTTTTGGAACCCGGCCACGCATCTAGGCATGCTGGCCCCATCAGTGCTTACGGGCATGATGAGCGGAGACTGAAGACCTTCCATAATGTCAACCAGTCTAAGACGTACGTATTTGCCTCCTTTCGGGCAATAGGGAAACCATGTTCCATAAATATTGGAGATCGCCACGGATCTAGCAATGGCTCGTGAGCATACTATGATTCCACCTTTTAATAAGTGGAGAAATAGGTCAATGTCAAACTGGACAATGATTCAACGAAAGCACAAGTCTTACCTTTATGAGAATAGGGTAACTCTTAATGCAATGACTCACTCATGGAGTATGAAACATATAATCAAGGTTTCTCAATAATATATGGCTCTCTCTCAGGGAGTAACAAGAAGATTCACATATCTCGCATAATAAAGAGAATAATGAAGACTCACGATCTAAGGAGTAATGAATTTCACTCTTAGAGTACACATCATGCATCATGTCTTACCTTTGATAGGGATATCTCTAAGTATGGAATTGTATTACTTTTAATCTCAAAATACCTTTCTAGGAAAGTTTGATCTCCAATTGGATACTCAAACTGACACCACGATGAACCATAGAAACAAGACCAAATTGACTCTTGTGCACGCTGACTCGTCCTAATGTCTTACTCTTTTAAACTTCTTCACTTATTACAGTGACTCATAAGTAGTTTTATCTTACTGTATTAATATTATTTTAATCAGATTATATCATATTATGAGTAATAATACTTACTAGTGCTTTAAAACCCTAATTTTAGTAAACTGTTTTATACTGCACAGCCCACTTTCGGCTGACCCCACTGTCAACACAGAAGGACTCTGACTCTAAAATTTTAACAAAAGATAGCCCTATGAGTCTAGTTTATAACCCCACTGACGGCATATTTTTAAGATTTGTATACATTTAATTATAATTTTTATACTGAGCACTGGTGGCGCAGAAACAGTTCTGGCCGAGAGCACATTACTTACTTATAATAGGTAATCACGTACTAATACCATGATAATATAACATTAATACCCTTAATTACTCCCCTCCTCGAGTAATTCTAGACTCTGATATATTTTGGAACTTAATGATTCTAATTGATGCTAATACCTTAAACTAGATTCAAGGCATCATCCTTGATCTAATTAAGCTTTTAACATTATTAATACATCCCTTAACCATATTGGACTATTAAATCAGGACATAACAGAACAAAGAAGATAACTTTTATGACCATCCACATTCAAGAGACATGACCTATAGATATTCCCATCAAAAGTAGGCATATATGCATCAACATGAAGCATTAAACAAGGTATGACATTATGAGCACTCTTATTTATCAAACAACGAGAAATCTCTCATGAAACAAACATTAGGCATTCTTATCTCTGAGATAATATGAATAGGATCATCATTTAATCACAATACGAAAGAACCAAAGAAGTGCAAACCGAATTGGTTAGGAAAAACCATCCTACCACTTAGATGTATGCGAAATACACCTCCACGCGTAGCTCATCACTTCTCCTTCGCAACGACGCCTCTACACCTTCGATCGCACGAGAAAAGAGGTTGAGGGCAGAGGTAGAAGGTTGCTAGAATTGGTGGCAAGGAAAGGGAGAAGAGCAAGGAAAGGGAGAAGAGCTAGGGTTTAGCACAAGGTGTCCAAAGCTTTTGCCGTGAAGCATATGAGCAACCTCCTCCTTGGCTTTTATAGCCAAAGCCTCCTCCAACTAGGATATCTCCTAATTAGATCCTTCCTAATCCCAAATCCCAACTAACCAATTAGATTCCTTCCCTTAATTATGATTAGGGCGCCCAGCAATTTAACTCCATCATTAGATAGGTTGCAATCTTCTTAGTTAGGATATTACCTTATCAAGTTTAGTTCCCTACTCAACTAGAAAACTACCAAATAGGAGCCCTCTAATAGGATGCCCTCTCTCTTGCTTATGTGGCGTCTCCTCCTCCTATTGGCTGGTAGAAGATACTCTAATTACTTCATTTTTAATTCATATTTATCTTCATAATTATCTCAGCTGAAACGATAACTTTCCAATTACCGCAGTACTTACCTTATCCACCGCGATTAGGTCAAACTGTAGATTTGCACCAAGATTCGCTCCAATCCTCTAAAGATCTCCTTGTGGCTAGTTACCCACGTTCACATGACTCCCTGGGTCTGTGCCACATGGTCCTGCGCCCAGGTATGTGCGTCTAAAGCTAGAGTCCAGCACACACATGACTCTAGTGTCCCGCAGTTGCACTACTTGTTACACTATCTCGCGTAGACCACGGACCACGTATAAAACTAAAATTAACCCATTAATTATAAAATTCAAATGAGTCTCATCCACTGAACATGTGCCCTGGCGCCTGGCCCCACTCCTGGTGTCAGGTGTTCTCAGACCCTGGTGCCAGGCTGGCCTCAGCACCAGGTTGTGCCCAATGCCAGGACCAACCCTCGTGTCCTGGTTTTCTACTACTAATAGTCATGCGATTAACAAATCATACCACATCATAAACATCAAATAACAAATCAAAGCACATCGCACAACCAGAAATCAAATCAGGCAACGAACTTTCCTATTTTAGAACAGTTTCCTAAAATAGAAACATTTAGTTAACGTACAAATTTTTCTGGTGTTACACGGCTTCCCATAATTATTTAGAACATTGACTTGTTCTGCATAACACTATAGATAAGTATTCATTGAAGGGCAGTTCAGAGATGTATGCATCGGGCTAGCACACACAGAGCATGATTCATTCATGTTGAGGGCATTGATGCTTCGGTTCAAATTCATGGCATCTATTTTCTTGGTTAGTGCATCGAGTTTGACCTTAACATCTACGCCCTCTTTGATCTCGTAGAGACCTCCTTTCTTAGGACCTTGATGCTGTCTCTCCCTATGACTTGCAAAATCCCACTATTGGGACCTTTCAGCTAATCGCTCTAAGAAATTATGTGCAACTTCACCTCCTAAGTCTAAGAACGCACCGCCATTCATTGATTCAATCATATTGCGATGTGTTTGAGTTAAACCATTGTGAAAGTGCTTAATTAACCTCCATGTTTCAAACCCATGATGTGGATATTTTAGTAACAGGTCTTTAAATCTTTCCTAGCTCTCATAAAATTTTTCATTTTCATCTTCCATGAAATTAGTGATTTCGCTTTTTTAAGTCATTACTTTTGGCCATTTGGAAGAATTTGACAAAAATTTGTTCACCAACATATCCCATGTTGTGATAGAATCAGCGGGAAGAGAATTCAACCATGCCTTGGCCTTGTCCTTCAAAGAGAAGGGGAAAACACGCAGATGAACAGACTCATCTTAGAAGTCTGCGAACTTAAAAGTTGCACAAATTTCTAAAAAATCCTTTATATGCACGTAAGGATCTTCTCTGTTAATACCATAATAATTTGGCAAGAGTTGAATTATTTGAGGTTTCAATTTAAAATGTTTTGCAGAGGTTGCAAGCAACATTATGGAAGATGGAGGGTTGATTGTGATTGGAGAAAATAACTCCCTCAAAGATTTCTCGGGTTGGTCTTCCATTTTAACTGAAAGATCGATTTCAGTTTCACTTTTCTATAATAGATTATAATTATTTCTAACTAATAAATTTCTAAAAAATCCTTTATATGCACGTAAGGATCTTCTCTGTTAATACCATAATAATTTGGCAAGAGTTGAATTATTTGAGGTTTCAATTTAAAATGTTTTGCAGAGGTTGCAAGCAACATTATGGAAGATGGAGGGTTGATTGTGATTGGAGAAAATAACTCCCTCAAAGATTTCTCGGGTTGGTCTTCCATTTTAACTGAAAGATCGATTTCAGTTTCACTTTTCTATAATAGATTATAATTATTTCTAACTAGACGAAGTGTGTGATCGCGTGTCCACGTGGTCATACACAATCAATCAACTCTAACGTAAATTTTTTTATTTTTTAGTTTTTTTTGTTTTTATGACCTAAAGTTAACTACAAAGAAGTACAATTAGTCTTAGAATTGGATTTCCTACAAGTCCCCGGCAATAGCGCCAAAAACTTGTTGTAGTTTTAATTACTCTCTTAATTTTACTCGCAAGTGTACGAATCATATTTGGAGTACAGTCGCACAATTTTACGAGGTCGAACCCACAGGGACTTGTATTTATGGAACTATAATTCGAAGATCAGATTACTACCCTTTTTGAAGAATTACGTTGTTTGAATTAACTACGACAACTACAAATTAATGAATAATATTGATTGAACGATTCTAACTAACAAGTAATGTAAAAATAACTAATTAATCTACGGAAAGAGACCTGATTGACAAATAAAAATCACTACTTTAATCAAATACTTAAAACACTAGGGTATAAGAATCAGCACATGATAATCATAGGAGTAATTATTCAAAATCCACAATTATTCTCATTGTTATCTCGTAGAGAATTGGAATTTAATCTATTCTCTTACGGAAAATATCATCATAAAAGCGTATAAATTTTCAAAATAGAATTTGTCTTCTCTTGCATATCAATAGATGAAATTCAAATCAATAGTTGTATCCATCATTCGATAAATCATAACTAATTTCCAAACAACATATTATACTTACGATTCAATGCAGTTGATTCGAGAATAACAATTATTAAAACGCATTAATTTAGAGATAACAATTGCTTCATATGAATCCTACTCCTACAATTAATCATGGTTTCATCACAGCCCTAGACAAGAAATTAGTTACTTATGCAAGGAAATTGAACTTCAAAATCAAAGGAATTCATTTCAATTAAAATTAAAGTCACTTACAAGAAGTTCGAGATAATGGAGAACTAACACAGTGTACTGTTCTTTTTCTGCTCTCGATCGAATGTAGCACAGTTCATTACAACTCCTTCTTTACCAAATCCCATTCAAAATCTGTGGAAAGAATCCAAATTGAAGGCAATCCAAACCGAGCACGATTCCATCTAAAAATCCTGTATCCAGTCACTTCCAATTTGAGCCCATCTTCTGTAGATTTGACCTGCCTTGCCCCTGTTTCTGAATCTGTTGAGCGCTCGAGCAATCCTTTTAGTTTTTGAGTTGAGGATGCCTTCCAAATCCGGAATCACAACTTCCTATTCGAGATTCTGTTTCCCCATTCGAGTTGATCCCCTCATGCGGCTTTCCCAAATCTAGAATTTTCCAAATCAGAAGTTGCTCTGTTTTGAAACCATAGCCATGTAGTCACTGTCTCCATTGCCATCAGCCTCGCCTGATTTCTCCTCCGTCGGCCTCGCCCATATCCATCTACTATGACCTCACCCATGACCCTCAGTCCGCCATAGAGGTCGACCCAGGATGCTGTCTACTTTCTTCTCGCCGTGGCCATCGTCGCTTCGACCTCAGCCTCACCTTCGATCGTCATCAGCCTTGTCGTCATCCTCAAGATCGCCGGCCATCGGTCACCATGAGCGCTCGAGCGAAAGCTCGAGCCTCTGTTCTGGTTCTTACTAGAACACCGGTAATTACTAAACTAATTACTAAAACTCACTTTATTCCTTATTTTAACTAGAAATTAAGACTAACAAACAGGTAAAAAAGCATATAAAAATGTGTATTTTTCATGCATAACAATAGGTTTGCTGCTGTCATGGTTGTCTCTAGCACCACGATGGTTATTAGCACCTACATGATTAGAGCCAGCCATCTACACAACAGCCATACGTTATTCATGCAACTAATAGCACAAAACAACGCTACCAAACAATCAACAAGCACACAACAAGCAAATATGCAACATTTAAATCAAACAACTAATGGAATTCACATCACTAGTTAAGCCTAGACCTTGATCATCTCACAACCCTTTAACCTATAAGACTTGTCACTCACTCCTTAATCACTCTTGGACAAAAAACTGCTATGATACCAAAAACTTTGTCATGCCCCGGCACTGCCCGACCTGAACCGAACCCGATCCAAGAGCCGGACCAGTGCACGGGCGCGACGGAATTAAAGAGATAGCGGAAGACTTATGCCCCACATACGGGCGGTCCATCTAACAGAGTTACGCAACTACTTTGAGCAAGAGAAAATAAGTAGAATAAAAGTGGAGTTTAACTCTAAATAAATCCACAAATCTCATACTAATAATCATGAGCCGACACACAGGGCTCGACAACATAATCTAGATTAGGTCTAAAACACATAAGATAAGCACAATTTGGAAACAAGTGTCAACATACATAATCTTCCATACTCAAACAGAGTAAAACACAACAACATAACAAAATATAGTCCAAAGGTCTCCACGCCTAATCTCATGCTCTCCCCGATCGTTCCTCAAACATAGGATTCTGTCCATCTACATGTCATGCCACGCAGCCCCAAAACAAAACAAGGAAAGAGGGGTGAGTATAAAACTTAGTAATGGTTTTAATACATTCGGCAATAATCAGGAAATCATATCTTCCTCACAACATAGTAAATATAGATCCCTAATTTACATGGTACACTATGTTCTTATCATCCATTCAAATCTCATAACCCTGCATAATAATATTTCATTCACATACTTTCAAATTATGCATTCATAATACATAATCCTGCATAATAATTTCTCAATCCCATACCTTCTGATTATGCATTCATATCACATAAATTTACCCTGCACTACAAACGTGTCCAACACATGATACACAATCATGAATAACAGTCATAATACGCATGCATCAACACAAATAGTGAATGCCTCCATCAAGGAGTAAACACAGGCATTGCCACACAGGCGGAATACAATCAAGGCCATGAAGGCGTATCATAATTCGATTTCCACATAGGAAATGTATGAAGGTTAGAGTGTCGGCCCCTAAAGCTGCTCGCCCTGGACGATCCTAGCCAAGGATGTCTGATTCTTACACAAAGAACCTAGAGCAGGTATGTTTGCCCAGGGACATCTCCTACAGTGGGGGAGAGTCCGAATTCCCACACAGGGAACCCTAGAACACATGGTAGCTGGTGCATGAAGCGTACCACTCTAGATGCTCAAGTCCACATGACAATCTCAGTAATCTCATCCGCAAGGCAAGTACACAACTCACCCCCCATATATCTTAATGTAACTAGACTAAACCCGGGGAGTATACCTGTTCCACATAGGAACGAAATCGAAAACATATCCTTTCGGACCAACCAAGTTTCGATTAATCCATCGATCGATTAATCCGGCACGCAATTTTAAATATTGTATACAATCGATCAATTTCGGTTAAACAATGATAAAACTTCACCCATGATGTATGATATCATGGTACATCCATGAGCAAAACCTATGTGGGTTCCAACACATTGATGTGCTCCCCATCCGTCCCCTCAAGCATCATTATCAACGTATAGATTAGCTACAATTTCATAATAAACTCCCCATATGTGTGCAATCATGAATATTCTAATCACATGGCCAATGCTTTGACATAAACTCATAGAACAATATACGCATCCTTAAACACATTCAAACCCACGATTTCCAACTGAAATCAAAGCAAATTTCACCATAAAACATAAATCTAACCATGTGAAGTCGAAGACTTACTCATACAAGCATGATTCTTTTTTTATGCATTAAGCCATAACATAATCACATCAATTCTCAATAAATCATATAAGAGAACATATCTCATCATCTACAATATAACATCCTTGCTGGAAACATGCTTTGATCACAAGAATTCCATCATAAGGTAGTTCAATATCAACATGCTTCACTATCCTCATATAATATAATATCACATACAACACTTGACATAATCCATACACCTTCATTATCTATTTTCACACCTCCAGTAGCCTAACTTCAACATAACACCTCTCATAATCATTATAATCATTAAACGGAGTGAAAACATTAAAATTTGCATAATTTTCAAATTTTGCACAGTCGATCGATCGGCCAAACGTACACGAACGATCGCCAGCTGATCAATCGGTCGAAAATGCTCGATCGATCGTTGTCCGATCGATCGGCCAATCATGCACGATCGATCGATGTGCTTCATCTTCTTTTCAAAAATCTCGAAACCGAGACTTCATTAACATGACTTGAAAGCTTCATGCATGGTCTTAAATACTATAAAAAGCCGTCAAACTTTCCAGAATATTAATTTATATCATTCTAAGATAAAACCATAAGAAATCAAGGCATGAGATTAGCATTTATTAAACCCACCATTAGACTACTAGCAAGCATATCTCATTCAAATAAAATCATGAAAAACAAATTCATATTCAACCCTAAGTTGAGATTGAAGTACCCATTACCTTCCTTGTTGACAATGAACCTCCAACCTCCTACAACACCTCTAATTCTTTCCCTTTTTGGTCTGATGGGGAATAAGATCAAAATCTCCTGGCCAAGCACATTCCCAATTTGGGAAAGGCACAACACTTTTCTTTTATAGAAAAGGGTTGGGGTAAACTTAAGTAAAATGTGGGGTAGAAATAGAGTTTTTGACTAAAATTAGAAAATTTGGCCATTTAATTCAAAACTAGGTCCAAAAAATTCTGAAAATTTTTATAGTATCTTCCCTTGATGTCGGGGGTATTTTGGTCACAAAAACCTAATTTTGTCAGTGGGGCCCATAGGGGTCCAGCCAAACCCTAATTTTCGAAAAATTTGTGAAAAATCAAAAAATCCCAAAAACTCATATTTGATCCAAAATCACTTAAAACTCATTATTATGAAGTTGATTTTTAATTAAAACCTTCATAAACCCATTTATTTTCAAAAAACACTAACTTTAATCAGAAAACGCTTAAACTACACGATAACCGATAAATAACATTAAAATAAACCGGTTCAAGATGTGGGTCCTTACAATGGTCACGAATTTTAGTGACTTCTTCTTTCATTGTGATTTAGTTGTGGTGACTTATGCATGTTGTGATAGCATGTTGCGTTGAGGTTGTGGTTGAATTGTATAAGCCATTTACGATATGAATCATACTACAAACTACAAAGTAATGTAAATGTTATAATTACAAGCCATAAAAAATAAAGTTCTACCAAATGTCATCTAAGGTATTAAGTTCATTACATAAATAAAGTTCATCGGCACTTTCAATCTACGTTGATCGGTTGCACACATGATGTCCGATTGTGCCCAAGGTCATTGCAACGACTGCATCTAAATTGACATTTCCGTTTTAATGGTTGTGACGAATAAGGCTTCGTCTTTGGCCTCCACCTTGGCATCTTGATTTTTTGTGGAATGATGAGATGCTCTCCTATAGGTCGCTCTGCATGTACCGGCTTGTCACCATGGGTGATCAGGAAAATTGTTTCACTATATGTGTTCTTATAGCACCGAGTAGTCCAATAATCCCCTCAACAAACATAGGCTGGTGATCCTCCATTGGCAAATATGGCAATGCATACGTGGATACACGACGTACTTTCAATTTGCCACATCATGTAAGTACAAGTGAGGTCAGTGAGATTCATCCTTAAATGTCCATACTCCGCAACCACCTCCACCACATTCTCATTACACTCCACGACCAATAGCCCCCGAGATTGGTTAGTCAGTTCATTGAGCCGGTCATTGATCTCTGGAATCAGGTAGGAATTCCAGTGCTTACATGTCTTTCTCGCTTCGTTCATCTTAATCATTATCTTCATGTGAATGCCATCAAGCGAAGCAAGAATTGGCATGTCGTGCTTTAGCTTGACCCATTTATTGAAAGACTTGGCAGTATTATTTAAAAGGTGGTTATATCTCTCACCTTGGAAGAGGGCGTTGCACCAATTCTGAGGTTGATTTGCCATGACCCAATCATATGCTACTTTAAAATGCTTACGGAGGTGAGTTAATGCAACCTGATAGCCATGCATATCACTCCCATCATGTATGCAATTTATTTTTTCGTTGCCTTTTTTGTTCCTTTAATTTTGTGCCCTTTCAAACCTGTCTTCAGTAAGTTGCACAGTAAGTTGCACGCAATAACCATGGAATTCGTCCCCAAACACCATTGCAACCGCTTCGAGCAGCCCTCTGTCCCTATCGAACACCAATGTGAATACCCTCGCAAAGCCAACATCATGTCACAAATATTGTAAGAACCACAACCAATTATCCGTAGTTTCATTATCAACAATTCCATAGGCTAAGGGGAAGATGTGGTTACCTTCCTTAACTACATTGGCTGCTAGAAGAGTCCCATCAAGAAAAAGCAATGGCCGATAGTGTTTGAACCCTTAAATGTATGCATTCAACGTGATGAAGCAACATAAAAACTTCCTGTTTGCTAGAATAACCTCATACTTCACTACACTCCCCGGATTTCTCTCCACTACTTTGTTGCAATACCAAGGGATGTCATTGTATGTATCCTTATAATCATCAAACAAAGAATTGATGGCTACCTCCTTCGAACGTCATGCCTTCTGATAAGAGACACTCAACCCATAGTCATTTCTCAAATCTTTTACCAATTCAGATGCAGAATATGAGGGTGCGTCCTTTATCTTGTTGGAAATAAGTTCCAACACCAAGTTTTGTGAACCATGAGGGTGATACTTTTTCCTTACCCCTCCAACACATGTATGAAGCTTTTCATACTCATTCACCACAAACAAACCTTAACCTTGCTCCAAGCTCACATTCACTTTCCACTAGCAACCTTCAACCCTGGAAGATGCCATAACCCGACGCTTTGTGTTCTTCAAATACTTAAAAGAGAAGTTCTTCGCAATAGAAAGTTGTTTCAATGCCCTCCTCACTTCAACTTGGTCTTTAAAATGCTGCCCAACCCCACCAAGTTGTTAACCCAGACTCTCGGACATAGTGGTGTTGGCTGACTGCTACCACTGGTGGGAAGAGGATTAAAGTTGTACTTGTACACACCGTCCTAGGAACTCATGAATGGTCGCTGATCTCCATCATCGGTCACCAACACCTTACAAAATCTTCCACAGAATAACTCTCTAAAGTCCAACATTCCCTTCTCAGATATCAAAAAAGTTAGCTTATCCATTTACCTCCACCAGGGCTGGATTCAATACTCCCATAGTAGCATACCAAAATTTTAAGCTTGCTTGCTTCATCCTAGAGTTGCAAAATAAATCAGAAGAATACAACATAGGACAAAACTTGCGTAGCATATTAGAAATGAGAATAAAAAAATGGCAAAAACATATCATAAATAAGAAAGATACAAATCGTTGAAGTTTCTCCCATCGTGTACTGGAAAACACTATAGAATACACAGTAGCAATTGCTGTAGTGTATTTGCATCATGTATTGCATACACAATCGTATTTCATACTTCAACGAATCATATCTCTCCCATTTCTTATCCATTTTTGCCAAATTTTTTTCATTCTTCCTTTAGTGTTTTTTCTTGTTATGATGCGGTGTCCCGACATAGTTAGATTATCATCACGACAAGAAAGATGACTAAAAATAAGGAAGAATGAAAAAAAATGGCAAAAATTGATAAGAAATAAGCAAGATATGAATTGTTGAAGTTTGTCCTTATCGTATACGTGTCCTCGATTACACGATAGCTTTTTTTGGGACAAGCTTTAACGATTCTTTTTTTTAGAACAAGCTTTAACGATTCATATCTCACTCATTTCTGATCCGTTTTCACCTATTTTTTTCATTCTTCCTTATTTTGAGTGCTCTTTCTTATCATGATGACAACCTAACTATGTTAGGACCCCGTGCTATATATCATGGATTTTGCTGTATTTTTTTATATTGTCTCAGGATCCTTATGATATCATCATTGTAAGAAAGACTACTAAAAATAAGGGGAAAAAAGAAGGAAAAAATGGATCATTATAAATAAGTGAGATATTAATCGTTAAAGTTTGTCCCAAAAAAAGCTATCGTGTAATTGAAGACACGCATACGATAAGGACAAATTTCATCGATTCATATCTCTTTCATTTCTGTTCCGTTTTTTTTTTCCTATTTTTCATTATTTCTTATTTTTAGTGCTCTTTCTTGCATTATGATAGTCTAACTATGTTGTGACACTGTATGCTATTTATCGTGAATTTTGCTGTATTTTTTTAGATATTATCTCAAGATCCTTTTGATATCAACATTGTAAGAATGAACACTAAAAATAAAAAATGATAAAAATAATGAGCGAAAACCATGGTTTTCAAAACCGGACCGGACCGGCCGGTCCGACCGCGGAGAACCGGAACCGGCCGGAAAACCGGTCCGGTCCACCCGGTTTACCCCGGTTTTCGAAACCGGACGGTTTTTTCGAAACCGGACGGTTCAACTGGCCGGTTTTCCCGAACCGGGTAACCGGAACCGGATTGACCCGTTTTTTTTTTTTTTTTTTTTTTTGAAAAAAATTTCGAAAGAGGGGCGCGCGGGGGGCGGGATTCAAACCCGAGACCCCCTGCCCGCACCCTGCGATTTAACCACTTGGACTACAACGGTTTTGTGATATTGTTATACAAAATTTATATTTATTATATACTTAACTCTATTTACACCTAAACCGGTTCATTCCGGTTTGACCACGGTCAAACCGCGGTCCAACCGGACCGGCCATCAATCCGGTTCGATGGCCGGTCCGGTTTTGAAAACCTTGGCGAAAACGGATCATAAATGAGCGAGATATGATTCGTTAAAGCTTGTCCCAAAAAAAGCTATCATGTAATCGAAGACATGATAGCCATTGTGTCTTCGATTACACTATAGCAATTTTAGTAGGACAAACTTCAACGATTCATATTTCGCTCATTTCTGATCAGTTCTCGCTCATTTTTTTTATTCTTCCTTATTTTTAGTACTCTTTCTTGTGATGATGATAGCCTGACTATGTTGGGACACCACATGCTATTTATCATGGATTTTGCTGTATTTTTTTAGATATTATCCCAATATCATTACGATATCATCATGACAAAAAAGAATACTAAAAATAAAGAAAATAAAAAACATGGATGAAAATGGATCAGAAATAATAGAGATATGATACGTTGAAGTGTGAAATACTATAGTGTATGCAAATACATGATAGCAACGCTGTTGTTATGAACTCAATTAGCCTTTCTTACTTCTATTAGGATTAGGCTATTTTTATTCTTTATATATGTAAGGCCTATGACCAAAACGGGATTATCAATGAGAATCACAGATTAGTTTATTTCTTTTGTTCTAGTTTAGTCTCGTTCTTCTCCGCTGTAGACGCCGTGTCTACATCATTGGATCAGAGCCACTTTCGACCCTGGTTCCCACCCACCCACCCTTACTGTCGCCATGACAGGCGACCGTCGGGTGAGTCCCGACCCACCGCCGACGTCCTCCGGACCCTCGTCCGTGACGACTACGGCCTCAGACTTTCATGACGTACCTATTACTACTCTCCCCCATGTGACTACCCGAACTACACAATTAGAGGCAAAATTGGAGCGAGAACTTACCGATTTGAAGACTGTAATTGCCGAGCTTGCGGAGTCCAACCGTCATCGCGATCAGGCGAACCATCTTTGCGATCGTCGCTTTGAGGAACTCCTGCATCGGTTGTCTGCGTCGGCTCCTTCCTCGAGCTATGGAGCCGCTCCGTCCTAGTTTCTGCCGCCATCTTTCCCCATCGGCATGTCGCCTTCGCAGGACCTCGCGCCGTCGGGCATTTTCGCGACGGCCTCGGCTTCGTCTGGTTCAGCCGCCCTCGCCTCGTTAGCGCCTCTGTTTTCGGCCGCTCGTCCTTGCCGGCGCCATCCCCACCGGGTATGTTGGAGACAGCGGCAGTGTCTGACCCGTCGCTTGCTGCCGTGGACCGGCCTCCCCCTTCGATGGAGCCGACGATTCCTCCTTCGCATCCCGCCGCCTCCCTCGATCGGCAGCGCCCCCTCTCCAAAGGAGGCGCCTTTATGCTTCCCGGTGCTTCTCCGCCGTTCTCCATGCCGCCACAGCCTTCCTCCGGCTGGATCCCTTTTGATGACCCTTCTCCCCTAGCCGTCCCCACCGTGGCTCTCAACGGGCTTCTCCTACAGCCTCGTGTCGACGCTCCTCCTTCGATTGCCGCCTCTGGGGGGTTTTTGTGGCCACCACCGGACCACTCGCCACTGCCGTCGACATCGCCGCCTCAGACTTTCGCCGCCGCCCCGGTCGCTACCCCCCTGCCCTAATTCTTCCCCACCAGGGCTCGGTCATGGCTTCCGGGTTTATCCCTGCGGGTCCGGATGGACCCGTTAATACTGGTTCCGGCTCATGCCCGAGAACTGGCTTTCGTTCCTATGCTGCCATGCCGAACCAAACCATTGCCCACTTCCAGCCCGATCATCAATCGAGTGCCCCACTTCCTCACGTGGGTCCAGCTGTGGGCCCCCCTTTATATGCTCCGATGCATCCTGGGTTTCAGGCCCCGCAAGCATCTGCTTCTGCTAATGCGGATGATTATTATGCGTCTGAAGACGAGTTTCCGGATCACATTGACTATCGGGGACGTGGAGGGCGCAATCGTGGTCATGGTCATGGACGTGTGGACCGTCGCGCCGCGGATGCCTCTATTGACCGGGAGGGCACTATCCAGGCTCGGCCGGTACGTGTCATATTTCCTGTCTTTAATAGACGCGACCCAGATGTGTGGATTTCACATGCCAAACGTTTCTTCCACTTTCATCGGACCCCCGCTCACGAGGGTTGTGAGTTGGCTTCATTTCATATGGAAGGGCGTGCTATGCATTGGGTGGACCAGTATTTGGAGCGTCACCCAGCTTCTACATGGGACGAGTTTGAGAAGGCCTTCGTCTACGCTTTGGCCAAACTGCTTATACGAATTATAATAGTCTTCTTCCTCAGATTCGCCAGCGTGGGTCAGTTCAGGACTATCAGGATGAGTTTGAGCGATTGGTGAACCGTGTTCAGGGATGGCCTGAGCATACCCTTATGGGAGTTTTTGAAGCAGGCTTACGGGCAGATATTAAAGCTGAGTTGCAGTCTTTTCCACGCGTCTCCTTAACAGAAACGATGCGTATGGCTCGTGTTTGTAAGGAAAAGCTGACTCAGTTGGGACGTTCTTTCTCTAGGCCTTCCCCTTCTCCTTCCCCCTTGCCTCTGTCATCTGGACAGCCCCGTGCTACTCGACCCCCTGGTAATTCCTCAACTCCTCCTATTACTCGGCTTTCTCCTTCACAGATGGCAGATCGGCGTTCCAAAGGACTGTGTTACAATTGTGATGAAAAATATGTCCCTGGCCATCGCTGCACTACACGTCGGTTATATATGCTGGATGAGTGCTATGATACAAATTATGAGGATGACATGTGTGCTGATATTGTTGAAGATGATTTGACCCCTATTGAGGCTTGTGAGATGGAGATTACGTTGCAGGCCTTTTCTGGTACCTTTACTCCGCGTACTATTTGCGTCAAAGGGTTGATTAAAAAACAACCGGTTTCAGTTTTGATTGATAGTGGTAGTACCCACAATTTTGTTAATGACCGTGTTGCTCGCCGTCTAGGCTACCCTATCCAGGACTCTGCGACTTTTTATGTGCTGATTGGTGATGGAAATCGTCTCAAGAGTTCTGGTGTTTGCTCTAACGTTGCTTTGCAGTTACAGGGCCAATCTTATATTATGGACTTATACTTGCTTCTCACCAAGGGGGCTGATGTGGTCCTTGGTGTTCACTGGCTTGAGGCTTTGGGCCCTGTTTCTTGGGATTTTCGACATATGACGATGGATTTTACTTATGAGGGAAATCCGGTCCGTATCACTGCTCAACCACCGGGCCGTCTTCAGTCTGCCGAATCTGCAGCAATACTTTGTCATTATCAATGTTCTGGCTACTTGTTGCAGCACCGCCCGGTAGTTGATGTTCCTGACTCCAGAACTATTTCACCGGATTTTGCCACCTTACTTGAGGAGCATCATGCTCTTTTTGAGGAGCCTCGTGGACTACCTCCTCCTCGTGCTTATGATCATAGGATTCCTATCCAGCCAGGTGCGCCTCCAGCCAATGTGCGGCCTTATCGCTACCCCCATGCTCAGAAGACTGAGATTGAGCGACTTGTTCGCGAGATGCTTTCATCTGGCATTATTCGTCCCAGTCAGTCTTCTTATTCCTCTCCAGTCCTCCTTGTTCGCAAGAAGGATGGTTCTTGGCGCTTTTGTGTGGATTATAGGGCACTTAATCTTATTACACTTAAGGATAAGTACCCTATTCCGGTTATTGAGGAGCTACTTGATGAGTTGGCCGGTGCACAGTTCTTTTCGAAGCTGGACCTCCGTTCGGGTTATCATCAGATTCGCATGCACCCTGACGATATTTCCAAGACAGGGTTCCGCACACATACGACCATTACGAGTTTCTTGTCATGCCCTTCGGCCTCATTAATGCCCCTTCTACCTTCCAATGTTTGATGAATGATATCTTCAGGGTTTATCTACGGGGCTTCGTGCTGGTATTTTTTTATGATATTCTCATTTATAGCCCTACGTGGGATACCCATTTGGAGCACTTACAGTCCGTCTTCTCTCTCCTTCGTGAGCATAATCTTTTCTTAAAGCGCTCAAAGTGTTCCCTTGGTTGCCGTCAGATTGAGTATTTGGGGCATGTTATTTCTGCCAATGGTGTGGCTACGGATCCCACCAAGATTGTTGCAGTTCGGGATTGGCCTCGACCTTCTACCCCACGGGCATTACGTGGTTTTCTGGGACTTGCAGGTTATTATAGGCGTTTTATCTCCTCTTATGGCACTATTGTTGCTCCCTTGACTGCGTTGTTAAAAAAGGGAGCATTTGGTTGGTCTGACACTGCTGAGCGCGCTTTTGCGGCACTCAAAACAGCGCTTATTTCTGCCCACCTTTGTTGTTGAGAGTGATGCATCAGATGTCGGTCTTGGAGCCGTTCTTATGCAGGATGAGCGTCCTATTGCCTTTTTCAGCAAGGCTTTGTCGGGACGGTCTTTACTTCTATCTGCTTATGAGCGTGAGATGCTTGCTATCGTCCATGCAGTGACTAAGTGGCGCCCCTACCTCTTAGGTCGTCACTTTATTATTCAGACTGATCACCAACCGCTCAAGTACTTCTTGGATCAGCGAGTGGCTACTCCCGCACAACAACGTTGGGTCTCCAAATTGCTGGGATATGATTATGAGATGGTCTATAAGCGGGGTTCTGAGAACCGCGCTGCAGATGCCTTATCCCAACAGTTTGAGGATTCTTCCCTCCATGCCCTTTCCACTCCCGTTTTTCTTTTTCTGGACGAGTTGCGGGCTGCTTATTTGGTGGACTCTGATATGGGTGTTCTTATTTCCCGCCTGCAGGCCAACCCTTCTTCTTCTCCAGGATATATTTTGCAGGATGGTCTTGTGTTCTGGCATGGGCGGCTATGGGTGCCTAACTCTGAGAAGCTACGCACGGATATTCTTCATCTTTTCCATTCTACTCCACCAGCTGGCCATGAAGGAGTTTTTCATACTTATAAATGGGTCTCTCAAAGTTTTGCCTGGTGTGGTCTCAAACGTTCCGTACAACTTTTTGTGGCCCAGTGCGATGTGTGTCAGCGTGCTAAGAGTGATTCTACCACTCCCTCTGGCCTTCTCCAGCCATTGCCTCTTCCTGAACGGGTATGGGAGGATATTAGTATGGATTTTATAGAGGGTTTGCCTACAGTTCAAGATAAATCAGTTGTGCTTGTGGTGGTTGATCGGCTATCCAAGTACGCACATTTTTCTGCTCTTTCCCATCCCTATACGGCTAAGAGTGTTGCTGAACTTTTTGTCCATGATATCGCTCATCTCCATGGGATGCCAAAGTCTATTGTTTGTGATCGTGACAGGGTGTACTCTCTTCCTTTTGGCAAGAGTACTTCCGTTTACAGGGCACTACGTTTCGAATGAGTTCTTCTTATCACCCTCAAACGGATGGACAAACTGAGGTGGTTAACCGCTGCCTTGAGCAGTATTTACGGTGCTTCGCCGGAGATAGGCCCCGCACTTGGTTATCTTTTCTTCCTTGGGCGGAATGGTCTTATAACACTGCGTTCCATACATCAGCGGGTTATACACCGTTCCAAATTGTTTATGGTCGACCACCTCCTACAGTGCTTCATTATGTGCGTCTTCGCTCTTCTATCGCTGAGGTAGACACTACCCTGCAGACTCGAGATGAGGTGTTGCGCCAGCTTCGCCTTAACTTGGTAGCCTCCCAGAACCGCATGCGCCAAGTTTATGATAGGCACCATGTCGAGTATAAAAATACACTTTGAGTACCTCTCATTTTTTATCCGTTTTTGCCCTTTTTTTCTTCTTTCTTATTTTTAGTGCTCTTTATTGTCATGATGATAGCCTAGTTGGGACACTGCATGTTATTTATCGTGGAATTTGCTATATTTTTTAGATATTATCTCAAGATCCTTGTTTGATATCATCATGATAAGAAATAACACTAAAAATAAGGAAGAACAAAAAAATGGGTGAAAATGGATTAAAAATGAAGGAGATATGAATCGTTGAAGTATGTCCCACTAAAATGGGCGATTACACGATAGCAATGCTATTTGTAATCAATGACACGATAACCCTAGCTATCGTGTCATCGATTACACGGTAGAACCTCTATCGTGTAATCGATGAAACGATCGCCAGGAGGGCTGTCGTGTATTCATTTAACAACGGCACATAATCGAATACACAATAGTTATTTTAGTGGGACAACTTCAATGATTTATATCTCTCTCATTTATGATCCGTTTTCGCCCATTTTTTTCATTTTTCTTATTTTTTAGTACTCTTTCTTGTCATGATGATAATCTAACTATATTGGGACACTGCATACTATTTATTGTAGATTTTGTTGTATTTTTTAGATATTATCTCAAGATCCTTATGATATCATCTTGATAAGAAACCTTATGACAAACTTCAACGATGCATATTTCTCTCATTTCTTATCCATTTTAACCATTTTTTATTCTTCTTTATTTTAAGTGTTTTTTCTTATAATGATGATATCATAACGATGTTGAGACACCGCATGCTATTTATCATGGATTTTATTTTATTTTTTTATATTATATCAAGATCATTAGGATAACATGATTAAAAAAAATATTAAAAATAAGGAAGAACAAAAAAAAATAGACAAAAATAGACTAAAAATAAAAGAGATATGATTCGTTGAAGTACAAAACTTATTATACAAATGTTTAGGGTTAGGGTTTAGGAGGGCAAAATGGGAAGATCATGTGCCAAAACTAGGTTACATGGGATGAGTCCGAAAAAACTAGGTAATAGGGCAATCCGGGCTCATTGGTTAGGTAATATAGAAAACCTTATTTGTCTTATGTTACCAGTGTCGTGTATGCCTTGCTTGTGTAGTTTTTTCTCTCCGCCCTGACCTTTTTCGTTTATTGAAATTTAATTGTTAAAAAAAATACAAAATTTAACTTCAACCTACTTTTCGGCATAATGTAAAATGTCAAACTCAGTTTGCCACATCATGCATCAACACTCAAACAATGTGATAACCCATACCCTAAAATGTGGCTGCATTGCAATGTTTTTTAAGAATCTTCCTTCAAAAGGTAACAATTTTGATAAGGCAACCATAGCTTCGAGCTCTCAACCTTCAACGAATGTATTACATATTTACATGTCAAGTGTATGATATCATGAAATCAGTTTTATGATAACATAAAATGGTTGTAATCATATCTTAATAATTTTCACCGCATTCGACCTGAGCCTTTGTGAATCATTCTGTATACATCCACCTAATTTAGTACGGTTGGTTTGCCACCGCAAATAATAGAACAGCCACATTAAAACGGCCACCCCAGAGAGAGAAAAACAGGAAAGCCCACCCCAAACTCTGGTGGTGGCTGGGCACTGTCATGTTAACCAAAATGCGGCGGCTACCAACCACAACATTTCCGGTTGTACATTGTCTCAGCCGCCCACTGCCACATTAGCCTAACTTTGGCAGTAGCCAACCACTGCCACAACATTTATAGATTGTGCATTCTCAGCCATAACTGTGGCAGTGGCCATCGACACTGCCAAATTAGCCTAACTGTGGGGGTGGTGGCCAACCATTGTGGCGATAGATCTGGCATGATCTCCGACATAATCGCCGGCCGCCGTCAACATGGTCAGCAATGAAGTCCAATAAGAAAGCTTCTCTAAGTAAGAGAATGGAGTAATAACGTCATGGGTGGCTGCTCTATTGAATGGGGTGGGTAATCTAGGAGAAAAGTGGGATGCAAATTGTCTCATCTTAAGTTGCTGACATCAGCATTTAGGGCGGTTGTTCTATGGGCAAACCAGCAATCCACTAGTTTATTGACTTTTAGAGAACAAAACATAAAATCACCTGTTGTATATTTCGCTCAACAACTCAACAAGTCGAATAGAAGCTATAACGCAGGGGTCTATTTTAACAATTACAAAGGTATGTTCACAAAATAAAGATGCTATTACCGCTTCAAAAGAAGAATTGACGCAAATAAACTGTATACAGAAGAGATGTACTCCCTAAGCTTACAAATTCCCGAAAGTGAAAAAAAATCAGATAATAAATTATTATCAATACACATTGATCACTCTTCTTTACCTTAATCATCAAATAAAATGAAGAAAATGCCTAAAAATAGTTTGTCCCTATTCTTACAGATTCCTGAGTGTTTAAACAAAAAAAAAATCCTTTTGACAAGAAGCTAATATTGATAGACGTTAATCCTTTTACCTCAATCAGTAAATTTCATAAAGAATCAATGTCTGTCTTCCATTTTAAAAGAGTTTGCTTCATTGAACGAAGAAAGAAGCCTTGATTCAGAAAATCGAAATAAATATTCATATTTAATAATCGAATTGCAAACAATTCATATGATGAAAAAAATTAAAGAAGATGGATTGAAATGGAAAAAATTATTTTCTACAAATGTTGAACCTGATTTATACGAATGTTAGGAGCAGGTTTATACGAATGTTAGGAGCAGGTAACCAGGTGATGAAGTTCAGAAAAGGTACTTCTTAAGCAACAACTCTTACAAAAAGATTTTAATACCAAATAGATTACTCAGAGATAATGCCTCGAGACAGTATGTTGGCAAGGTAAATGATGATTTAGTACACGATTTTAATACCAAGACAACATAAAAAAATCATGTTTATGATATGTTAAACAGTTATTTCAGCCAGATCGTTCAAATAATGACCCTGAAGATACTTAAACATGGCATGTTTCAATTGGCTTACAGAGAACACAAATAAGTTATGTGCATTCAGGTAAGGAAACGAGAGACATAACCTGAATGGGTAAACAACAGGTAGTACTTTCTGGTGGCTCAAAATTCCAAAGTGATTCGAGCCAGCAAGTGCCATCTTCACAATTTCTAAGTACCAGATTCCCATGGACACAGCTTCCTTCTATAAGCACCACCTTTGGACTCAAAAAATTTATGTAGTACAAATTTAATATATGGGTCATCTAGAACATTTGTGCAACTTAAACCCAAACACCTTGGGCACATAATTTTGAACTGGTTTATTGGGCTTGGAAGAAGGGAACGTCATCAAGTACAGATGTGGGAATGTTGTGCCTATATAAGAACCATCCATGTCTATACAAAAAGTCAAGAAGCAGCAGTTGTGTCCAATATCAGAATAACGATATAAAGTCATGTAAATATGAACTCCGAAAATTTTAAAGCGATCATCATAATATCTCCACAAACTTGATGTATCAATTTATTACTCTCTCCAACATGTTTTAGATGCTCCATAGAAGAAATGTTGGTTTCCATTGGATGGTGGGAATTCCAACTAATCTGGGGAAAAGAGGACACTTAATTGACCATATGGAGCATCTAAAAAAGGACTGTCCTTTTTTCCAGACGGAGCATCTAAAACAGGACAAAGGGAGTATAATCTGATGTTGCAGTGCAGAAGTCAATGCTTCAATTGAGTTCATTCACAGATTCTGAGGTATATCTATCCAAGCAATTCATCATCATCATACGCCTTATCCCAGCTATCTGGGGTCGGCGGCATGGATTATATACCACATTTGACTCTTATCGGAATCAAAATGGTACAAAATTCATACAAAGAAACATATATATTAAAAAGGTTAGCAGATTATAATTTTGGGTAAATACAGAAGAAAAAGCAGGTGGTGTTTGGCATAAACAGGTAAATTTGAGAAAAGCCTAGACCAAAACAAGTGAACGAATTCCAGAAATCTTTATCTGGAATTCGTTTGTAGGGTAACAATAAAATACATAAAAATAAACTATAAAGGAAGCATCATTAACAACAATCCAAATGAGAAGCAAGACACCCAAGGCACCACAACCAGCAGCAACACCCCCTAGGGGCTGATACAGTTTCGCAAATGATAGAGTCATCAATACTGAATCTTCATCCCCAATTGCCCTCACATGAAAAGCTAAATCTGACGCAGAGTGAGAGAGAGCACAAACAAATTTAAATATTGTTTAACACCACTTTCCCCCTCTTTAAACCATTAAAAAAATTGAATTTGCCCTACGGGCAAATAGATCATCATGAACGTGCATGTACAGGGGTAAGTGGAGGCTTGAAATGCTGTGGGCCCTACAGGCCAATAAATTTCAATATTTCACTCATTTTCAAATGCTGCCAGGTTTTTTTGGACGGAGGAAGAAACACATAACAACACAATCAACCAATTTGCACAAAAAGAAGAGTTCATAAGAATTTTGTGCAACGCCCTCAATCAATGTAGTTTGGATATACCAATTATGTGACATAAAACAACATAAAAATCAACTGGAAGGATACTGCTCTGGTATTTGCACCTCGGAAAATAGAGATCTTCACATTTTGGACAAAAGATCTTAACAGAACCATTTCGAGGAATATCTGATGTTCCAACAGGCAAGCATGGCTGCCCTCCACAGAAAACACGAGGGCATCTCCCAAACTCCGCCCTCTTGTACTTCTCATGCTACATTGCAATCCAGCAAATCGGTTTCACAATAGAATTAATGAACCTTAGAGAGGCACAATGCAGAAAACATATTACCATTGCGTTGAGTCCTTTGCTTGTCAATATATAGCGTGCATGTATAAGACCATATAATAACTCTGCAGCAGATTCCACTTCACTGTGTTCTTCGCCATCAAATTCCCCTGAAAGAGATTTAACAAGACAATATGTCAGCCTTGACTGAACAAATTCATAATAGATTAAAGAAAATTGTCAAAATGAATGCCATACAGATTACATGTACGCAGGCAAAGGACCTCAACAACTTGAAGCATTCCCAAGTAAAACAGTAAATAAATATTTTTTCCCTTTGACCCAACATCAACTTCTCCTAAATATTTAGGGGCACAGTTTGTGGGAAACTAAGAAAGAGTATGACCACTAAGATGGTTCACCACAAACAGCATCCATAAAGATATGCAATGAATAGCTTATAGAGGCCCGAAAAAGGAAAGGAAAAAACAAGAGAACGGCCCAAAATGAGCTAGTGAAAAACCTTTAAATGTATGACGTGGATGTAGAAATGATCTATGATATAATGTCATCAACCCCATAAATAGGACAAGGTGATGATGATTAACTTTTTTTATATAACGAAGTAGGATACATTTCAACAGAGTTAGAAGTTATAAATCTCAAGGACAATAAATTGAAGGGTGATTGGATAATTTGCAAACAGATGAGAATACCATAATAAATACTAAAAAGACAGTAACCTCGAAAACTGTGGTTAAATAAGAAGCATACCACTCAGCGAATCATTGTCCAAAATCATATCCAAAGCATAGTCGTAATATGGAACCTGTGCTTGCAGTCCGCATAAATTGAAATCATCTTGTATATAATCCTCATCAACTTCACAAAGAAGCTCATTCCCTCTCAAACCACAGAACCAAGAGATCCAAGATGAGTCATCTGCCTCAGAGCTGCTAAGGTCTGTTTCCTCACTTCCAGTATCAGATAACTCTAAACAAAAGTGGAAAGGGAACGTACACAACCAAGTCAAACATGTAAGTTCATCACAAGGAAAGCCAAATTTGAAAGCTGTCTATACTGTCCATCTATAAACTCACACAAAAAACTTAACAAACAGTGAGACATCTGCAAATACTGGAATAAGAACAGACAAAAGAAGCAACAACAAAGGGAAGAGGATAAAATATTATCCACTTGTAAAGAGCTGCTCGAGAAACAACTGTAAATGTTATGACCCACCTAGGAGTTACACTAGTAAACATCTGAAAAAGATTCTTGTAGCACAAAAAATACTCCCTCCATCCGGAATTATTATGATGAGGTTTTTCAAAATAAATTTAGTTCATTTTGAAAAACCTATACCGGATGGAGGGAGTAGTTAAAAGCTAATCATCTTTATATCCAAAACAAGATGAGGGAATCTGTAAAGAGAAAAACCACATCACTGTTTTTTTTTCAAGCAAGGGACTGTTTTCCTATCCAGTAAATCAGTGAACCACCAGTCCAAATGATCCATGGCGTCTAGACTTAATGCCTAGGCCCTCCACAGTCTGAAAAGGAAACAACTTAAACCGATTTTTTGCATTTGCTTATATAACAGGTGTTAAATCTGCTGCTATCAAACATACTAAAATCTTTTGTGTATCGCAATTCACACTGCACAAAACAACTTTTTGCCTTACGTAGAAATGCTCATAAAACTAGCGAAGATGGAAGTGACCAGCAGAATGGCCAGTGAATCAAAAAGTACTCATTAAAAATAACAAAAAAAGTACATTTTGTGTTGTAAATTATAGTTTGTCATGTCTATAAAGGTTGAAAGTAATCGAATTCCCAGTAACAAATTCAAAGGACTATTTAAGCTTCGCGTAGTTCATTATTCGTGCATCCATTGAAAAGGACTCACATAAACAAAACTACAAGGTCAAATAGACCAAGATGCTCAACAAATTCGTGTTGAGAGTGGCGAGCACCAAATGGGTAATAACGAACACCACTTAGTTTCCGACCACAATAGGATAGGAAGACAAGGAAATCGAATGCATCAAAGGTTCCATACTGCATTGAGCCCTTCTTTCTACAAAAACAAAGAGCTATAATATTCCTAATAATGATATTAAAGAACAAAACTGAAGTTAAAGACTAAAGACTTATTTTCATAGGAAAAAAAAAAGGAAACATAAACATAAACTTGGATAAATGAATAAACGTTTGGAAAGGAAAGGAAAGGAAATAGTACCAGGGGGAGAGGGGGCAGTGAGCTTGGTCTCCTTGGACTTGGGGCCGGAAGTGGAGGCGGCGGTCTCGGGACGCTTCTTGGCGGAGGTAGAGCGAGGATCGGAGATGGCGTTGGAGGAGCTGCTCTTGAGAAGGGATTTAGGGTTTGAAAGGGTGGACCCGACGCCCCGAGCCGAGCCCCCTCCGCCTTTCATGACGATCGAATTTTGGATCAAAACAGAAAAGGAAAGCTATTCAATCCAAAAATCTTGTATCCAACACACTATAGGATCATACCCTGGAGGAGAATTGCAGGGGAAGAAGAAGAGGTGAGAGAGCGGAGGGGGGGCGGCGGGGAGGCCAAGGCCAAAGGCCAAAGGGGGCAGATCGTTTGATTTACCACCAAATCATATCCATTTCTTCCTGTTTCTGACCAGATAAAATAGTTGGAGAAAACAGTGTCCGGAATCAGAAAAACTACGAGCTTGTAAAAAAGCAAAAGGGCATATGCCATCGCAAACATGCGTCTTGCCCAAAAAAACACATGGCAACTCATGTGGACAAGCGTATGGGCATATGCCCGCGTCCGCGTTCGATCCACCAATAATCAATGACCGATGCAGCCCAGGCCAGACGCGTTCTTGCTTTCCATCCTCTTCCCCTGGTCTACGCACACACCCCATTCAAAACTCCATAGATCACAACCTTTATTTTTGGGGCCGTTTGGGTGAATGACCGATGAGGTGGATTTTTGGGTTGGGGATTTTTTTTTATTTTTCATGCCCCAAATGACTCCTTTATTATTAATTATTTTCACTCTGGCACCGGTCCATGGAAACATTTGTCATCCGCCTCATTCATTTCCGCCTCTACAAGAACTGCAGTGCACAATGCATCAACTGTTCACATGAACTATTTTTTTATGAAACGAACATATGATAAAAAATTTCCAAGGCGGAAATGCACGAGGTAGATAAAAAATGCTTTGCCAATCCATACCCTGTTGAAAAATGTGACTTGAATTAACCAGGTATGGGCTAGGCGATTGATCTCCTGGTGAATGTGATCGATCGCATAAGGAACCGTAATCGATTGCCTGTGAGAACGATCGATCATAAGTACTGTGATTTTCGTAAAACGAAGCGAGCGATCGATTGCACCGATGGTTATCGAGTAAAAACTGCCGTTTTGGCTTCAAAAAGTTGCGTCCTTTCTTTCAGAAAGAACCCAATAGAGTCCTCTTATATATAATGAACAGGAAAAACACAGAAAGAACGATACATAAGTGAATCAAACTCTTTCTCTTTTTCGCTCTTAGAAATCATTGAGCAATAGCATATCCTCTGATCAAGTTCTAGTTTGTTTGATTTGAAGTGCACCTTTAAACCAACAGTGTGAGTCGTTGTATCTCGGGAATGGAAAGCCAGTAATCATCTGTGCATGGAGGGCGGCGTATCTATTTCAAGGACAACGTTTAGTGCGCCTCGAACCGAATCTTCTCTATTCTTCTTTCAGGTTTATATTTGTGGAGTATTTCGTCAAACTAGTTGGTGGTACTATCGCCCTTGATTTTCATTGATAATTCCCATTAATCTTGAAACAGATATCTCTTGTTGATTGATTACTACTACAATTATAGGTGTTGACAAATCTCTTAAACTTGAAAAGTTTGATGGAAAGAATTTTATGAGATGGTAGACTAAGATGAAGTTTTGGTTAACACAATTAAATGTGTTTTATGTCATTATTGATGTTGTAGTTGATAAACCTGTTTCATCAGAATCTGATAAAACTGCTAGTTCTTCTAGAATTGCTAAATCTTATGATAGTGATAAATTCAAATAAGATGATGAACTATGTCATGGACAAATTCTGAGTGTTTTGAGCAATGAGCTATATGATCTGCATGTGAACACTAAATCTGCTAAAAAATTATGGGATACCCTTGATAAGAAATTTGGAAAAGAGCATAAAAGGGAAGAAAAGTATGTCGTAGGTGAATATTTTGACTATACAAAGGTTGATAACAAGTCTATTTGAGACCAGGTAGTCGAAATTCTGAACTTGGTCCCTAGGATCATTGCGAAAGGAATTCTCATTGGCGAGATGTTCCAAGTTCCTGCACTTATCGACAAATTACTACCCTCATGGCAGGATTTCCAAATTAACTTGAAGCAGAAAATCCATTGATGATTTAATGGTGGCAATACAAATTGAAGAGAAGCATAGGGGCAAGATGAAAATCTTACAAGGCTCCTCGTCTGAGGCCAATAATAGTGCTCAAGCTAATGTTGTAGAAGGGAAACTCAAGTCCTATGGCTATAAGAAGAAGAACAAAAAGTTTAAGAATCATTCTTTCAAACCTGGTTCAAATATCCAAAATGATAAGAAGTCAAAGGTTTGTTGGGTCTCTGGAAAGCTTGGACATTTTGCAAGCAAGTGTAAGGAGAAGAAGGGTCACAACCATGAGTGGGGCTTTGTCTTCTGCTCAAGTTAATATGGTTATTTCAGATGACGGGTTAATATTAACTAAATCTGAAATTAACTTGGCATGTGAACTTACTGATTGGTGGGTTGATACAGGGGCTACCGTTCACATCGGTATTGATGTTTCTTCTTTTTCTTTCTATCAGGAAGTAAAGAAACGGTGAGTGACAATGGAAAACTTCTATGAGGCTAGAGTTTATAGACTTCGAACTGTGGACACCCGGTTTACATCGGGGAATACGTTGACTCTCCGTAATGTGTTGTAAGCACCTAGTGTGAGGAAGAACCTTGTTAGTGGAGTACTTCTTAGTCGAAATGGTTATAAACTAGTATTTGAATGAAACAAAGTTGTAATAACTAGACATGGTTTGTTTATCGGTAATGCTATGTGTGTGATGGCCTATTTAAACTGAATTTAGTTTCATATAATAACTATTTATTTTATGTTAATGATTCTATGGTTTATTATGTTGATTCTGTTGATATGTGGCATATGAGGCTAGGACATGTAAATTCTCAAACTGTTAAGAGAATGATGAATCTTGATTTGATTCCAAAATTGAGTGGTAAATCTTTTGATAAATATGAAATATGTGTTCAAGCTAAAGACTTATTTTCATAGGAAAAAAAAGGAAACATAAACATAAACTTGGATAAATGAATAAACGTTTGGAAAGGAAAGGAAAGGAAATAGTACCAGGGGGAGAGGGGGCAGTGAGCTTGGTCTCCTTGGACTTGGGGCCGGAAGTGGAGGCGGCGGTCTCGGGACGCTTCTTGGCGGAGGTAGAGCGAGGATCGGAGATGGCGTTGGAGGAGCTGCTCTTGAGAAGGGATTTAGGGTTTGAAAGGGTGGACCCGACGCCCCGAGCCGAGCCCCCTCCGCCTTTCATGACGATCGAATTTTGGATCAAAACAGAAAAGGAAAGCTATTCAATCCAAAAATCTTGTATCCAACACGCTATAGGATCATACCCTGGAGGAGAATTGCAGGGGAAGAAGAAGAGGTGAGAGAGCGGAGGGGGGGGGGGGGGCGGCAGGGAGGCCAAGGCCAAAGGCCAAAGGGGGCAGATCGTTTGATTTACCACCAAATCATATCCAGTTCTTCCTGTTTCTGACCTGATAAAATAGTTGGAGAAAACAGTGTCCGGAATCAGAAAAACTACGAGCTTGTAAAAAAGCAAAAGGGCATATGCCATCGCAAACATGCGTCTTGCCCGAAAAAACACATGGCAACTCATGTGGACAAGCGTATGGGCATATGCCCGCGTCCGCGTTCGATCCACCAATAATCAATGACCGATGTAGCCCAGGCCAGACGCGTTCTTGCTTTCCATCCTCTTCCCCTGGTCTACGCTAGGAATGCCACCGGGGCGGGTTTGGGTCAGTTCTTCGTAAACCCGGCCCCGGAACCGTTGTAATTCTTCGAACCCGGAACCACCCCAAACCCACCACGGGTCCAGTTTTTGGGCCCAGAACCGCCCCGGTACCAAACCCGGAACCGCCCCGCCCCGGAACCAAATCAAAATTATTCTATCTATTTTTATTCTTTTTCAAACTCGCATGTTAAACTTTGATTATTTTGATTTTTTTTCACTCTTTCAGGATAAAAAGGGCACTAAAAGAAAAAAAACGAAAACAAGATTTTCAATACAAACTTTAATCGGTAGACATCACCTTAATTATTTCAACCTCAATAGAATGGTGTTTTAAAGATACCTACAAAATAAAATTAGCCTCAAGTAAAAAATAATAAAAAATAAATTAACAAAGATAAAAATAGATACAAAATAAAATAAAATTGTTCAATGCATATAACAAGGGTTGGAAATGACTATTGGCTTAGACAACACGAGTCATTTATAATAATGGTTATGGATGGGTGATCGGTGACTTACGTTTGGAAGTAGAAAAATTGTGACACCCCAACGGGTTGACAACGACAGCGAGCAGATGAGGCGAAAAAACTAAAAAGAAGAGAGCCCTAACTTGAGTTGGGTACCTATACATCGGGTCGGGTCGGGTTTTAATATAATACCCAAATCCGTCCCAGCCCGGTGCATCGGTTCCTCTTTCAAACCCGGAACCGGTACTGTGTAAGGTTTCCCAGAACCGGCCCCAATAAGGCCGGGTTCAGTCGGGTCGGGTAAAAACCCGGTCCCGGTGGCATCCCTAGTCTACGCACACACCCCATTCAAAACTCCATAGATCACAACCTTTATTTTTGGGGCCGTTTGGGTGAATGACCGATGAGGTGTCTCAGCTGGTTAGTGGATTTTTGGGTTGGGGATTTTTTATTTTATTTTTCATGCCCCAAATGACTCCTTTATTATTAATTATTTTCACACTGGCACCGGTCCATGGAAACATTTGTCATCCGCCTCATTCATTTCCGCCTCTATAAGAACCGCAGTGCACAATGCATCAACTGTTCACATGAACTATTTTTTTATGAAACGAACATATGATAAAAAATTTCCAAGGCGGAAATGCACGAGGTAGATAAAAAATGCTTTGCCAATCCATACCCTGTTGAAAAATGTGACTTGAATTAACCAGGTATGGGCTAGGAGATTGATCTCCTGGTGAATGTGATCGATCGCATAAGGAACCGTAATCGATTGCCTGTGAGAACGATCGATCGTAAGTACTGTGATTTTCGTAAAACGAAGCGAGCGATCGATTGCACCGACGGTTATCGAGTAAAAACTGCCGTTTTAGCTTCAAAAAGTTGCGTCCTTTCTTTCAGAAAGAACCCAATAGAGTCCTCTTATATGTAATGAACAGGAAAAACACAGAAAGAACGATACATAAGTGAATCAAACTCTTTCTCTTTTTCTCTCTTAGAAATCATTGAGCAATAGCATATCCTCTGATCAAGTTCTAGTTTGTTTGATTTGAAGTGCACCTTTAAACCAACAGTGTGAGTTGTTGTATCTCGGGAATGGAAAGCCAGTAATCATCTGTGCAAGGAGGGTGGCGTATCTATTTCAAGGACAACGTTTAGCGCGCCTCGAACCGAATCTTCTCTATTATTCTTTCAGGTTTATATTTGTGGAGTATTTCGTCAAACTAGTTGGTGGTACTATCGCCCTTGATTTTCATTGATAATTCCCATTAATCTTGAAACAGATATCTCTTGTTGATTGATTACTACTACAATTATAGGTGTTGACAAATCTCTTAAACTTGAAAAGTTTGATGGAAAGAATTTTATGAGATTGTAGACTAAGATGAAGTTTTGGTTAACACAATTAAATGTGTTTTATGTCATTATTGATGTTGTAGTTGATAAACCTGTTTCATCAGAATCTGATAAAACTGCTAGTTCTTCTAGAATTGCTAAATCTTATGATAGTGATAAATTCAAATAAGATGATGAACTATGTCATGGACAAATTCTGAGTGTTTTGAGCAATGAGCTATATGATTTGCATGTGAACACTAAATCTGCTAAAAAATTATGGGATAGCCTTGATAAGAAATTTGGAAAAGAGCATAAAAGGGAAGAAAAGTATGTCGTAGGTGAATATTTTGACTATACAAAGGTTGATAACAAGTCTATTTGAGACCAGGTAGTCGAAATTCTGAACTTGGTCCCTAGGATCATTGCGAAAGGAATTCTCATTGACGAGATGCTCTAAGTTCCTGCACTTATCGACAAATTACTACCCTCATGGCAGGATTTCTAAATTAACTTGAAGCAGAAAATCCATTGATGATTTAATGGTGGCAATACAAATTGAAGAGAAGCATAGGGGCAAGATGAAAATCTTACAAGGCTCCTCGTCTGAGGCCAATAATAGTGCTCAAGCTAATGTTGTAGATGGGAAACTCAAGTCCTATGGCTATAAGAAGAAGAACAAAAAGTATAAGAATCATTCTTTCAAACCTGGTTCAAATATCCAAAATGATAAGAAGTCAAAGGTTTGTTGGGTCTCTGGAAAGCTTGGATATTTTGCGAGCAAGTGTAAGGAGAAGAAGGGCCACAACCATGAGTGGGGCTTTGTCTTCTGCTCAAGTTAATATGGTTATTTCAGATGATGGGTTAATATTAACTAAATCTGAAATTAACTTGGCATGTGAACTTACTGATTGGTGGTTTGATACAGGGGCTACCGTTCACATCGGTATTGATGTTTCTTCTTTTTCTTTCTATCAGGAAGTAAAGAAACGGTCAGTGACAATGGAAAACTTCTATGAGGCTAGAGTTTATAGACTTCGAACTGTGGACACCCGGTTTACATCGGGGAACACGTTGACTCTCCGTAATGTGTTGTAAGCACCTAGTGTGAGGAAGAACCTTGTTAGTGGAGTACTTCTTAGTCGAAAGGGTTATAAACTAGTATTTGAATGAAACAAAGTTGTAATAACTAGACATGGTTTGTTTATCAGTAATGCTATGTGTGTGATGGCCTATTTAAACTGAATTTAGTTTCATATAATAACTATTTATTTTATGTTAATGATTCTATGGTTTATTATGTTGATTCTGTTGATATGTGGCATATGAGGCTAGGACATGTAAATTCTCAAACTGTTAAGAGAATGATGAATCTTGATTTGATTCCAAAATTGAGTGGTAAATCTTTTGATAAATATGAAATATGTGTTCAAGCTAAACAACCAAGGAAACCATATAAATCCGTTGATCGGTCATCATGTTTGCTTGATTTAATTCATTTGGATATTTGTGAATTGAATGGATTAATTATTAGGGGTGGAATGAGATATTTCATCACATTCATAGGGAAATTTATATAATAAGGTATGAAATTTTTTTTTAAAAATGACACACTGTAGCAATTATTTGCAAAAGAGGGTATCTGACAAGCCACGCAGGCGCCAGTGCGGCCGCTGGCGCCTACGTGGCATTTTTTTTAAACTGACCCAAAAGGCGTCGATTCGTAGAAATGCTAAAGGCGTCGGTTCAAGCGACGCCTTTCATAGAAAGCTAAAGGCGTCGGTTTCGTAGGAATACTAAAGGCGTCCGTTCAACCGACGCCTTTCTTGCACTTGGATCTTTTTTTCTCACAATAGAGGCGTCGGCGCCTTTCGTTATAACTGAAAGACCGACGCCTTCGATTATGTTTTTAGATCGGGCTCGGGCTCGGCCGCACCGAGCCCTAAAGACCGTGTTTTTTTCTCTCCGGCGACTGGCCGGCTTTGCCTCTGCCTCCCCGCACTCGCCTCCGGCCATCGCCTAGGCGGCTACTCCACCACCTTCCTCGCCCTGGCCACCGTTCCTGCGCTTGCCCCATCTCCACCTTCCTCTCCCCACGATGGCCCCGACTCCACGGCCCCGCGCTCGCCCCTGCCACCATCCTTCCTCCGTCGCCCCTTGCCTCCGGCCAGCTCCTAGGCGGCGACTCCACCACCTTCCTCGCCCAGGCCACCGTTCCCGCGCTCGCCCCATCTCCACTTTCCTCGCCCCGCGATCGCCCTGACTCCATGGCCCCGTGCTCGCCCCGGCCACCGTCCTTCCTCGGCCCGGCCAGGTCCGCCTCATCGCCACCGTTGTGCCTCACCCCAGCCATTGTCCCGGCCAGCTCCGCCTCCCCGTCCTCGCCCTGGCCATTGCTCGGCTCGCCTCCTCGCCCCGGCTACCTCATCGCCCCATCGCGCGCGTCTTTATAGGTAATATATATTTTTAATATATGTTAGAAATACGTATGAATGTGGATGCATCGTATGAAATTAAGTATGTTATATTTGTGTAGTATTTGATAGTGTTTCTTTCTTAAAAATTTTGTGAGAAGAGATGGCGGGAGAAATGGTTCCGTTTGTCTTAATGTATGGTGGCAGAATTGATAGAGGTGAATACGAAGGCGGTGAAAGTGTAGGATTATTTATTAATAAGCCAAGTACTTACGAGGAACTAGAGATGCAAGTGGTAAACAAACTGGGATGGGACCAAAGATTGTGGAAAATTCGTATGAAGTACAAGATACCTGTTTATGGAGGAAGGACTACCGTAATACCAATTGACGATGACAATTCTATGCAACAAATATTCTATTTTGCGCCTCATGTGCTTAGCTTCGAGCTATGCTTAGAAAAAGAGGTGCGCATGCCTAGGTTTGGAAATGATGGTGAAGGCGGAAGTAGGAGTGCTCGCAGAAATAGGTCGAGTGGACACTGTAGAGGAAGGCGTGTGGAAGATAATGAAGAAGATTTGTCTATATCACTAGCGTGCAACGAACCCCAAATTTCGCATAGTTTGAGGTAAGTTTATTTAAAATATGTATTGAATACTATTAAACTTATGGTATCATGAATTGTTTATAATGTATAATGTAGGCACGCATCTCATGCTCATGAAGCGATGAATATTGGCATGGCACGAGGTGGTGAATGGTTTGGCACACAAACATCATTTGATAACCCTTATTTTTACACTGGTTCAAGTGGTATGCAAGAGGGAAATATGAATGATGATGAAGACGAAGGGGAGAATGAGGAAGAGGATGAGGAAAATGATGAGCAAATGCCGAATTCACCGGTTATTGATGTTGAAGATGTATGAGGAGAGGATAGTGTGCAAGAGATGGTTGATAATGAGGGAGATGAATTGGTGGACATCGCAATTGCTACGGATAACTTGGATGATTTTGAGGAGGAGTTGCCATATGAGGAGGAGCCCCCATGGGCGTGACTAACCGATGAGGAAATAGATGGGGCAATTAATCGGGGTTTGCATGAGGAGATATATCATGAGGAAGCAATATATGTGGGGCAAATATTCCCTAATAAAGATGAATTTGTACACGCATTGAGGGAGTTTTCAATAGCACATGATGTTCGATATAAAGTGTTACATACAAGTCCGACACAGTACACAGCAAAATGTCAATGCCTGCCTGCCCATGGAGAGTACATGCATCATTGATGAAGGGGATGAATCATTTTAAAGTGAAGACGTATGGTGGCGAATACACTTGTAGAAATGCTCAGCTAGACATTGGTCATAGACAATGTACTGCGGCCTTTGTTTATAGGCATATATTACCCTCTATTAGAGCGGAAGTGGATATCCCACCAGTGGTTATTCAAGAGAGGATTAAGGAGACGTTTCACATGGATATTTCATACACAAAAGCATGGAGGGCAAGGAATATGGCCATCAAAGCAGTGTATGGTGATTGGGTTGACTCCTATCGATTGTTGCCAATGTACTTGGAGGCAATAGTTAATGCCAATCCGGGAACCATTTGTAGGTTGGTGCATGGAAAATCGTCTCGCCGATATATCGGTATCGGACACAAACCGATACACCGATACCACTCAATCTCGATTTTTCAAAATTTTCCATATTTCGGCGATATATCGCCGATATATCGGTATTTTTTGAATTAAAAATTTTTTTTTTTTTGAAAAAATAAACTTTCATGTTTGTTTTCTATCATAATATGCATATTTTGAAATGTATTCTTTGTTTAAATTAGTATAACTCATTTTAGAAGTTAGATTGTGAAAATATATGATAAAAACTAGTTTTTAACGACCGATATTTTTTTACACAATATCTCCGATATATCTCCGATATTTCGTCTCTTTGGCCGACCGATATTTTACTGATATCCGATACGACATTCCATGGTCCCAAGCATGGAAAATCGTCTCGCCGATATATCGGCGATATATCGGTATCGGACACAAACCGATACACCGATACCACTCAATCTCGATTTTTCAAAATTTTCCATATATCAGCGATATATCGCCGATATATCGGTTTCGGACCGATATATCGGTATTTTTTGAATTTAAAAAATATTTTAAAAAAAAACTTTCATGTTTGTTTTCTATCCTAATATGCATATTTTGAAATGTATTCTTTGTTTAAATTAGTATAACTCATTTTAGAAGTTAGATTGTGAAAATATATGATAAAAACTAGTTTTTAACGACCGATATTTTTTTACACAATATCTCCAATATATCTCGGATATTTCGTCTCTTTGGCCGACCGATATTTTACCGATATCCGATACGACATTCCATGGGTTGGTGACGACCCCAATGGAAGATGCTACGTGTCGACGGTTTGAGAAGGCGTTTTGGTCATTTGGGCAGTCTGTTGTGGTTGAGAGAGCTGTTCAATCACCTGTCGGAAGATGCCACTGAGATTGAAGTCGAGCAACACGCACGAGCATATTTACTCTATTTGCTTGGTAGCACTATATTTGCCGATAGCAGCAGTAGCCATGTGCACCCGATGTATCTTATTTTGTTAGAGGATTTATACATCGCAGGACAGTATGCATGGGGTAGTGCCACCCTTACCTACCTGTACAGAGAGTTGGCAAAAGCTTGCCAACCTAGCACATTCGGGATTGCCGGGTGCGTCACTTTGATCCAGGTAAACCATCAATAATCTGATTCATGCTGAAATGTTTATTTGAATTATAACATTTGATTCATGCTGGGTGTGTATGTGTTAAACAGCTATGGTCATGGGAGAGATTGCATATTGGCCGTCCAAACATTCAAAGCACTCTACTAGATGGTTTATCTCCGTTAGGAGTTCGGTATGTGTTTTCTATTTAAGTTATTTTGTGATCTTCTATTGGGATTTTAACTAATGTATTTTTCATCTTCTTTATGTTAGATGGAATGCTAAAAAGAAAAAAACTGTAAATCCTCACAGTGTCGTCTTGATGTATAGATCTGAACTAGACTATCAACGATCTGGCCTGGTATTAGTCATTCGTAATGTACATGTTATGAATATAACGAATGTAAATAGAAGTGACACGAATACTATTTTCATATGTTGTGTAGGTAACATGGCAGCCATATTATGATCATGTGTTAGCGCAGTTACCTGGAATATGTACGGATGGAGCGCATGTGTGGCTATCTAGGACGCCACTGTTATGTGTAGACATCGTGGAGATGCATGTTCCAGATTGGGTTATGTTGCAGTTCGGATTTGAGCAGATTTTCCCCCCTCTTGGTGTAGAGTTCATTGAACGATCATCGCGTTGAGGCCGAGGGAGTTTTGATTGGAGGTCACACCATGCGGCCTATAGTACTAGATGGGATGACCGGACGACCACTCTCGTTCAAGGGGAGCCTGCAATGACGGAGCGAGATGCAAATAATGCATACATGAGATGGTACTTTGATCTATACATGAAATATGCATTTTATTATCTCCTAAGCTTATTATTATGCTAGTGTTTGATTAGAATAACTACTACTTTAATATAGTTTTTGGTTTTTATAGGAAACAAGAGTAATACACAGAAATGAGGTGAAAAGTAACTCGAATGGTTAAATTATCATAAGTTCGTGTACAAATGTCGGATTGGACTGATTCAAGCTTCATGTTAAAGTCAAGAAGTCAGCTTTCCAACACCACCAACCACATGCAATTCGGAGTTCGGGACACAAAGTTATAGCCATTTGAAGTTCATGAATAGTAACTACGATCGATCGGGAATCGTTGCGATCGATCGCCAGAGCCGTAAAAGCAGTGTATTAAAGGAAACGATCGATCGGCATAAAAACGATCGATCGTATATACTGGAATTTTTCAATCGCCGAAGACAGTAACTACGATCGATCGGTATCATACGGCGTCGATCGGCAAGCGATCGATCGGAGGAAAATAACGAAGGAATTGCGATCGATCGGATAGCGAACGATCGTCAATCGTAGCGATCGATCGCCGTATACGGAAAACCGAAATAAGACCTATTTTGACTTGGATTTGGAAGGGGACTTCGTGGTTTCTCTTCACTATTATAAATAGGCCTTATGGGAGAACGTATTGGGCATTCAACCTTGGAGAACCAGAGCTTTATTGGAGGCTAGAGAGGAGCAAGAGAAGAGGTCTTTTGAAGCAAAGAAGAAGAAGGATTCATGACTGTGGATCTACACAAACAGGCTTTTCTTTTCTCTCTTGCTATGTGTAACTAAATTCCTTGTCAAGGCTTGATGAAGCCCTAGATGTGTATTACTACTCTTGATAGTTTAATTTTATAAAGTTGATTTTGATTTATGCTTAATGCGATTTCATGAGTATTCTTTTGAGTGCTTGATCATAGACTTGATTGATTATGAATGGAATTAGATATTGTGATTGATTTTATGCCCGATCAAGGATAAGATTGATTGCATTATAATAGAGTTGTGATTGATTCTATGCCCGATCAAGGATAGGATTGATTACACAATAGTGGATGAACTTTCGTGTCCAATCAAGAACGTTAGTGAATTCATTATTAATTCGTGTGTCCGATCAAGAACATGAATTACCATATCATGTCAATGTATGCTTAATAATAATTGAGAGTAGTAATTGCATGTCTAGTGGTGGATTCTCTGCCTTGATACTTCTCCACATTGATTAAAACTCAGCTTAGTAGTTAAAGTTCATAGCTTTATTTAGATTAAACAAAAACTGCAACTTTCTTCTCTTGAATTTTGTAAAAGATTAATCCGTCCCTGAGGTTCAACAACCCTTATCAATACTCACCGCAGTACAATTGCCTTGTGCACTTGCAAGGGTTTATATTTAAACGATCAAGTTTTTGGCGCCGCTGCCGGGGACAGCATAATAGTTTACTAAATTCTTAGCATAGTTAGTTTTAGAGTAGTTTAGTTTAATTTAGATTTATTTTCAGTCGCTTAATTTTGTTCTTCTTCTTTTGCAGGATTAAGAGAGGACGCTGATTTTCGTCATCGTTGGAAGGGCCATCCCTTCCCACTGTTTGCACTCTCTTAACCCTCTTTTAGAGTAACTTTGGGTGCTTGGTGTTTTTCTTTTCTTTGTGGGATTGCATGACGTGCTAGTTGTCGCTATTAGGTTGCTAGTTGTCGCTATCTAGGACTGATGCTTGCTAGTTGTCGCTATTAGGATTGCACAGGTTTTGTTTGATTTTTATTGTGCATGCATGGTCGTCGCTCCCTGAACCCCGACCTCGCCTTTGATCCTGATCCTTAGCGCCTATATAGAATCTGTAGAACTCCTAGCAAATAAATCCCTGAAATTCATCCAATGGCGGACAATATGAACCTTGGGGGTGGGAATGGCCTAAACCAAAATCCACTACTGCCTCATGCCCGTACCCTGCAAGACTACGACCGTCCCACTGCCTACACCTCTCCATCCTGTATCCTACTTCCTGCAACCGTGGCTAATTTTGAAATTAAGCCAAACATCATCCAGATGCTGCCCACATACCATGGCCAATTAAATGAGAACCCCTATAGGCACCTACAAAATTTCCTAGAGGTTAACACAACCTTTAAACTTACACTATCTGATGACCAGGTGCGCCTTAGGTTGTTCCCCTTCACCTTAAAAGATAGGGCCAAGGAATGGCTATACTCCCTTGAGCATAACTCTATTTCCACTTGGGAGGAACTTCAAGCCGAATTCCTCAAGAAATACTTTCCTGTGGGGCGGACCAATAAGATCCGCCATGAAATCATCACCTTTACCCAGACACCTAATGAACAATTCCATGAAAGCTGGGAGAGGATGAAATCCTTACTCCGGTCCTGTCCCCACCATGATGTGCCAAAGTGGCAATTAGTACAGAGATTTCATGAGGGTGTGTGCGATCAGCATAAGACCTTAATAGACGCCTCCTGTGGAGGCACATTCATGATAAAGACACCGGATGATGCTTGGGATCTACTAGAGGACCTGAGCGAAAACTCTCTACATAGTGCCACCCTCTATAGATCGGAAGGCCATATGCCTGGCAGGAGTGCCTCAAGGGGAGGCATGTATGATGTTAAAGCTACCACGAACCTAGAACACCAAGTGGCATCACTAACTGAGAGATTTGACAGGTTTTTCTCACAGACTCCACCTTATAACCCAACCTCTCAAGATGCCTGTGCCATCTGTGCCAGCCCTATGCACACTATTATTGACTGCCCCTTAGCCTCCCAGTATCCAGACCTTGTACAGGAGCATGTCAACTTTGCACAAGGATACCCTAGAGCCAATAACCCCTACTCAAATACCTATAATCCGGGGTGGCGAAATCATCCCAATTTCGCCTGGAAACAATCCAACCAGGGGCCCACTTTCAATCAGGCCCCAAGACCAGAATTCTCAAACCCAACTCAGTCTTACCAACCAGCCACCAATCCTCCCTTTGGCCAAACCAATAAGAAGCCATCCTTTGAAGATGAGATGGGCCAATTGCTAGCCACTCAATCTACCCTCCTCTCAGCTTTTAATGCGATGGAAGCCAAGGTGGACGCTAAGATAGAAACTAAACACAGAGAGCTGACAGGTGAGCTAAGAACCCAGGCCCAGCTTGTCCATTCCCATACACAATCCATTGCCAAAATAGAAACCCAACTAGGACAGTTGGCCCAATCTATGAACCGTAGGGAAGTAGGAACCTTGCCCAGCCAACCACAGCAGAACCCTAGAGGCCAGTTCGCCGTTGAAGGTTCCCATTATCCAAATGAGCAGGTGCAAGCTGTTACTACCCTAAGAAATGGAAAACAAGTTGATAATCAGGTTAGGGACCCAACCATTGCGAGTGAGGACACTCCCCTTGAGAAGCAGAACCAACCCACTCCTACTATGCCTGATCCTGTTAGTCTTCCACCACAGAAGGATTTCCCAGCTGAGCCCACCAATGAAAAATCCTATATCCCTAGGGCTCCTTTTCCTCAATGCCTCAACCAACCCTCCCCGTTTAGTAAGTCCCACCAACGAATGGAGGAAATGTTAGAGGTGTTCAAGCAGGTTAAGATCAATCTTCCCCTCTTAGATGCCATCAAACAAGTACCTGCCTATGCCAAATTCCTGAAAGACCTGTGTACCCAAAAGAGGAAAACCAAATCCCATGTCACCCAAAAGGTCTTTTTGACCAACCAAGTAAGCTTTTTACTGACCAGTGATATGCCACCTAAATTTAAGGACCCAGGTGTCCCTGTTATATCCATTGTCATAGGTGACCATACCATTAGCCGAGCTCTCTTGGACTTAGGGGCCAGTGTCAACCTTCTCCCTTACTCCGTGTATGAACAACTTGGCTTAGGAGAGTTGCAGCCCAACTCAGTCACCCTTCAGTTAGCAGACCGATCCATTCGCAGACCTAGAGGTGTTATAGAGGACGTTCTTGTTGGAGTTGACCAGTTCTACTTTCCTGTTGATTTTGTTGTCTTAGACATGGAACCAGTTGCCAACTCCAAATCCCAAATTCCTGTTATCCTTGGCCGCCCTTTCCTAGCCACAGCCGATGCCACCATTAACTGTAGGTCAGGGCTTATGAACGTCTCCTTTGGGAACATGAAAGTTAAATTAAACATCTTTAGTGCTTCCCAACAACCCTCGAGTGAAGCTGAGTGCCTTGTGGTTGACGACTTACATGACCTCGTCCAAGAATACCTTCCCTTTGCTGTGCTTAAGGATGCCCTCGAGCACACCCTTTTCTATGACTGGATCGATCAATATGAGGGCATACCTGACCTTGAGGAGGTCCATCACCATTTAGTAGCTGCCCTATGTCACGCCCCGAAATCCCATACCTCGATCGGAGTGCGGAAGCCAATCAATGATATACATTTGGAGGTAGAGAATCTCGGGCGCGAGACCGAACAGTCGATTTCACCACCAATTACGATCATCTCAAAAGGATGTGTAATCGGTCATGCCCATAATCAGTGCAATACAAATACAAACATTAATGAATACTATGGAATGGAAATTTACTTAATAATACTGATAATAATCCATTTAAGAAAGTCAAATCAAATAAACCTATAAATCTATGGCACACAATTGCCATTAAATGTCATAAGCATCAAATAAGCAAAGCAAATAATATAAACTCTAAGTCTTCACGGCTCCTGCGACCGCTTCACTACTGCAACTTCCTGATCTCAAATTCCATTTGCGCCTGCATCAGAGGATGCATGAGTATTTCATAGAAACACTCAGTAGGATGTAAAAACCCACTGAATTAGGACAAACAATATGAATAGGATAAGAATAACAAAGGTTTATGAAGATGCCGCAACATCTGGACTAAACCAAGGATTTATACACCTGAAAGGTTAGTCAATAATAATTCCAACCCGCAAGTAGGGAAAACAACAATAAGGCTCCTACTACACATATGAGTAAGGAGGGAATGATAATCATACTAAAAAGCTCCAGACATTAAAAGTGAAAGGAGTACAATTTCTGCTCGCTGAACCGATCACCCGCAAGTGACTATACCAGAACCACCCTAGGGGTCCTCTTTTTGGAACCCTGCCATGCGTCTAGGATGCTGGCCCCACCAGTGCTTACGGACACGATGGGCGGAGACTGAAGACCTTCCGTAATGTCAACAATCTAACGTACGTATGTTGCCTCTTTTTGGGCAGTATGGAACCGCAGTACCACAAATATTAGTGACCCCGCAAGATCAAGCAATGGCATAATGTGAGCATACTATGAATCCACTTCCGGAGAGAGTCCCGCAAGACCTCTAGTGGAGGAATCAATCAACTAATCATGATGAATAATAATTCAAAGAAATAGAGGCCGCAACGCTCTAACCACATAAGGTATCAATCACCGGAACAAACTCACATACAGAGTATAAGTAGGAATGTCACACAAAGAGAATAACACAATCCATACATACGTTCATGCTCAGCCCTAGATGGAAATTCATATAGGTCTTATTGGAATATATAAATCAGAGACAAGGTATTAATGAGTCCTAGATGATTTGGATTCCAAATGGAACCTCAAACCGACTCAAGCGCTTTATCTTCAAATACACGATTACGGTTTTCTTAACATAGGTATTACCCATCTATCATATTAACCATAACCCAACCTTACTGTGATAATCATAAGGATATGGTCTAGTATTAGTTACTAGCACGTCATATCATCTTCACATCTTATTAAGTGGTTTTACTTAAGTACATAGTATTTTCACTTAGATTCTGCTCACTGTCTTATGCACAACAGTCCCCTTCCGGCGGCTCCCAGACACTGTACAGTTAAGGTTATCTTCTGAAATTTTTACTGAGAGTACCCTTGTGGGTCTAGTTTCTAACCCCACCGGTTTTATATTTTTCTGATATCATATGAATTAGTTATGAATTATTTACTGTCGACTGTCCGTGCAGAAACAGTTCTGGCCGAAAGTGAAACACATGATTAAACTTTAATATTCTTATTCTGAACCACTTATAGATGATAATTTACTCATGATAGATGATAGTACTCCCCTCCTAGATTAATTACAGATCCTGGAATTAACTAGAATTACCAAAAGATTCCCTTTTTATCATGTTTCTCCCCATATAACACAATCTTAGACCAAATATCTTTCAATTAAGTCGATTTAAGCAAAACGATCATTAAGGCATAAGACTCAATCATTAGACATCATAATCAAAGCAATATCAGAACTTTTATCTTCTGTAAAATTAATAAAGCATCCAACTTTGATCTGATTTACCATCTAGACATGAAGCATGAAGGCATATATGCATGTATCGCAATACACATGGAAAACAAGACATAAATCATTAATCCCGCAAGATTCAAAGCAATACTCCAAGGAAATCAGTAAGAACACTCATCATATAATGTGAGAAAAGAATAAGAAGAGAGGGAAAAACCATCCTACTCTTTATCACCAAGAGACGTCGCCTTTCTACGCGATGTTCGTCTCCTCCGCTTCCTTCAAAGCTTCCCGATCCAAGCTCTTGAGCAATTCCCACTAGAAGAGGTCTTCTAAGAGAGGGATGAACGTGGGAAGGAGAGGGGAAAGCCTCTGGACGTTCTAGGGTTTAGTTTTCAAAAGCACAAGCCTAGACTCTATGGGTTTATATAGAGTTTTTAGAAGATCTTTGCCCAATCAATTCTACCATATCTTGGGCACTTTCCACCAATGGGAGAGTCCCTAAATCACCCTAGGAACGTGCATTACAAGTCTAGTTAGGATATGACATCTTTCCCAATCAAATCCGCCTCAAAATTAGGTTAGAATTCGCCAAACCGCAACTGGCGATCGATCGTGCAAAACGGCGATCGATCGTCCTGCGCTGTTTACAAACTGCACGATGGCGCCGATCGTAGCCGATCGAAGCCGATCGATCGTGTTCCATAAGCCGATCGATCGTTTTCAGCGCGATCGATCGTGTTTATTCAATTTCCCATATCTTTTTACTCCGAACTCCAAATCACACAAAATTGGTGTCGTTGGAAAGCTCTTCTCACCAACTTTAATTTAAACAAAGCACACACGGTCAAATCAATCATTAAGAGGGTCTAATTTCAGTTTTAAGATACTTACTAATTTTTCGGATGTTACACCCTATACCCTGGACATATCCCATGGCGACCCCATCATGACCCTCTCCCTGTGTCTACCGCCCCACCACTAAAACCTTCCATAGAATCCCCACCCACACTTGAACTCAAAACCCTTCCTAGCTCCCTCAAATACGTCTTCTTAGGACCCAACAACACTCTTCCTGTAATTATCTCATCTAGCCTATCTATTGACCAGGAAGCCCAGTTGTTGGAGATCCTTACCACACACCGGCGCGCTATAGGGTGGACAGTGGCTGACCTCCGGGGTATAGACCCCTCTGTGTGCATGCATCGCATAAACCTGGAGGACCAGGCCAAACCTTCTAGGGAGGGGCAGCGACTGTTGAACCCTCACATGAGAGAAGTGGTGATGAAAGAGATAGTGAAACTCCTAGACGCAAGTATCATATACCCTATCTCTGACAGCGAGTGGGTGAGTCCTATCCAAGTTGTCCCTAAGAAATCGGGCATCACGGTGAAACCAAACTCAGAGGGTGAACTTGTGCCAATAAGAGAGACCACGGGCTGGCGGGTATGCATTGATTATAGGAAACTGAACTCCAATACCCGTAAGGATCATTTCCCTCTCCCATTCATTGACCAAATCCTAGAGAAACTAGCGGGCCAAGAGTTTTATTGCTTTTTAGATGGGTACTCAGGATATAATCAAGTGCCAGTTTTTCCAGGGGATCAGGAAAAGACGACTTTTACATGTCCCTTCGGTACATTTGCGTATCGAAGAATGCCTTTTGGTCTTTGTAATGCCCCTGCTACATTTCAGCGATGCATGATGTCCATCTTTTCCGACATGATTGATAAATTTTTGGAAGTTTTCATGGACGACTTTTCAGTATTTGGCACTTGTTTTGATGAATGCTTGCACAACCTTACTTTGGTTTTAAAACGCTGTGAGGAAACAAATTTAGTGTTAAGTTGGGAAAAGAGCCACTTCATGGTTCAACAGGGGATTGTGCTAGGACATGTTATATCAAAAAGGGGTATAGAGGTTGACAAGGCCAAGGTTGACCTGATTGCTAATTTACCACCACCTACATCAGTTAAGCAAATACGGTCTTTCCTTGGCCATGCAGGGTTTTATCGCCGATTTATCAAAGATTTTAGCAAGATATCATGTCCATTATGTCACCTTCTCGGTCAGGATGTGCAATTTGAATTTGATGAATCGTGTAAAGAAGCTTTTACCACATTAAAAACCCTCCTCTCTAGCTCCCCCTGACTATACACTGCCCTTCGAGATAATGTGTGATGCATCAAATTTTGCTGTAGGGGCAGTGTTAGGCCAACGCATCAATAAAATTCCTTATGTCATATACTATGCTAGCAAGACACTCACTGATGCTCAATTGAATTATACTACCACAGAAAAAGAGTTGCTTGCTGTTGTGTTTGCATTAGATAAGTTCAGGTCATATCTCCTGGGGAGTAAGATCATCATCTTCTCTGATCATGCAGCCTTGAGGTACCTTCTTTCCAAGAAGGACGCTAAGCCGAGGCTGATCCGTTAGATTTTACTTCTCCAGGAATTTGACTTTGAAATTAAAGACAAAAAGGGTTCTGAGAATGTCGTGGCTGATCATCTATCCAGAATTCCTATTCCTGATCTGCATAGCCATGACCCTCTAAGAGATGCATTCCCTGATGAGCAGCTCTTTGCTGTCTCTACTACATCTCCACCTTGGTTTGCACATATTGTGAATTATCTTGCTGTGGGTCAAATCCCAACCTTTTGGTCTAAACATGATAAAGACGTATTTTTCTCTCGAGTCAAACATTACTATTGGGATGACCCTGACCTGTTTAAGATATGCGCTGACCAAGTCATAAGACGATGTGTCCCTGAGAGTGAGTTTCATAGTATCCTATCTTTTTGTCACTCTCAGTCCTGTGGTGGACACTTCGGTGGTAAGAAAACTGTGGCCAAAGTACGTCAAAGCGGTTTTTATTGGCCAACTCTATTTAAAGACGCCCATGCTTATTGTCAATCTTGCGATAGATGTCAAAAACTAGGAGCTTTGTCTAAAAGGAATATGATGCCCCTACAACCCATTTTGATTGTTGATTTATTTGATGTTTGGGGTATCGATTTTATGGGACCTTTTCCGCCATCTTTTGGTCATACATATATTCTTGTTGCTGTGGATTATGTGTCTAAGTGGATTGAAGCTGTTTCCACTAGGACCAATGATCATAAAGTTGTGCTGGAATTTCTGAAATCTAACATTTTTAGCAGGTTTGGAACTCCTCGCGCTATTATTGGTGATGGTGGTTCTCATTTTTGTAACAGGTCTTTTGAAGCTCTTCTCAAGAAATATTCTGTCACCCACAAGGTTGCAACACCATATCATCCTCAGACGAGTGGCCAAGTGGAGGTTTCAAATCGCCAAATCAAGCAGATTCTGGAGAAGACGGTTCGCCCCGATAGAAAGGATTGGTCCTTGAGACTGAATGATGCATTATGGGCTTACCGGACAGCTTTCAAGACCCCTATTGGTATGTCTCCGTATAGACTGGTATATTGCAAAGCTTGCCACTTACCTGTTGAGTTGGAACACCGGGCTTATTGGGCTATTAAGGCATATAACTTTGATATGGATAAAGCTGGTGAGCAGCGAAAACTCCAACTGAGTGAGTTAGAGGAGATGCGCTTTGAGGCGTATGAGAATGCGAAACTCTACAAAATGAGGACCAAGGCTGTGCATGACAAGATGATTTCCAGGAAATCTTTTCAGCCTGAGGAGAAAGTATTACTTTACCATTCACAGCTACATCTATTTCCTGGGAAACTTCGTTCTCGGTGGTATGGACCTTTTATTGTGAAAAATGTCTACCCTCATGGCACTGTGGAGATTCACAATCCAAAAAATAGGAGTACATTCAAAGTAAATGGCCACTGATTGAAACCTTATCTGGAGACTGTTGCCGACATGGATGCAGTGGCTGTCTACATGGATGATCCAGACCAAACAGATTGATCCTGGCCCAGTCTGGCTGAAGACGTTAAACTTAGCGCTTGGTGGGAGGCAACCCACGTATTCAGGTGTATTCTCTCCTTTATTTTGATTTTCTTTGCTATATGCTCATTGTCATGCTATATTTTGTTCACATTGAGGGCAATGTTCATACTAGGTTTAGGGGAGAGGATATGCTAATAATTATAATAAAAAAAAAAAAAATCGAAAAACAGTAGATACGATCGATCGCCTTACACGATCGATCGCTATCCGATCGACGCCTTATATTTGCGATCGATCGCCATAGGGTACATCGACACCGTTCATCTTCAATCTAACGGGTACTGTTTCTTGATTTATACAACGATCGATCGGCTAAAAGAGCGATCGATCGCGGGTCGTCTTCCTCGCTCTTAAATTCTGAACGGCCGCGGCGAGGAAAATCTATTTCCGCTCGCCGCCGCCGTTTTCGACCTTTGTTTGAGCTGAAACTCCGGCCCCCGAAGGATTTTTGTACGTAGATTCCAGATCTGGTGTCTGTTTCCGGGATTTTCCACTCATTTCATCGCAATCACTCATTTTTCTTCCGGTAAGCCGAAACTTAAAAACTCGATTTTTCTTAGTTTCCGGTGGATATTGTTGTGATTAATCTTATGCATTATCTTCTAATGACTATTGCGATGTTTATGCGTGACTTTCAGCTTTTGATTCTTCGATTTTAGGTGTTTTTAGGAATTTTGTTTTTGCGGTGAACAGTGTTTTCTATAGAAAAAAAAATTTCGCATTCTGATTTTTGAATCCCTTTCATGCATGCTTCTCTATTGATGATTGTGCTTTATGTTATGCACGATGGTTCCTTTTGATTTCCTAAGTTTTCATAAAAATTTTCTTTTTTTATTTTATTATTTATTATTATTTTCAAAAAAAAAAATCGAAAAATTTTGAAGTGGATCTGTTATTACATGCTTGCTGTGATATTTAAGTCTTGCAATTACCTGCTGCATATTCTTGTACCTTGATTGAATTTTCACTATTATCTTTGGTTTTCAGGTACAATGCCTCAGAAATCCGTCGCGCACAAACGCGATAGGGGTGAGGCTTCTTCCTCACATCTTGTTCCTTCCACCCCTCCACCTGAACCTGCTGCACCGCCACGGCCCATCCAGTATGAGAGGCAGGTGGTCCTCAACCAGATTATTCCCGATCTTCCAACTCAGCGATGGATTGAGGACAGGGCGGATTGGGTGAACTATTTCACCCATATCGCTGCCAAAAGGCAGAATGCATTCGCAATGGTCCATGAGGACCCGGTTCGTGAATTTTATGCAACTGGCACCATAGAAGACAGCGATGATCCCGAACAGGTGACTATTCAGAGTGTAGTATGTGGTGTTCCTATCAGAGTTCGAGTTGCAGATATTGCTAGTGCTATGGGTTGTGACCGAGGTACGATTCATCACCCCGACTTTAATGGATATCAGTTTCCTCCGTACCGGAATATCACAGGGCGATTGACGGGGTCGGCAGTAGGCCCTGGGACCTCTACTTGGCTGGCCGCCATTAGCATGCGATCGGAGTTTCGTTTTGCATTTTTAATTCTACGGCATGATGTCTGGTAAGCCAGGATGGAAAAAGTCGACCGAACTACGACAGATTTACTTTATGTATTCGGCGACGATACTCGGCGCCGTGACCTTGACCTGCCTTCATTCGTCTTTGGCCGGATGAAGCAACTGATGGTGGGCCGAAAAAACGAGAGGTTACCGTACCCGTACATTTTAGAGCGAATATTTCTGACTCAGGGGGTGCATTTTCCTGAGCATTCTCGTATATCTCATGGACTGGGGCCCATTGGAGTTGATGTGTATAACCGTATGATGGGCCATACACGGCGCGGGTGGCCACGTGCTCCCCGTCTTGAGGATCATGCTGAGATACCTGAGGATGAGCCTGCGCAACCACCATGGGCGACGATGCAGCAGCAGATCAGCGATCTCACTGGCCATGTGCAGGAGATTCGCCAGTCACAGCAGGAGATTTGCCAGTCCCAGCATGCTATTACGGAACGCCTCGACTCCATAGTCGATTTTCTTCATGCATGGCGTTTTTCTCCAGGCGATGGTGCAGACGGCGATGACCAGGACTCTTAGTCCGCTCTTTCTCTGGTGTTTTCCTTCCTCCTTCTCTTTTCCCTTTTTATGATCATTGTATTTTGTCTTTCATTGTGCATTGAGGACAATGCTTATATTAGGTTTGGGGGAGAGGATGTGCTTCATTGTAAAATCAGAAAAGGAAAATATAAAAAAAAAGAGTTAAATTTGTTTTAGTAGTTTTAAGTTGTTTGTTTGTTAGTATTTCTGTTAAGTTTTGATAGTTTTTCCCGTAATAATGCATGTTACAATTCTTAGGAGATTAATTTACATTGGAAGTGTGAGTAAGTATACTGGAGGATAGATACACTTAACTGAGCATATCTTTCTGTTACAGTCCTCTTGGAATAAATGCTTGAACTAAGAAAACTCACTCACACACACTAGTACATAAAGTAATACCATCTAGAGATTTGTTGAATGCTAATCTACAGTGGGATGTCTTTAGTCATAGTCATTGGATGATGTGTAGTTGTCTGTTGAGCTTAAAAGATCATGATAGACCATTTACTTGGCTATGGCAAGGGATTGGAACCGGAAATAGGTTGAGAGTATAATACAGCCTGGACAAAATAAAGATGTGCTGAAATATATGTGCTGAAAATGAAAAATGAAAAAATGAAAACAAAATGAAAGAAAGGGGCTGCTTGACTTTATAGGATTAACTTAGGCTGATGCTCGGGCCCGAAGCGGTCTCTTAAAACCTAATGCCCTAAGCTAATTTGGCTGGGAGTCATTGGCCTGAGTCATTACTAAACCTAAGCATCTTGAAGTCAGGCCTTACACAGTCCTAGCGAGAAAAAAAAAGAAAAAAAAAGTCTGTGGTGTATTATCCTCTCAAATCTAGAATGTTGGACCCGAAGGAGGCGCGCAGATCTGTGCTATCATGAACCTAAAGATTACGATGACTATGTAGATTCTGATGTTCTTTGGTTAATGGGTAACACTGGATCTGTATAAACAGAAATTTAGAATGTATTGCTACAATGTTCTACACTTTCTACTATTTATATTATCATGCTATATCATATTGAGCAGAAATTTCTAAGATGAAAGTGTGGAATAAAACCACTTACTTGAGGGCTTCTATATTCCTGTTGATTTTGAACCAAGTACATGTGGTTGATTTTCTTAAGCATTGTAGTGTGTATTTGTCGGGATAATAGGTTTGTGTGTTTTGCAATGTTTTAATTTTTGCTTTGTTTTTGCACTTAGGTTAATTAGTTTCATAAATACATTTTTGTGGGTAGCATGGCTGCAAACCCTCACGAGACAACACTCGTCCTACTAGGGACACCTAGAGGTTTAACGGCTTGTTGCATACACTCAATGCAATCGTGTTCCCTACGAAAGTGGTGTTTACTTTTATGCATTAGTTCCTTTAGTTGTTTGTTTGATTTTATTTTTGTTTTGTTTTGCTAGGGACTAGCAAAATCTAGGTTTGGGGGTGTGATCTATACATGAAATATGCATTTTATTATCTCTTAAGCTTATGATTATGCTAGTGTTTGATTAGAATAACTACTACTTTAATATAGTTTTTGGTTTTTGTAGGAAACAAGAGTAATACACAGAAATGAGGTGAAAAGTAACTCGAATGGTTAAATTATCATAACTTCGTGTACAAATGTCGGATTGGACTGATTCAAGCTTCATGTTAAAGTTCAAGAAGTCAGCTTTCCAACGCCACCAACCACACACAATTCGGAGTTCGGGACACAAAGTTATAGCCATTTGAAGTTCATGAATAGTAACTACGGTCGATGGGGAATCGTTGCGATCGATCGCCAGAGCCGTAAAAGCAGTGTATTAAAGGAAACGATCGATCGGCATAAAAACGATTGATCGTATCTACTGGAATTTTTCAATCGCCGAAGACAGTAACTACGATCGATCGGTATCATACGGCGTCGATCGGCAAGCGATCGATCGGAGGAAAATATCGAAGGAATTGCGATCGATCGGATAGCGAACGATCGTCAATCGTAGCGATCGATCGCCGTATACGGAAAACCGAAATAAGACCTATTTTGACTTGGATTTGGAAGGGGACTTCGTGGTTTCTCTTCACTATTATAAATAGGCCTTATGGGAGAACGTATTGGGCATTCAACCTTGGAGAACCAGAGCTTTATTGGAGGCTAGAGAGGAGCAAGAGAAGAGGTCTTTTGAAGCAAAGAAGAAGAAGGATTCATGACGATGGATCTACACAAACAGGCTTTTCTTTTCTCTCTTGCTATGTGTAACTAAATTCCTTGTCAAGGCTTGATGAAGCCCTAGATGTGTATTACTACTCTTGATAGTTTAATTTTATAAAGTTGATTTTGATTTATGCTTAATGCGATTTCATGAGTATTCTTTTGAGTGCTTGATCATAGACTTGATTGATTATGAATGGAATTAGATATTGTGATTGATTTTATGCCCGATCAAGGATAAGATTGATTGCATTATAATAGAGTTGTGATTGATTCTATGCCCGATCAAGGATAGGATTGATTACACAATAGTGGATGAACTTTCGTGTCCAATCAAGAACGTTAGTGAATTCATTATTAATTCGTGTGTCCGATCAAGAACATGAATTACCATATCATGTCAATGTATGCTTAATAATAATTGAGAGTAGTAATTGCATGTCTAGTGGTGGATTCTCTGCCTTGATACTTCTCCACATTGATTAAAACTCAGCTTAGTAGTTAAAGTTCATAGCTTTATTTAGATTAAACAAAAACTGCAACTTTCTTCTCTTGAATTTGGTAAAAGATTAATCCGTCCCTGAGGTTCGACAACCCTTATCAATACTCACCGTAGTACAATTGCCTTGTTCACCTGCAAGGGTTTATATTTAAACGATCATACTTCACGATTACGAGGAGACTTATCATGCCACCTGTGCATGAGGCGGAGATGTTATATCAACCGATGGGCGACACTGAGCGGGCGTTGGTGAGTATCTCCGACTTCATATTTGATTTAATTCACCATTGTATGAGTAGATAACATTTATTCTTGTTCCTTTGTAGCTTACTTGTGTGAGACAAGTGCACGCTCAGTCTCATAGTGCTTTGGTAGACCGATCCTACGATAGCTATGTAGCGGCATGTCAGACGATACACGATATCTCTGGTCATGTTCTTGTGAGTTTGCCATTGCTTCGGCCCATTATGACTGAGATTCCAGGAGTGGAGTGATATACATAAAATATACACATTTATATGCCTTATTTACCTATTTGCTAGTGTAGTTTTAATGATAAAATATGAATAAAATGGGTTATTTGTGATTAGGATAATAATTAGGGATTAATAATTAATTTACTCTAATTGACTATTTTAGATGCATTAAAGAATTTAAGGGATCATATTTTTATTATGCTTCTAATTTTGGTTTATTTTTATTATTACAGGTTTAAAAATGCGAATTGCAGATCGACAGCAGAAGAGCGCATTGGATGTGTTTTGAAGTGCCAAAGTGACCCAAGAGTTGATATCACGCGCATCGAAGATCTGAACCGTTGATGAGTCACTTGAGAGAAGACGAGCGCGTGGAATCGAAGTACGGACATGCTGATTTGATCCGGTGGATACGATTGATACAACGGGTTTTACCCAGATTGAATTGAATTGGTTCAATTGGGTCTGGTTCAGTGGAAAGAAATGAAAAAAAAAACAAACCAATCCGAGCCGGAGCTCGGGTGTTTTGGACGAGAAGCAGAACATTCGAGCAGAGAGCTCGAGCGCTAATGGAGAAGGGCCATGGTGGCCACCTGAGGGTTTGACGGCGGCCTTGGTTTCCGGCGGCGATGACGATTCACGGCGACGATGGTCTGACAGTGATTGAGCAGTCGAGAGAAAACAAAGAAGTTGGAATCGGCGGCTATGGTGGCCATGGGTTGAGCTCGAAGGCAGTCATGGCGATGACGATTGACGGCGCCGTAGAAGGTAAGGGATGACGGTGGCGGAGCTCGAGGGAGATTAGGCCGGAAGAGTCGTGCTCGATTAGGACTGTGGAATTGTGCTGAAACAGTGTCGTGCTAAATTGGGAAGCTCAGAGGCATGTTCATGCTGAAATCGGATATTGAATTTCGATTCGGATCTAAAACAGCAACGGATTTGGGCTCATCTCAAAGTGGAATTGGATTGGAAAAGGACTCTATTTTGAATTGTCTATAAAAAAACAAAGATGGACTGGTTTTTGGGTGAACGGTTTTCTAACAAAAAATAGAACTTTGCAGAGCTATTTTTGGGTGGTTTTGCCGGGATTTGGGTCATGTTTTTTGGCCGGATTTCAGTAGAAATCGAAGCGGAGGAGTAGGAATCGAAGAGGGGGAAGAGAAGAGGAAGAGAAAGAGGAGAAAAAGAACGGATTTTTGGACTATTTTGAGGCGATGAACAGTACTGCTACAGTACTGTATTTTTGCTACAGTAATCGGCAGATGGGGAGACGATAAACAGTGCGCTGCTACAGTAAACAGTAAATTGTGAACAGTGTCCATGAATAGTAAAACTCCTACAGTGATTTCTTAAATATAATTTCTTCCAAATCTGATTTTTTTTTCTCATGAATATGTATAGCTAAATCTTTTGTCAAAGCTAGAGGTGATATTATTTGATTAGTATTTTTCTACGTCTATAAAGAAGTGTTTTTGTTGCTTATTTGGTTGAATGCGATGTTTTGATAAAGTCATAATCTATAAAATTATTTGATTTGTCGTTAACGTAAGGTACAACGAATGCTTATAATTCCCTGTGATTATTTGACTAAGCTTGTTAATGATAAATTTTCAATTAAAATCTTTATGTTAATGGTTATGATGAACGTGAATGAAATATCATCCGATTAGGTCAAATCATTATTTGAATCTAATTGAGAAATTAAATAGAAATAGAATATTGATTAAATAATTAATCCTTGAAGCTTTGATATCTCTCATCGATTATCTTTGCCCATCTCTAGTTTTTTTAATTAAATTTTTAATCGTCATTTTAGTAGTTAATTAAATTACAATTTCTCTACAAAATTTCCTGATAAGAACTTTAATTTGCTGAGTCAAGTAGTTTAGATTAGTTTGGAGTAGAATAATCCTACATCATTCCCTGTGGTTCGACACTTGGATTCACCGAGTATATATTACAATTTGTCAACATATTTTGGGGTTTGATCAAATTTTGGCGCTGTTGCTGGGGAGTGAAGTTTAGGATTAGTCTTCCAATTAGTTTATTTCTCTCTAGTATAATTTAGTTAATTTTAATTATTCTTAGTTTAATTTAGCTTGCTTATTTTGTAGGACATTTGGAGTATTATGAGGCTATTCTGGAATAAAAAGCTTTTCATTGGATTTTTCTTCAAATTTGGTAACTTCGTTCCATATCTCTCTTTGAAATTTGTGTTGCTTGTGCATGCACACGTGGAATAGAGATACTAGTGGACAATTGTTTAGAAATAATTCTACTATTTTGATTGAGAATCCTTTATTTGAATTTTCTGTTCCATCACACACACCTAATCAAATGGCTGATCAAGGTAGTAACCATGGTATTAATGAAAATGAAATTGAACATGATGCACCAATGCGGCCCTTGCATGATTACCTGCAACCTGCACGCGCTAGCACACCTTCGTGTATTATATTACCTCTACAAGCACATCACTTCACTTTTAAGCCTGGAATGATAAACTTGCTTCCAAAATTCCATGGTATAGATTCTGAAAACCCTTATTTGCATTTAAAGGAATTTGAGGAAGTATGCGCAACTTTTGAGCAGGCTTGTAGTGAAGACATTATCATGCAAAAATTATTTCCATTTTCCTTGAAGGATAAAGCCAAGACTTGGCTGAATTCTCTTAGGCTTAGATCTGTGGAACATGGAAAGAACTACAAACTGAATTCCTTAAAAAGTTTTTCCCAGTTCATAGGACAAATGCTTTGAAAAGACAAATAACAAATTTTGCTCAAAAACAAAATGAATCATTTTATCAATGTTGGGAGCGATATAAAGATTTATTAAATTCTTGTCCACATCATGGGTATGAGAAGTGGCGCACCATCAGTTTCTTCTATGATGGGATGACGCCCTCAATGAAGCAATTTATGCAAACAATGTGTAATGGGAAATTCTTTGATAAAGACCCTAATGAAGCCCTTGATTTTCTAGATCAAATAGCTGAAGACTCAGATTCTTGGGATTCCACTGATCCCTCTGATGTTTTTAATAAGTCGAAGTCTTCAACTACTAGTGGGGGTCTGCATTATCTTAGGGAGGAGGATAATTTGAGTGCTAGGCTAGCCTCTTTGGCTAGGAAGGTAGAGGCCATGGAATTAGGGAAAATTAATTCTGTTAAGTCTGTTGCTACAGAAGAGGCCTGTGGAATTTGTGATGTCATGGGACACCCAACAAATGAATGCCCTACCATTCCTACTTTCAAGGAGGTCTTGCATGACCAAGCCAATTCCATGACCCCTTTCAAGAGGCAATCTCCTTATGGAGACACCTACAATCCATGATGGAGGAATCACCCCAACTTTAGTTGGAGGAATGATAGTGCTGCACAAACACTACCTCCTCAGGCATTTTCCAATTATACTTCATATGTTCCACCTCACAGGAAGACACTTGAGGAGACACTACAAACTTTCATGCAATGAAAAGCTACTATTAATCAACAAACCTCACAAGCTATTAATGATATAAAGAGCTCTCTCAATAAATTGACATCTTCTCTTGTTATTCAAGAGAAAGGTAGGTTTCTTGCTCAACCCCAACCCAATCCACAGGGGCAAGTTCACATGATGGACACAAAACCTTCTGATTAACAACTTGAACATGCTAAGTCTATTACCACTCTTCGTAGTGGAAAAGAAATTGACAAAACAATTCCACTTAAGGCCCAAAAATCTTCTGTGAATGATGAATCAAAACATGATAATGAGGAAATTGATAAGTCTGGGTCAAGTGAAGATGTGAGATGTCCTATTCCAGCTCCATTTCCACAGAGGTTGAAACCACCTCAAAAGTTGAACCAAAATGCTTAAATTTTTGAATTTTTTAAGTAGGTGAAAATTAACATTCCCTTGTTAGATGCAATCAAACAGGTACCTTCTTATGCTAAATTCTTGAAAGATTTGTGTACTATTAAGCGTAAGATAAATGTGCAGAAAAAAGCATTTTTAACTGAACAGGTAAGTTCTATAATTCAACAAAAAGCCCACCCAAATATAAGGATCCCGGATGTCCAACTATTTCATGTGTGATCGGGAATTTTAGGGTAGACCAAGCCTTGCTTGATCTTGGGGCTAGTGTTAATCTTTTGCCTTATTCAGTGTACACTAAGCTAGGTCTTGGGGAACTTAAACCCACCACCATTACTCCCCAACTTGCTGATCATTCTATTAAAATTCCAAGGGGAGTGGTGGAAGATGTGCTTGTTCAAGTAGACAAATTTTGCTTTCCTGTTGATTTTATTATTTTGGACACACATCCTGTTATGAATGTAAGTGCAAATATTCATGTCATATTAGGTCGTCCATTTCTTGCTACTTCAAATGCTTTGATTAATTGTAGAAATGGTGTGATGAAACTTTCATTTGACAATATGACTTTGGAATTGAATATATTTAATGTTTGCAAACAACTAGGCGATGATACTCATGTTCAAGAAATTAATTGGGTAGATACCGTTGTTAGAGATCAATTTCATGTTTCATCTTTTTCCTACCCTTTAGAATCTTGCTTAGTTAATTCTTTATATGATGCATCTAAAATGGATTTTGAAAAGATTGAGATTTGTTCTTTGCTGAATTCTCTGCAGGTATTGGACGTGAATGGATGGAAACCCAAGTTTGAGGAGCTACCATTGCGTGACAAATTGCCTACACCATCAAGCATTCAAGCACCTAAATTGGAGTTGAAAAAGTTACCAACTGAACTCAAATATGCATTTTTGGGTGATAGTGAAACTCTTCTGGTGGTAATATCGTCTCATCTTAATCTTATCAAAGAGGGTAAGCTGCTTGATATTTTGAGAAAACATAAAGGTCCAATAGGATGGACAATTGCTGATTTAAAAGGAATAAGCCCTTTGATTTGCACTCATCGGATTTATTTGGAGGACAATGACAAACCGTCTAGGGAGATGCAACGTAGGTTAAATCCAAACATCAAAGAGGCGGTTAGAGCTGAAGTTTTTAAGCTCTTGGATGCGGAGTTCATCTACCCCATTTCTGATAGCAAGTGGGTTAGTCCTACACAAGTAGTGCTTAAGAAATCTGGTATAACAGTTGTCAAGAATGATAATAATGAATTAATACCCACTAGAGTTACATCTGGCTGGAGAATGTGCATTGATTACAGGAAGCTAAACTCAGTCACTAGGAAAGACCATTTTCCGTTGCCATTTCTAGATCAGGTTCTGGAGAGGGTAGCTGGCCACACATATTACTGTTTCTTAGATGGCTACTCCGGTTACAACCAAATTGAAATTGCATTAGAAGACCAGGAGAAAACTACATTCACATGTCCTTTTGGCACTTTTGCTTATAGGAGAATGCCTTTTGGCTTATGCAATTCACCTGCAACATTTCAAAGATGCATCCTGAGTATTTTTAGTGATATGGTTGAACGCAATATTGAAGTGTTTATGGATGACTTTTCTGTATTCGGTGATTCATTTGATAACTGTTTGTCTAATTTGCAGAAAGTTTTGAGCAGGTCTGAAGAGAAGAACCTTGTGCTTAATTGGGAAAAATGTCATTTCATGGTTTCTAAAGGAATTGTTCTGGGTCATATTGTTTCCTCTAAAGGAATTAAAGTTGACCAGTCAAAAATCGATTTAATTACTCATTTGCCTACACCCAAGACTGTTAAAGATGTTAGATCATTTTTGGGTCATGCAGGGTTTTACAGGAGGTTCATGAAAGATTTTAGTTCTATTTCTAGACCATTATGCAATCTCCTATCTAAAGATACTATTTTTGAATGGAATGCTGATTGTGAAAAAGCTTTTGCTAAATTGAAGGCAATGCTTACTTCAGCCCCTATTATGCAACCCTCAGATTGGACTTTACCGTTTGAGATAATATGTGATGCTAGTGACTTTGATGTGGGGGCTATTTTGGGGCAAATGAAGGATAAGAAGCCTTATGTTATTTACTGCAAGTAAGACTTTAGACAATGCTCAGATGAATTATTCAACAACAGAAAAAGAATTACTTGCTATAGTCTTTGCTTTGGATAAATTTAGGGCTTACTTGACAGGATATCCCATTGTTATCTTTACTGATCATGCTGCCTTGAAATATCTTTTATCAAAGAAAGATGCAAAACCTAGGTTGATTCGCTGGATACTCCTACTACAAGAATTTGATATTACAATTAAAGATAAGAAAGGAGTTGAAAATATGGTGGCCGATCATTTATGTAGGTTGACTGTGGATTATTCCAATGAGGCAGTGCCAATTAAAGACACCATCCTAGATGGGCAACTTTTTGTTCTTTCTGATTTACCATGGTTTGCTGATATTGTTAATTTTCTTGTCACAGGTCAAACTCCTTCTCATTGGACAACACAAGACAAGAAAAAGTTTATGGTGGAGGTAAGAAATTTCTTTTGGGATGATCCGTATCTTTTCAAATATTGTCCGGATCAGATTATTAGGAGATGTGTACCAAATGATGAAATTCATAGTGTCATTTCCTTCTGCCATTCAGAAGCCTGTGGCGGCCATTTTTCTGCTAGAAAAACTGCTGCTAAAATTTTACAATGTGGATTTTATTGGCCTACCCTATTTAAAGATACTCATGATTATTATCGTAGTTGTGGGCGTTGTCAACAGCTTGGTGGGATAACCCGTCGGAATATGATGCCTTTAAACCCCATTTTAGTGATTGAAGTATTTGATTGTTGGGGTATTGATTTCATGGGTTCATTTCCACCTTCTTTTGGCTATTTGTACATCCTAGTGGCTATTGACTATGTTTCCAAGTGGGTAGAGGCCATCTCTAGTAGAAATAATGATCATAAAACTGTTATACGCTTTTTGAAAGAAAATGTTCTGTCACGGTTTGGTATACCCCGTGCAATCATAAGTGATGGGGGTTCTCACTTCTGCAATAAACCTTTTGAGGCATTAATGAAAAAATATGGAATTACTCATAAGGTGGCTACCCCTTATCACCCACAAACAAGTGGGCAAGCTGAACTTGCCAATAGAGAGATTAAACACATTTTAGAGAAAACGGTTAACCCAAATCGCAAAGATTGGTATCTGCGGTTAACTGATGCACTTTGGGCATATCGTACAGCATTTAAATCTCCTATTGGTATGTCCCCTTATAGACTTGTTTATGGAAAAACTTGCCACTTGCCTGTGGAGTTGGAGCACAAGGCATATTGGGCTATAAAAATGTTTAATTTTAGTTTGGATGATGCCAGTTCTGTGCGTAAGCTTCAACTAAATGAATTGGAAGAAATAAGGAATGATGTATATATGAATTCAAAAATTTACAAAGAACGAATGAAGGTTTTGCATGATCAACACATTCATCGAAAAACTTTTGAACCTTCACAAAAAGTTCTTTTGTATAACTCTAGATTGCATTTATTTCCTGGCAAGCTCCGTTCTAGATGGACTGGCCCATTAATTGTTAAAACTGTTTATCCTCATGGAGCTGTAGAAATTGAAAATCCAATGAATGACAATGTGTTTAAAGTAAATGGTTAAAGACTTAAGCCATATCTGGAATTGATTCCTTCAGAAGTGGAGAGTATTCCTCTGTCTGGCCCCACTTATCATGATTGAATACTCTTACACTCAGTGTGGCTGAAGACAAGAAATTTAGCACTCCTGGGAGGCAGCCCAGCTTTTTCTTTGTTTTAGGTTATTTATTTGTTCGATGATGTTCTCTGGTTGGATATCGAAGGCACCATATCGGATGGCACCTGCGGAATTAAAGGAATTGAAAGAACAACTACAGGAGTTGCTGGATAAACGTCTGATTCGACCTAGTGTATCTCCGTGGGGAGCGCCAGTATTGTTCGTAAAGAAGAAAGACGGATCTACGAGATTGTGTATAGACTACTAGATGCTAAATCAGGTGACAATAAAGAATAAATATCCGTTACTGAGGATCAACGACTTATTTGATCAACTGCAGTCAGCAAGAGTGTTCTCGAGAATCGATTTGCGGTCCGGATACCATCAGTTGAGGATCAAGGAGGAAGACATCTCCAAGACAGCATTCTGAACCAGATACGGACATTATGAGTTTCTGGTAATGCCGTTTGGTCTGACCAATGCCCCTGCAGCATTTATGGATATGATGAACAGAATCTTCAAGGCATTGTTAGATCAGTTCGTGATCATGTTCGTGGATGATATATTGGTCTACTTAGCGAGTCAGGAAGAGCACCGAAGACACTTGGCTCAAGTGTTACAGATTTTACGAGAAAACCAGTTGTACGCTAAATTTAGCAAGTGCGAGTTCTGGTTGGACAAAGTAAATTTCTTGGGCCATGTCATATCAAAAGACAGAGTTTCGGTGGATCCGACGAAGGTGGAAGCCATTCTTCACTGGGAACAACTTAAGAGCGTGACCGAGATCAGAAGTTTCTTGGGATTGGTGGGTTATTATCGGAGGTTCATTGAAGGATTTTCCAGCTTAGCATTGACAATGACCAAGTTAACAAGGAAGGGAGTGAAATTCAACTGGAACAACGATTTTTAAAAGAGTTTTCAGGAGGTGAAGAGAAGATTGACTTCTGCACCGATTTTGAAACTTCCATCAGGATCTGGTGGGTTTGTCATCTATAACGATGCCTCGAAATGCAGTTTGTACTGATGCAGAATGGACATGTAGTGGCTTATGCATCGAAACAACTAAAGATCCATGAGCAGAATTATCCAACTCATGACTTGGAGCTAGCAGCAGCGGTGTTTGCTTTAAAGATTTGGAGGCACTATCTATATGGTGAAACTTTCGAAGTATTCACTGATCACAAGAGTCTGAAATACATCTTTTCTCAGAAGGACCTGAATATGAGACAGAGACGGTGGTTGGAGTATTTGAAAGAATATGACTTTTCTATCCACTACCATCCAGGTAAGGCGAATGTGGTTACAGATGCACTAAGCAGGAAGACAGGAATAGTGGCGCATATGATGGTGCAAGAATGGCGAATGATGGAGGATTTGGGAATGTGTAACCTGGAATGGCTGACTACTAAGAGAGTGTCATTTCTAGGAAATATATCGGTAAGATCGATGATATATGAGAAGGTGCTGGAGGCACAAAAGAATAATCCACAGTTGCAGAAGCTGTTGGAAAAGACATATTTCACTAAAGGAAGTGATGGAAGCATCCTATTTCAAGGAAGGTTGGTTGTACCAAAGGATGTGGAGCTGAGACAAGAACTTCTCCAGGAGGTGCACCACTCACAGTATGCGATTCATCCAGGGAGCACAAAGTTATATCAGGACTTGAAGAGGAACTTCTGGTGGAATGGAATGAAGCGAGATATTGGAAGGTTTGTCTCCAAATGTTTAACATGTCAGCAAGTAAAGGCAGAACATCAGAGACCGGCGGGTTTGTTACAACCATTGGAGATTCCACAGTGGAAATGGGATCATATCACAATGGATTTCGTGGTAGCCTTACCAAAGACTCAGAGGCAGAAAGATGCAATTTGGGTGATCGTGGATTGACTTACTATGACAGCACACTTTTTACTGATTCGATGGAAGCAGAACCCAGAGAGATTAGCTGATCTATATATCAGAGAAATAGTAAGACTGCATGGCACACCGATATCGATTGTATCTGATCGAGATCCAAGGCTCACATCCAGAACATGGAAGGGTATTCAGGAAGCGTTAGGTACTAAGCTCAGTTTTAGTACAGCTTTTCATCCACAGAGCGACGGACAGTCAGAAAGGACAATACAGACTTCAGAAGACATGCTCAGAGCATGTGCCATTGATTGGAAGGGCAATTGGGATGATCATCTGCCATTGATCGAATTTGCCTACAACAACAATTACCACTCTAGTATTGGAATGGCACCGTTTGAAGCACTGTATGGAAGACCGTGCAGATCGCCCACCTGTTGGACAGAGATCGGAGAAAGTCAAGTAATGAAGTCAGAATTAGTACAGTACTGTGCAGAGAAGGTGAAACAGATTCGGCAAAGGTTTCAGATAGCGCAAAGTAGACAGAAGAGTTATGCAGATTGCCGAAGACGAGAACTGGATTTTCAAGAAGGGGATAATGTGTTCTTGAAGGTTTCTCCGTCGAAGGGAGTTATGAGGTTTGGTAAAAAGGGGAAATTAAGTCCGAGATTCGTAGGACCATTTGAGATCTTAGAACGGGTTGGGCCAGTTGCTTACAAGTTGGCCTTACCCCCACAGTTAGCAGATGTGCACAACACATTCCATGTGTCTATGTTGAGAAAGTATGTGCCGGATACATCACACGTGTTGGACTACACGTCTATGGAACTAGAAGCAGACTTATCTTTTCCGATGAAGCCTATCAAAATACTGGATAAGAAGGATCAGGTGCTACGAAGAAAGACAATACCGTTGGTGAAAATTTTGTGCCAAAACCAGCACTCCGAGGAAATGACTTGGGAAATCGAAGATGAGATGAAGAGATCCTACCCTCAACTCTTTGAAGAATAATTTTGTGGCATTTCGGGGACGAAATGTTCTTTAAGGAGGGGAGGATGTAGCGACCGTAAATTTTATAATAATAAAGTGGAATTTTATTGCTCAAAGGGAGTGATTTTGAGTTCTAGAAAACTCATTAAAAATAAGATAAAAAATTTAATTTTTCCGTCAGACTGATCGATCGCGTTTATGATTGATCGATCGGGAGACGATTGATCGCGATTATATCATATCGATCGCCGGACAATCGATCGCATTTATAGACCGATCGATTATCGTTAATTTTACGATTTTTGAGGTAAATCCATTGGGGAACCTCTTGGGCTGATTTTAGGGGATCTTTGGAGGACGTGTCTTACCTAATTAGCCCTAATCAACGGATCTAAACCTTGGTAAGTATTTCAAATTTGAAAACCCTAATTAATAGCTAATTGACAATCTATTTAAATGGAGAATTAGTTATGGCAAAGAATTAGATTTTTTTTGGGAGATTGTGAACGTGATTGGGATGAGACTATGGCCCTTTCCATATGAATGAAGGATGCCTTATGTCAAGGAAATAAATTGGGATAATTGTCTTTAATTAGGATAATTACTTGAAATCGGTTTGTAACTAAGTAATTTGGTCAAAGATGCTTACCAACCAAGGTGTGTAACTGTTGGGATGGATTGATCACGTCCCTAACTGAGAGATTCACCCTTATTCTTGTGAATCGTGGCCCTTGGATGAGAGTTTGATCAACGGTGGAGGTTTGCCCTAGAGATTTAAGCTTTTTCTATTTAAACCCTCCATAAGAGAGACCGGCACCCTTTTTGGTGAGCTTTGGGAGACGTGCTAGCAAGAGGGCAGAGCAGCCAGCCTCCTCCTCTGTTCGTCCACGGTGGTGGTGTGTCCGTTGGTGGTTTTCGTGGTGCTTTCGCGAAGAAGAAGGGTCTCAAGATCGAGTAGAAACTGATTTACGAGCATTAGGTATAAGTTTCCACAAGGTAGGATAATCTTTTACCACAATTTATTTTCTCTGATTTTTGTATGATCATGAGTGAATGGTTGCTGATATTTGGCTTATACCACGTTCATATTGGATGTCATTGTTATATGTTATAATGTTACATACCTTGTTTATTGGAGATATCATATTCGGTAAGTTGCATGCCTAGTTCTTCTCGTCCTAGCTTCTAGTTAGACATCCCCACCTTTTCTATTGTGTAAAGACATAATCTTTAATGCATGAAGATGATGTTTAATGTCTGTCCAGAATTTATTGTCCCTTTTTAATGATGATTGAGCACTACGTTGGATTAAATGTAACCGTTAACCTAAGGTAAACATTTATCGGGATGATTCCTTGTGTTACTCCTTTAAAATATAGATAAAAGCTATATATTAAAGCTCTGATTTTTTTAAAGTCGTAATCTTAAAGTCAGGGTCCAGCATGATAGAATGTTTGTATGTCTAAGTTTAGGTGTCCTAATTATGATTACATGAGACTATCATACTAGAATGCATGTTAGCAAATCAAGTAATGTATCTAAGTACATACCATGCTAAATAATGAATTAATTAGCACAAAATCTATAAGATTCTCTCTCTGTCATACCGAATGAGGTCTGACATACGTCCCTGTTCACAGCAGTGTCCGGGAATACATGGCACATTTAGTATGGTGTGAGCAAGGGATTAAGTGGAGAGAATCACTAATCAGGTTATGAATTTGTAGCAGAAAATGAATTAAATCAACAAATTTTAGAACCATTTGGGTTCTATAATAGGAATGTCATGTTAATGTCAGAAAGGGTCATTAATGAATTAATCAAGTATGTATCATTAGTTAATTAATATAACTTAAGTTAATTGTTCACGGCCAGGACTAGTCCTGCACCGACGAACCCTAAACTGCAGTGTGCAACAACGACAACCTGAGAATTAGACAAACATCCAAGGCCTTAAGTCGAGCCCTCTTTCCACATATATCAAATGTTAGTCCACTGACCCTCCTCTCTAAAATCTCATATACTAGTCGATGACAGACTTGCGAGTGAGGAATCTTCAATATCTCTAAATACAGAATTTGTGAGATATCGATAGGCATCACCTTTGATTGTTTGGCTAAATTCAGTAAGCTTTTTCATTGTGCACTTGCAATCAAGTTTAGCCAACAACAATTGGATAGAAAATTATAATCAGAACCTAAAGATTACGATGACTATGTAGATTCTGATGTTCTTTGGTTATTGGATCTGTATAAAATAGAAATTTAAGGTATATTGCTACAATGTTCTACACTTTTACTATTAAATTATCATTTCATATCATATTGAGCAGAAATTTCCAAGATGAAGGTGTAGAATAAAACCACTTACTTGAGGGCTTCTATATTCCAGTTGATTATAAATACAAGTACATGTGGTTGATTTTCTTAAACATTGTGGTTTTCATTTGAAGGGATAATATGTTTGTTTGTTTTGAAGTGTTTATTTTGTTTTTGCACTTAAATTAATAAGGTTAATTTCATAAGTACATGTTTGTAGGTAGCATGGCTGTAAACCCTCACAAGACAAAACTCGTCCCACTAGGGACACCTAGAGGTTTAACGACTTGTTGCATACGCTCAATGCAATCGTGTTCCCTGCGAAAGTGGCATTTATTTTTCTAGTTTAATTTACTTTAATTTTATTTTGTGTGATTTTTTTTTGTTTGTTTTGCTCGGGGACTAGCAAAATATAGGTTTGGGGGTATTTGATATGCATAAAATATACACATTTATATGCCTTATTTACCTATTTGCTAGTGTAGTTTTAATGATAAAATATAAATAAAACGGGTTATTTGTGATTAGGATAATAATTAGGAGATTAATAATTAATTTACTCTAATTAACTATTTTAGATGCATTAAAGAATTTAAGGGATCATATTTTTATTATGCATCTAATTTTGGTTTATTTTTATTATTGTAGGTTTAAAAATGCGAATTGCAGATCGACAGCAGAAGAGTGCATTGGATGTGTTTTGAAGTGCCAAAGTGACCCAAGAGCTGATATCTCGTGGATCGAAGATCTGAACCGTTGATGAGTCACTTGAGAGAAGACGAGCGCATGGAATCGAAGTACGGACGTGCAGATTTGATCCGGTGGATACGATTGATACAACGGGTTTTACCCAGATTGAATTGAATTGGTTCAATTGGGTCTGGTTCAGTGGAAAGAAAAGAAAAGAAAAACAAACCAACCCAAGCCGGAGCTCGGGTGTTTTGGACGAGAAGCAGAACATTCGAGCAGAGAGCTCGAGTGCTAATGGAGAAGGGCCATGGTGGCCACCTGAAGGTTTGACGGCGGCCTTGGTTTCTGGCGGCGATGATGGTCTGATGGTGATCGAGCAGTCGAGAGAAAACAGAGGAGCTAGAATCGGCAGCTATGGCGGCTATGCTGGCCATGGGTTGAGCTCGAAGGCAGTCATGGCGATGACGATTGACGGCGCCGTAGAAGGTAAGGGATGACGGCGGCGGAGCTCGAGGGAGATTAGGCCGGAAGAGTCGTGCTCGATTAGGACTGTGGAATTGTGCTAAAACAGTGTCGTGCTAAATTGGGAAGCTCAGAGGCATGTTCATGCTGAAATCGGGTATTGGATTTCGATTCGGATCTAAAACAGCAACGGATTTGGGCTCATCTCAAAGTGGAATTGGATTGGAAAAGGACTCTATTTTGAATTGTCTATAAAAAACAGAGATGGATTGGTTTTTGGGTGGACGGTTTTCTAACAAAAAACAGAACTTTGCAGAGCTGTTTTTGGGTGGTTTTGCCGGGATTTGGGTCATGTTTTTTGGCCGGATTTCAGTAGAAATCGAAGAGGAGGAGTAGGAATCGAAGAGGGGGAAGAGAAGAGGAAGAGAAAGAGGAGAAAAAGAACGGATTTTTGGACTATTTTGAGGCGATGAACAGTACTGCTACAGTACTGTATTTTTGCTACAATAATCGGTAGATGGGGAGACGATAAACAGTGCGCTGCTACAGTAAATAGTAAATTGTGAACAGTATCCATGAATAGTAAAACTGCTACAGTGATTTCTTAAATGCAATTTCTTCCAAATCTGATTTTTTTTTCTCATGAATATGAATAGCTAAATCTTTTGTCAAAGCTAGAGGTGACATTATTTGATTAGTATTTTTCTACGTCTATAAAGAAGTGTTTTTGTTGCTTATTTGGTTGAATGCGATGTTTTGATAAAGTCATAATCTATAAAATTATTTGATTTGTCGTTAACGTAAGGTACAACGAATGCTTATAATTCCCTGTGATTATTTGACTAAGCTTGTTAATGATAAATTTTCAATCAAAATCTTTATGTTAATGGTTATGATGAACGTGAGTGAAGTATCATCCGATTAGGTCAAATCATTATTTGAATCTAATTGAGAAATTAAATAGACATAGAATATTGATTAAATAATTGATCCTTGAAGCTTTGATATCTTTCATCGATTATCTTTGCCCATCTCTAGTTTTTTTAATTAAATTTTTAATCGTCATTTTAGTAGTTAATTAAATTACAATTTCTCTACAAAATTTCCTGATAAGAACTTTAATTTGCTGAGTCAAGTAGTTTAGATTAGTTTGGAGTAGAATAATCCTACATCATTCCCTGTGGTTCGACACTTGGATTCACCGAGTATATATTACAATTTGTCAACATATTTTGGGGTTTGATCATGGAGGTTGTTCTAGATCCTTTATCAGCTTCACGAGATGTTGTGACATCATCACCTGACACGACAGGTTTTACCCCATCACTAGTTGTTCCAGACGCCTCGCTCGATCAAGTTGAGAGGCCCCTTTCTTCGAAAGTATATACCCGGCGACAGCGTGCACTCCGTGCTCTACGTCAAGCACCTTCTTCTTCAGATGCTATGCCTGACGTTGAGCCTGAGGAAATTCCAGTTCGAGCACGAGGACGGGGTAGGAATAGGTTGAGGAGAATTGATTAAACACTTATAATTTTATAAGTACATTTGTAATACTTTGTATAACTTTGTAATAGTTTAATGTTGTGTAATATGTTTGTGTATGTTTTTGTATATGTTTTGTGTATGTTTGTGGATGTGTTATCAGGTTTTGAAAAATTGTAGATTTCATTCGGTGGAGGAAGCGGATAGAGTTGTAGTTGAGAGGCGTCAGTTCAACCGAACCGACGCCTCCATTGTGTGGAAGAAAAAAGCACAAGGGCCGGAAAGGCATCGGTTCAACCAACGCCTTTTAGTATCCCTAAGAAAGGCATTGGTTGAACCGACGCCTTTAGCATTTCTAGGAAAGGCACCGACGCCTTTCTGGTCAGTTTAAAAAAAAATGCCACGCAGGCGCCAGCGGCCGCGCTGGCGCCTGCATGGCTTGTCAGATACCCTCTTTTGCAAATATTTGCTATAGTGTGTCATTTTTTTAAAAAAAAAATTTCATACCTTATTATATAAATTTCCCTTCTAAATTTATCATATTTATTTATTAAAATCTAAAGATGAGGGCTTTGAGAAGTTTAAGACTTATAAGATGGAGGTTGAGAATCAAACTGAGAGGCAGATCAAAAGACTTAGGTTTGATCGAGGTGGGGAATATTGTTCTCTTGAATTTTATAAGTTTTTGAGGATCAAAGAATAATACATGAAACCACAGCGCTTTATTCTCCTCAATCTAATGGTGTGGTAGAAAGAAAGAATAGAACTTTTATAGACATGATGAATTCTATACTTTCCTCTTCAGGTTTACCGAAGAATTTATGGGGAGAACTGCATTTGTAATCTTAAACCGTGTGCCTCATGAAGGACAAAATACAATCCCTCATGAACTAATAAAAGGAAAAAAATCAAGCTTAAAGTTCATCAAGGTTTGGAGATGTCTTGGAAAAGTAAAAGTCACAAACGTGAAGATGGTTAAGCTAGGTTCGAAAACTCATGATGCAGTTTTTATTGGTTATGTACAAAACAACAAAGTACATCAATTTTTATTAATTGGGTCTGATCAGTAGGATTATGCACCTAATACTATTAAGGAGTCCGATGATGCAAACATTCTTTGAGAATGTGTTTCCAATGAAGGAAAATGGTAAGGTTGTTGTGCATAAAGAAGATAGTTCCTCATCTTCTGTTCCCAAAATTGAAGATTCAGGTACTAAAGTTGAGGTTAGGAGATCTAAGAGAACTAGAATAGAGAAGAACTTTGAGGATGACTTTTATACTTTTATGGTAGGGAATGAGGATCCATTAACCTTTAATGAGGCTATGCCATCTAGTGAAGCTCATTTATGGTTGGGTCTTGCCAAGGTCATACTGGGCTTGAAGATTGATAAGACTTCTAAAGGAATAGTTGCGAGTCAATCACACTATGTAGAGAAGATTCTAAAGAAGTATAATTACTTTGATAGAAAACCTGTCAATACGCCATATGATTCTAGTGTAAAACTAAAGAAAATTTGTGAGGAAAGTATGTCACAACTTAGATATTCACAGCTTATAAGAAGTTTGAGTTATCTGGCAAACTGCAGTAGACCGGATACTGGGAAGACTAAGTAGATACACTAAGAGCCCAAATGAATCTCATTGGACTGCCATTGAGAGAGTATTCAAATGTCTGAAGGGAAGTGTAAATTACGGCTTATATTATTCTGGATTCCCTCCTGTATTAGAAGGATACAGTGATGGAAATTGGGTATCAGATTCTAATGAAACTAAGGCTAGTAGTGGTTATGTGTTTACACTAGGTGGTGGGGGTGGTTGCATGGAAATCTTCCAAGCAAACTGCGATAACAAAGTCTACTATGGATGATGAGTTAGTAGCTCTTGATAAAATTGGAGGAATTGAAGACCTGTTACAAAAATGAGAACCACCGTCACTAATAATAGCGCGAGGAGTTCCAACCTGCTAAAAATGTTAGATTTCATAAAATTCAGCACAACTTTTTGGTCATTGGTCCTAGTGGCAATAGCTTCAATCCACTTAGACACATAATCAATAGCAACAAGAATATATGTATGAACAAAAGATGGTGGAAAAGGTCCCATAAAATCAATACCCCAAACATCAAATAAATCAACAATCAAAATTGGTTGTAAGGGCATCATATTCCTTTTAGACAAAGCTCCTAGTTTTTGACTCCTATCGCAAGATTGACAATAAGCATGGGCGTCTTTAAATAGAGCTGGCCAATAAAAACCGCTTTGAAGTACTTTGGCTGCAGTTTTCTTACCACCGAAGGCCTGACAGTGACAAAAAGATAAGATGCTATGAAACTCACTCTCTGGGACACATCGTCTTATGACTTGGTCAGCACATATCTTAAACAGGTCAGGGTCATCCCAATAGTAATGTTTTACTCGAGAGAAAAATAAGTCTTTGTCATGTTTAGACCAAAAGGTTGGAATTTGACCCACAACAAGATAATTCACAATATGTGCAAACCAAGGTGGAGATGTAGTGGAGACAGCAAAGAGCTGTTCATCAGGGAATGCATCTCTTAGAGGGTCATGGCTATGCAGATCAGGAATAGGAATTCTGGATAGATGATCAGCCACGACATTCTCAGAACCCTTTTTATCTTTAATTTCAAAGTCAAATTCCTGGAGAAGTAAAATCCAACGGATCAGTCTTGGCTTGGCATCCTTCTTGGAAAGAAGGTACCTCAAGGCTGCATGATCAGAGAAGATGATGATCTTACTCCCCAGGAGATAGGACCTGAATTTATGCGATTATCGGGCAAAAACTGCCATTTTGGCTTCAAAAAGTTATGTCATTTCTTTCTGAAAGAACCCAATAGAGTCCTCTTATATATAATGAACGGGAAAAACACAGAAAGAACGATACATAAGTGAATCAAACTCTTTCTCTTTCTCTCTCTTAGAAATCATTAAACAATAGCATCTCCTCTGATCGAGTTCTAGTTGGTTTGATTTGAAGTGCACCTTTAAACTAACACTGTGGTTCATTGTATCTCGGGAATGGAACACCAGTAATCGCCTGTGCACGGAGGGTGGCATATCTGTTTCAAGGACAACGTTTAGTGCGCATCAAACCAAATCTTCTCTATTCTTCTTCTGGGTTTATATTTGTGGAGTATTTCGTCAAACTAGTTGGTGGTACTATCGCCCTTGATTTTCATTGATAATTCCCAACACCCCACTACCACCTCTTCACCCGGACCTACCACCTACCTTCCAAGCCTCGCCAGTTGCCCTCCCAACGTTCATGCTTTCCCCTTTAACCAGTTCCTAACTGCATGAGAAATTATATAGTGGAAAGCTTTCACATGACAAGTGGTGGAGAGGTTCATTGGATGATTAACACTTTGAAATGCAGAGGTCCATTCACCATTGGATGACCACACATTGAAATGCAAGGTAGATGTCAAGATCTGTGTATAAAAATTCCAGCAAGATCAACCTAGTGAAATTGGCAGAGCCTCATCCATACCTTGTGTTTTTGGCAATTGAGGTTTGCTACTTTTGGGGGTTATCTTCCACTGAACTTCTATCATTGTTTCATTGCGCTATACACAAAGGTACAGATGATCCTAACAATGTAATCCCTATGCCTACATTTAACTGTCCCATTCGGTTTCGGAAATGTACCAAGGGACAATAGGTAGTAGACAGAAGCTTTTAGGAAGATAAAGTTATGATTTTAGATTCAGATTGATAAATTTTCATATAGGAAACTTACTAACATCAAATACATTTTACAATGCAAAGAAAACATATAATTAGTTTTAGAGTCCGGGGACTCGTAGCTGAGTGGAGAGAGCATATCTCCAATCGATTTGGATATTCATCATGGGAGCATTATCTCATGGCTATCACTAACTTGACCTTAACCTCCTCTTCGTAACCGTATTTTAACTCATTAATCGTAACGAAAAACACTCATTGCTCGTGGCTAATGCAGTCGACTCTGACTGACTCATGTAGCATGATGCAAACATCTCATATGAGCTTCATCATTGCATATTCAATTACATGTAAATATGGTGTCACCAGCGTTACAATTTGCAGGGCAGAGAGAGAGAGAACCCTTATTTTGGAGCCGAGGGCTAAATCCACCGATAAAAGCTAAATGGTGAGGGGAGAGGGAGAACCACATCAGGAGAGTGGGGAAGAGTGGAGACAAATCCAGGCAAGGAAGAAGATGGGTGGGGTGGAAGAAAGTATCGAAGAGTTGTTAAATCACAATTTAAGGATTGTCACGCACTTGGTTGGAGAAATGGTCACCGTCTCTACCCATGTTGGAGAGTATATTTTGCCTAAGGGGCCATTTGGATCATGAAAAATGAGAAACATCCACTTCAAAAAATCCACTAACCAGCTGAAACACCTCCAGGTGGATTTTTGGGATTATCCACTAACCTATAGGTGTTTCAGGTGGTTAATGAATAATCCCAAAAATCCACATGGTTGGTGGATTTTTCAGAGTGGATGTTTGGGATTTTCACGATCCAAATGGCTCCTAAGCTTTATAGTTGATACTTATGGAAGCAAGTGCTCTCATTTCACATTTAAATAAAGTGGAGTCTTACTGATTGAAAAAAAAATACTCCCTCCCATCACTTTTAATAAAGATCGTCACATAATTGGTCAATTTTATTGAAATATAGAGTTCATAGTAAAAACTTAGGTAGCGACCTAGACCTAGGGTCACTGTGGAGCGGCCGTTCTTGCCATCTTCGGCCACCCGACCATAGAATAATTACGGAATAGTATCATCTAATTTGGGTACGCATAATTTGCTAATTATCTCAATTAAAAGTGACCGCATAGATTAATAAAGTTTAATCTTGGACATTGTTCTCATTGGACGGACCGGTTCAACCAACTCCAGGTCTCCAACTGGGCGGGTTGGCCAGGTTGACCTAGTATAAAACAAAGGTTAAAAAACAAAACCTAATTTATGACAGTGCATAATGACGCTACAGAAATTAGCGAGCCAAAAAGGGAGAAACCATAACATCTCAGGGGAAACAAGGACATCCCTCGCAGCCGTTGTTGGTTGCCCCTGGGCAATAGGAAATGCTCCCCCACCCTCTGCATTGAGTTTTCCCTTCTTCCCCAAGTCTCTTCAACTCCAAGTCCCCACCCACTTCTTTGAGCCCTCTGCCTAAGCTCCCACCTTCCTCATATGATCCCTCCCACATCTCCTCTGCTACGTGCCCACAGGGATTGGTAGACGGTGCCCTAAGAGACCGGTTCTACGCCCCTTCTAGTCGTGACTAAGGACTTTGGACACCCATCATTATTAAAAAAAAAGAAGTAGAAGTTAGAAGCTATTTTCCATACATCAGCTGTGTATGAAAAATGTGTAGAAATCTGCTGTATAAATATCATTTCCCTTTTTCTAATGACAGCAACATTGAATACAAGGAAACATGAGTCAATCATAAAGTAAAACAAATTGCTAAAGCTACTGCAGACCACAACACTCACAGATGGCATGCACGAGCATGCTGACAAGTCGTCGTAATACAATATTTCCAAGTAAAAACACATGATATCTGTAACATACATTTTTTTTCTCGATGGAGCTGTAACATACTTCTTTAATAAGCTATATATGCGATAGGGGCCTCACAACTTGACATTTTAGCTCCTGCATAAAAAATTACAGAAGCACTGTCGTAAAAGCCATTTAAATACATCACAAAAGCATTAATTAAGGCACAAAACAGTTTATATGTGCCCTCAGTCCATGGGTTCCTCTGCCAAAAAATGGTTCACATTTAGGTTCCGATGCATCTCAAGCATGATGCCCACCTCACAGCAATGGAGCATATCCCCTCATGCTGAGGTGTACCTCAAGAAAATGAGGTAATACATTTCTTTTAAAAAAAAAATTCTTCAAGACATCCTTGTCCTATGTTCATCTCATTCTTGTATTTTATCATTTGTTTATATTCTGACATTTTGCATTATTCTGTATACTCAGTTAATTTTATGTAGCAAATAGGCTTACATTACCTTTTTGAGGTAAGAATCCCTATTCTCACCTCACGCCTTTTAAATACTCCTGAGAGTTAGACACTCCGTCAAGTTGAAATTTCGATTCATCAAAATATAGTACCGCAAATTAAAATAATGCAAATAGTACCGCAAATTAAAATAATGCAACCAAAGTATCTCTAGTAGGCAAATAGAAGACAACTTCTACATTAGCTACATTCAGTAAATCACTAGAAGTGGATTGTTTCTCATGATGATAAATAGGAAAGTGCCCATGTAAATTATTCTAAAATCTTGTATTTAGAATCAAAGGTATTCTGCATTGAAAGTATTAACAAACTTTCTTTATTGAAAAAAAAACTATATTAACAAACTATATTAAAGGTAACTGAAAATAGCTGTTGTCCTTTATTATTTGGAGTTACACATAAGTGTAGCTATTTTGTAAAATGTTTTATTGTAGTTCAATGCTTCTTTATTTAAGAAGCATAAATAAGAACACAGAACACATGACACAGGTACAATACGGGTGTGGTGATACGGTCATTTTAAAAAATTAGGATACGATATGAGGAGATAGTTGCATTGGAATATCATTTTGGATATATATTTTGGTATATTTCAGGTTAGTTCTTGCATTTAAGAGCTTTTTTTTTATACAATCGTATTAATAGCGAGCTTACAATAGAATATGTTACATTTGTTTAACGTTTGCCTTACTTTAAAAAGTTTTCAATGAAGTACTTTATAGTTGATGTCTGATATAGAATGATATAGAAGTAGACACTTGTTGGGTTTTTGTTGTGGAATGATGGGCCCAAATGAGTTAGATAGGCCCATCTAAGGCCCACATTTGATTGAGTGATTGAAATATGATTAGTAGTATTAATATTAACTTTGTGCTAAGTTAATTAGAAGATTCCTTTAGTCCCACATAGGAAGCACACTTGAGTGTGATAAGGTATATATAAGAAAGGAATCTTTCTCTATGTGTATCTTATGGTTGTGGAGGCTCTCCCTAATTGATGGTGTATACATTCGTTGGTATACCTTATGACACACGCGCGCGCGTGGCATGGGCAAATGGGCGCATTGTGGCACACTTAGCACTTACACTTAGCACTCACATCTTACTTCTAGAGCCTTTGGTTTTGATCAAACGGCTAATTGTTTTGTGAAAATTAGGAGATAATCGATCGCATAGATGATCGCGATCGATCACGGCTTGATTTACGTGATCAAAAGTGATGATCGCTAAGTGATCAATTGGACGCAAAAGTGATCGATCGTATCTATTGTGATTTTATGAATTGATAAAAAAGTACTCGAGGCCATCGATCGCCTATGGTAGCGATCGATCGCCTATGCGATTACGTGCAGGTTTTTACCATTTTTCTTGAAAAGTTGCATTCTTTCTTTACAGAAAGAACCCAGTTGAGTTATACTATATATTTTGAAGGAAAAAACACGAATTAATATATAGAAAACACAAATTACTCTTGATTTTCTCTTCCTTCTTCATCGGTGATTCTTCTTTAAAAAAGGCAACAGATTCTTTTCTCTGAGTTCGAGTTTGATGAGAAGAAGTGCACTGCTTGTCAAACTGGTCGTTGTATCTTGGGAATAGATTGTTGGAGAAATCCTGTGTACAAGAGGGTGGTCATATCTATTTCGAAGTCAGCAGTGTAATCGTTGTGCCTCAAACGTGTGGATTTCAATTTCTATTTTAGGTTCTATTTATATTCAATTAAACACCAATGTGTAACGTGCAATCCCCTCTTGAGTACTATAATATATAAATTCCAACAACACTCATGCAGTCATATCCAATCAGAACAGGGGTACAACATCGGTAGAATACGGAGACAACTCCAGTTTTGGAGCGTAGGAGGAGGGGCTGCCAAAATGAGGGCATGTGAAACCAGCCATCCGATATTTGTTGATTTTTAGTAAAAAAAAAATTAGAGATACACAGGCGAGTTACAAATCAAGGGGTTCTATTCCAAGGTTTGACTAGTAAGCAGAGAGTGTTGATCTTACATGCTGACCTTTTTGGGGAAAGACTTTCGTCGGTGGAAGACAACAACATTGGACACAAGGAAGCATGAGTCAATCATAAAGTAAATTGATAAAGCTATGCAGACCACAACACTCACAGAACACTCTCATTCATGGCACAAACAAGCATCCTGAAAGCAGTCATAGCATAGTTCCAAGTAAAAACACAAACTCCATAGCCGTAACATACATTTCAATGGGCTATAGATGCGATATGAGCCTTACAACTTCAGATTTGATCTCTAGCATAAAAAAAATACAGAAAGCTCTATTCTAAAAACCATTCAAATACATCACAAAAGCATTAATTAAGGCACATAACAGTTATGTGCCCTCAGTCTACTTTGGGTTCCTTTGCCTAAAAATGGTTCACATTTTGGTTCCGATACATCTCAAGCATGATGCCCATGTGTGAGCATATCCCTTCATGCTAGAGGTGTACCTCAAGCCAATGATGTTCCATAGAAGCAATCATGTGTTGCAACAACTGCCAGTTGCAATGAAAAGTGAGCAAGGGTTCTCATGTTGGTCTGGACGAGCATGAGTAAAGAAACTAGTCAAAGAGTGTAAGATTTGAGTAACAATGTGGAATATTGAGCCTTGAGGAGTAAAAGTATGAAGTTAGTAGAAACACTTAAGAGAATAAGGGGTTAACATAATTTACTTATAGGAGACTAAGTTTGTAGGAGAGAAGGCTAGAGAACTAGGGGATGGTTTTCAACTAGTTTATGTAAGTAAAGATTCAAATAAAAATAAGGCGGGTATAATAGCTGAAAAAAACTTGAGAGAATATCATGTAGGTGCCAAGAGATTTAGTGATAGAATTATATTAATAAAACTAGTATTAGGAGAATCCATAATTAATGTTATTAGTGCTTATATTCCTCAAGTAGGATTAGGAGAGAAAGCTTAAGAAACAATTTTGGGAGGAAATGGACTTAGTAATGCAAAGGATACCTAATGAGATAGGTTATTCTAGGGGACGACTTAAATGAGCATGTAGGGGAGAAGAACATAGGATACAAGAAGGTGCATGGAAGGTATAATTTTGGGAGAGGAATGAGATAACATAAGTTATTCCTTGAGTTTTCAATAGCAAACGGTCTAGGTATAGCAAATATACTTTTTCTTGGTTAGAAGCGATGATAGAACTAAATATAGGATTATAAGGTTATACCCAAAGAACTTATAGCACTACAACATAAATTAGTTGTTTTGGATGTCTACATGAGGGGTCAAATAAGCGATGGGCGATAAAGTGGAGCCTATGATTAAGTGGTGGAAAGATGCTCAACATTTTTGTGGACATGTTGAGAGTTGAAGGAAATTAGAACTTAAATTAGGAACCAATAATGATGTGGGGTAATATGACTAATTGCATCAAAAAAATAGGAAAAGAAGTACTTAGTGAAGTGGTGGTGGTGTGAGGAAGTTCAAAGAGTCACCAAGGAAAAAAGTGTTTCTTTAAGAAGTGACAAAAATATAAAAATTGAAAGAATTAGAAAAAATATGCTAAGGTTAAGAGAGAGGCTAAAAAGATAGTAAATCGTCAAACGTCTTATATAATAGGCTAGGGACAAATGAGGGAGAAAGTAACATATATAAGATAGCTAAGTTATAAGATAAATATAGACTTATAGCAAGATAGGTACATTAAAAGTAAAGATCAAAGGGTTTTAGTGAAAGAAAATTAGGGAGAGAGGGTGTGAATATTTTGAACATTTATTTAATAAAAATTGTAATAGTATGATAGATTTTGAGTCTTGTCGCGTATAAGAGTTAACTTATTTTACGAGATTAAGCTTTAGGACCCGATGGAATTTTTATTATAGTATGGAAGGCACTGGGAGGTCTTGGCTTAACTTAGTTGACTAGTTTGTTTAATGAAATTTAGAAGTCTAAGAAGATCCCAAAGGAGTGGAGGAGAAGTACCATTATACTCTTGTATATAAATAACTGAGACATCCAAAGTTGTACAAGCTATAGAGGTATAAAACTTATGGGGCATACTATGAAGTTATGAGAGAGAGTAATATAAGGATGTTTGCGAAAAGTAACTAAAGTAACAGAGAATCCGGAGAGGCCAACAACAAAAGTTATATTTTTGTTACGATAGTTAGTAGACAGGTATAGGGATAAAAAATAAGACCTCTATATAACTTTCATAGATTTGAAAAAAACCTATGATAGAGTGCCAAGAGAGTTCATTTGGAGTGTTTTATAGAATAAGGGACTCATAAGAGGTTACATAGAGAGGGTTGTGACTAGTGTACAAACAATTAAGGGGGAAACGAAGGAGTTTTCGGTTATGGCAGGTCTTCATCAAGGGTCAATTTTAAGTCCTTATCTTTTCATTTTAGTTATGAATGAGCTAACTAGACATATGCAAGATAGTATACCTTGGTGTTTATTTTTTGCAAATGATGTATTTTTAGCTGATGGGATTAAATAGGTTTGAATGTAAAACAAGAATTATGGAGGGAGGCTCTAGAATCAAAAAGTTTTAAAATAAGTAGGATTAAGACAAAGTGCATGAAATTTTATTATAAATAAGGTAGAATTATAGGTAGAACCTCAGTTGAAATAGATGGGCAAGAGGTGCCAAGGTGTGATTAATTCCATTACTAGGATCTATTATACATAAAGAATGAGATATTGACAGTGATGCGGTGCATAGGATAAATGCAGAGTAGGTAAAGTGAATGCAGCCTCAAGAGTTTTGTGTGATAGGCATGTTCTGAAAAGGCATAAATGCAAGTTCTATAGGGCAACCGTTAGGCCTACAATACTCTATGAAGCCAAGTGTTGGGCACCAAATAAAAGTCATAGAGATAAGTTGAGTATAGCTGAAATGAGAATGCTAAGGTGGATGAGTGGGATAATTAAGAGAGATAGATTAGAAATGAATATATTCGTGAGATTTTAGGGATAACTCCTTTAGAGGAGAAAATGAGGGAATGCATGTTGCGTTAATATGGGCATATGCAAAAAGGACCAATAGATACCCTTGTGAGAAGATTAGAAGGAATGCATGTAAATTATGCCAAAAAGGGAGATGAGGACCTAAGAGAACTTGGATGGTGTTAATAAAAGAGATATGACTTTACTATTTCATACAAAAGAGTTGGCACAAAACAGGCTTGAATGGAGGCGTAAGATCCATGTTGCTGACCCCAAATGGTTGGGAAAAGGCACTACTTGATTATGTTTATGATTATGATCCTTTGTTCTATGTTCATCTCATTCATGTATTTTATCATTACTTTATATTTTAACATTTTTGCATTATTTTGTAAACTCAGTAATTTTATGTAGCAAATACACTTACATTACATTTTGTGGTAAATATCTCTAGATCTCACCTCACACAGTATAACACTCATGAGAATTAGACACTATGTCAAGATGAAATTTCAATGCATCAAAATATACCGCAAATCAACACAATGCATGCAAAGTATCTCTAGTAGGCAAATAGAAGATAAATTCTACATTAGTTCTATGTGCTTGAGAGAGACTAGAGTGGTTTTGTGAATTCAATCCGAGGAATGCCCGTGTCCGAGAGGAACGAGTGCAAACCGAGGTGTTATTTATAAATAAAATTTTTATTTTCATTGATTCTATACTCGAGAGAGATAGATTCTAAATTTCATTGCTTTAATTGTCTTAAGTGTTTACGTCTGAGAGGAGTATGCATAACAGTTTAAATTGATTGTATATGTATGAGAGGAATATGTTAATTAGTGTATATCCGAGAGGAATACGGTAATTACATCAACTAAGAACTTTATGAAAGAGAGAGATATGATAAAACTGATTTTAAGTATCTCTCTACGTTAGTACAACTCATTTTAAGTAACTAGGATTAATTGCTTTCCTTAATATTAATAAAAAACAATAACTTTTTCTCTTGAATTTGGTAGAATAATCATAATTTTCCGTCCTTGTGGTTCGACAACCCTAAGTACTCACTTTAGTACAATTGCCTTGTGCACTTGCAAGGGTTTAATATTAAAACGATCAGGGGGCGCCTAAATGAGGGGATGAGAAACCATCAATTCTATGGGCCTGCTTGGATATCACTTTTGGAGAGAAAGGAAAGTCCCTTTCCCTCCTTTTACTTTTGATAAAAGGAGGCAAATGAAACTTATGTTTGGTAAGTCATCTTTCCCATCTTTTACTTTTTTCTTCCTCTTAAATAGTTACTTATAAAAATATTTATCTTACCCTCATCTATTTCATCTCCATCTCTACGTATTTCCTATAGAGCTTTTGGGAGCATTTTTGAAAATGAGCATTTTGAGAAAGGTAAAATCCCTTTCTACAAGAGGAGGTTTCTTGTAGAAAGTAAAAAAACCATTTAAAGGGCAGAAATACCTTGCAGAAATACCTTTTCTTCCACCTTTCTATAAGAAAAATTTTTATATGGGAAAAAATACAAACAAACAGATTTTTTGTATAAAAGGGTCTTTATGCCCTTTAAAAGTGCCTTTCTGGGTATTGGACCGGCCATAGCAGCGCTCGGAAGAGAACATTCAGACTGTGGGCGTGAGGATGAAGCGAGGGGATTGTTTTGTCTCTTCTAGGTAGGAAGTTTTTACATAATGCTCATCTATGAAGAATTGCAGTTTGCTATTTTTTATTTTCTATTTTCTTAAGGTTGCAATCAATTAAAAATACTTGATTCACCTTGTATTGATTTATTTGTGATTGAAAGACTCGATCTTTAGGACTCTCTACTTGTGTGTATATCTCTGGAATCTTTTTGATAACTTATGTTCAAAAATGGGCATTGTACATTGATTAGTGTGTCTGCAGATGATCTTGTCATAGTTACTTAATTTTTGTCTAGACGCTATATACATCTAAAATAAAATAAAACTCAAAACCTTGTTTCTTGTCTTGCTAGAAACTCTTGCAGAATAGATATGTATTGTCCAGTAATTGTTACTACAATTCAAAAAACTAATTTAAATGTGTCATTTTGTTTGCAAATTCTCAATTATCTATTTATTTGTAATGGGAATTGTCTAAATTTTTCTGTGTTATTGATGTGTCCTCTAGATATGTTATATAGAGCTTATTTCTCTTTAAATCTAATGTTCAGTCCTTCTTATGCCTTTGATATCTCCATGTAAATTTATTTAAATTTTGTGGTATTGGAAAGGTAAGAACCTTTCATTGAAGAGTTCCATGATTATTTTGGAATCTTTTCTCTTCTGATGGATATTGTATGAGTGAGTCAGTTACGCCGACTACTTATAACACCCGGAAAAAATTTGTATGCTTACTAAAATTGATATTTTAGGAGATTGATTTAAAATACGAAATTTTGATGCTTGTTTTGCTATGTTTTGTGATATGGTGTTAAAGAGCGCTAAGAGAGCTTTCCAACACCACTGACGATGCTCAATTCAGAGTTCGGAGCAAAAAAGTTATACTAATTTGAAGTTTGGTACGCGATTGATCGGTGGGATACGCGATTGATCGTCGGGGTACACGAAAGATCGCAACGACAGATCGAATACGAAAATTGCGTTTTGAGTGGATTTTCTTGAGAAAAAAATATCAAATCCTAACCAAACTTGGAGAGGACGTTCAGGAGGAGATTTTAGAGCTTCCTTATTTGTGGAAAGAGTCCATGATATGGAAGGATTTGTTTTAAGGAGAGATTCCCCAAAGTCTATATAAACCCATGAGAGGGGAGGGCTTGTGCTATTCATATCAAAACCCTAGCTATAGAAAGCTTGTGCTTTTCTCCTTCCCATGCTCACCCTTCTCTCAAGACTCTTCTTGGTGTTAGTCTTCATCCAAAGCTTGGAGCGGAGGCAATGTCGCGAAGCGAAGGAGGCGAACAACGTGTAAGAGCGATACTTTGGTGAAATAAAGTGTAGGATGGTTTTTCCCTATTCTATTCCTATTTCTTTTCTTCTCTTATATGAGTATTGATTCATTCATTCATATCATTGTTATTTATACATATTGATTTGAATGGAATTTGATACATGATTGGTTATACTAGTCATATTGTTGATTATGTTCTTCGCTATGTTCATGCTATGTTCTTAGATGGGAATACTATTCATGTTTGATATCTACTGATCATATTGAGGTCCAAAGTTCTAATATTTGTCTGTTAGTCCTTTGATTTCGTTGGTTCAAGTAGTCACAAGTGTTGTCCTGGTTTAATTATCTTTATTCCAAAGGGTGGTTACTTAAAACTGCTATGTATGGTAAAAGATATGATAAAAAGATTATATTTATGTAATTCCATAATATTCTAGGATCTGTAATGCACATAAGAGGAGAGTAATTACTTCGAATAATACTCTATTAACACTAATAAGGTTTGATTATACAAAATATTTAAGTATGAGTATGATTTATCATCTCGGACAGAACTGTTTCTGTGCCGACAGTTAGTAGTAATTAAATCATAACTAATTGAGAAAAAATTAGAAAATAAACCGTCAGTGGGGTTAGAAACTAGACTCATAGGACTATCTACAGTAAAAGTTTTCAGGATCAAATTCAATTTGTATTAAAACTGGGAAGCATCAGAAGCCAACTGTTATGTAAAAATAGAACACTATAATTAAGGTAAAAGTTAGGAAAACTTTACCAAAACAATAGCCTATGCTAGAATAAGTATACTAAGAACTTTATATATATCATACAAGGCTTTTCAGCAACTAGTACAGTAGAATAGACTATGTTATAAGAATTAATATCATGGGCTAATAAAGGGTAGTTGGTATTTAATAAGTCGTGTGCTTCACTTATAGTGTTGACTCGATTCGGCTTTCCAATTAGAATTCGAATCATCACTTTTCATCTTTTAAAATAGTAATCTTTGAAGTCTAGACCTAGTGTTTCATGACTCAGTTGAGGATTGATATCGAGGATTCTACAAGTGTTTCTTGGACACGGGTTGTGTATAATAAAGATTATGCATAATATTTAGTAAAACTATGTAATAATTTATTTTAATATAATACTCGCAAGAGCACTAATCTAATGCAGAATAATGGCTATGAGGTCGATCCCTCATAGACTTGGTTGGATATTCAACCCAATTCAAAGAGTTGTATAACAAGCAACAATGAAATGAAAATTTCTACTTTTTAATTTCAAATTAATCAATTAAACGTTCATCTAATCTTAAAACACAGAAATTAACTAGACAAAAGATAAAATAAGAAAAAGTTTGTTCTCTGCTTTCAGTTCGTCTGCAATCTCGTCCTACTTTGCTCTCTCCTCCACCTTCTGCAACAGTCTCACGACAGCACGCCTCAACCGTTCTGCTCTTTCCCTCGAACAGAGCAGAATAGTCCCCTTCTCAGCCCAAAGCAAAACTCTCCTGAAACCAGATCAGTTTTTCCTCTCCAGCACCAATTCTTCTCAAATCCACGAACCCAGCAGTTCCTCTCTCCCGTTTGCCCAGCCAGCAAAATCCAGTTCAGGTCTGCCTCTCTCTCAAGCAGACAGCCCTCTTCTCAATCAACAGCCGGTACATGTCTCTAATTTCCTTCTGCAGTTCTTCTCCTCAGCTCTGCTCTTCTCTCTCGAGCAAGAACAGTTCAGTCGTTCATACCAGAGCAACCACCGAAAACCCCACGAGCAGTACTGTTCTTAAATCAGCAGACACCGAAACAGTTCTGTCAAAAGCTCCTCCCTCCGGCCTCCTCTCCTCAGCCAGTAATCAGTCTCCCACGAGCAGTACTTCCACACCCAGTCCCTTCCAATCCCCAAGATTCCGGCCTTTCAGAACATAACCCATAAAACAGAACCGCCCCCTTCTCCCTTTCTGCACAACCGGCCCTCCAGAACAGAGCAACCACCCAAATGCAAGCTCCTTGTTTTATAGTCGCAAAATCGAGTCCAAGAAATCCCAGCGCCTTCCTAATGAAGCATTCTTCATTTCAGCAAGCTCTGCACCGAGTGTATCTCCTTCCTTTCCGGGCGCAACCTCAAACTTTTCAACACAGTAATTTTCCATTTTTTGGATACCGGCCAAAGCAAGAGCTTTTCATCCTTCTGCCCTTCCAAATCGAGCCAGAACTGTCACCGTGCTCTGGATTTCCGTCGTTGACGATCATCTCCTCCATCTCCGGCGACCCATGGCCCTGTCCACCGGCTGATTTCGAGCCCAGCCGTCACCGCCGCATCGCCCATAGCCCCTCGTCATCGTCAATCATCCTCGTCAGCCATCGTGACTCATCACCCAAGGCCTTGCCATCGCCGTTGCATCACCGCAATTGAGACCCATCGGCTGCAATCGCCGGCACCGATCGTCCACCATGAGCGCTCGAGCGAAAGCTCGAGCCTCTATTTTTTTTTCTGAAACACCCGAGCTCCGGCTCGGGTCTCTTTTCCTTTTTTTCTTTGTTTTCTTCGACCGAACCGACGACTGAACCGTTGAACCACAAACCGGTTCAGTTTTTATTTTATTTTTTCATTGGTAACACCCGTCGACACAACCTCATCCATCAGATCTTCAATCTCTTCACAGAAGCTGCCTAACACACGTTTACTTTTGGCGATTTGAATCTGGAACCATAAAACCTGCATAAATAAAATTAAATCTTAATTAGACGCATAATAAAATATAAATTTTATTAAATCCAAATAATGCATCTGAATAACTCAATTAAACGCATTTATTCATTAAACTCCTAATTCGCTCAACACAAATAAATATTAGTTATCCTTACTTTAACTGAAATTACGACTAATATATAGGTAGAAAGGCATATAAAAATGTGTATATTTTGCATATATCAAATACCCCTAAACCTACATTTTGCTAGTCCTCGAGCAAAACAAAATAAAACAACATAAAGAAATCTAACTAATCCACTTTTGGAGGAAATTACGATTGCATTTAGCGTATACAACAAGCCTTTTAAATTGCCAAGTGTCCCTCGCTGGACGAGTGAAGTCTTGTGAGGGTTTGTAACCATGTTACCCACAAACATGTATTTATAAATCTGATTAACCTAAGTGCAAACAAAATAAAATCACTACAAAACAAGCAACCTATTATCCTTTCAAATGCAAACCACAATGTTTAAGAAAACTAACCACACATACTTGTATTTATAATCAACTGAAATATAGAAGCCCTCAAGTAAGTAGTTTTATTCTACACCATCTTAGAAATTTCTGCTCAATATGATATAGCATGATAATTTATATCGTAAAAGTGTAGAACATTGTAGCAATACATTCTAAATCTCTGTTTTACACAGATCCAATGTGACCCATTAACCAAAGAACATCAGAATCTACATAATCATCGTAGTCTTTAGGTTCATGATAGCACAAATGCCTGCGCGCCTCCTTCGGGTCCAACATTCTAGATTTGAGAGGATAATACACCATAGTTTTTTTTTTTCAAGACTGTGTAGGGCCTAACTTCAAGATGCTTAGGTTAAGCAATGACTCAGGCCAATGACTCTCAACCAATTTGGCTTAGGGCATTAGGTTTTAAGATGGACTGCTTCGGGCCTGAGCATCGGCCTAAGTTAATCCTATAATAGTCAAGCATCCCCTTTCTTTCTTTCCTTTTTCATTTTTTTGCATTTTTCATTTTTTTTCAACATTCATCTTTTTCATTGCATCTTTATTCTGTCCAGGCTGTATTATACTCTCAACCTATTTCCGGTTCCAAGCCCTTGTCATTGCCAAGTAAATGGTATATTATGATCTTTTAAGCTCAACAAACAACCACATACAATCCAATGACTCTGACCAAAGACATCCCACTGAAAATTAGTATTCAACAAATCTCTAGATGGTATTACTTTCTGTACTAGTGTGTGTGAGTGAGTTTTATTAGCTCAAGCACTTGATCCAAGAGGACTATAACAGAAAGATACTGCTCAGTTAAGTTCTCTCGCCTCCAGTATACTTACTCACACTTCCAATGTAAATCAATCTCTTAAGAATTATACTATGCATCATCACGGGATAAACTATCAAAACCTATGAAAAACACTAACAAACAACCTAAACACTAAGCAATTTTTATGGTTTTTCTTCAATTTTTTGATTTTTTTTCAAATAATAAAAACGAAAGGAATACTACTTTTCTTTTCTACACCCCCAAACCTAAACTAAACATTGCCCTCAATGTTTACCAAGATAAATACTACAATGACTAATAAAAGAAAAGGAGTGTAATGAAATAAATCACCTAAATGGAGAAGCCTCATAGTAGATGTAGAGCATTGAAACACACAAACTAAGAATGAGGGGTGAGTATAAAATATGGAGAAATAAAATACACCCCCAAACTTAGATTGTAGCATCCCCACACAGTATTAAACAACCTAAATATTAAGCAAAAAGGAAACAATCAAGAAACAAGAATTTGAGTTGCCTCCCAAGAGCGCTAAGTTTTACGTCTTCAGCCAGACGTAACCAAAAATCATGCAGGAGAAGTAGGTTCATCCAAATCCAGAACGATCTCCTCCCTTTCAGTAAAACCCTCTAAATATGGTTTCAATCTTTGACCATTAACTTTGAAAATAGTTCCATCTTTAGGGTTTTGAATGTCAACTGCCCCATGGGAAAATACCTTGTGCACAATGAAAGGTCCAGACCATCGTGAACGGAGCTTTCTTGGGAAGAGATGTAGCCTGGAGTTGTAGAGCAAATTTTTTTGACCAGGCTCAAATGACTTCCTCAGTATTGACTTATCATGAAAAACTTTGGTCCTCGCTTTGTAAATCTTTGCATTCTCATAAGCCTCATTACGAATTTCGTCTAACTCATTAAGTAACAATTTGCGAAGTGATCCAGCCTTGTCCATATCAAAATTAAAAGTTTTGATGGCCCAGTAAGCACAATGTTCCAATTCCACAGGTAAATGACAAGGTTTTCCAAATACAAGTCTATAGGGAGACATTCCAATCGGTGTCTTAAATGCAGTACAGTAAACCTACAATGCATCATTCAATCTTTCAGACCAATCCTTTCGGTCGGGACGAACCGTTTTCTCAAGAATGCATTTAATTTCCCTATTTGAAACTTCAACTTGCCCACATATCTGTGGATGATATGGGGTGGCAATTTTATGAGTAATGAAGTACTTTTTCCGAAGTGATTCGAAAGCTCTATTGCAAAAATGTATACCACCATCACTTATAATTGCACGAGGGGTTCCAAAACGAGAAAATATGTTTTCTTTCAAGAAACTAACCACCACTTTGTGATCATTGGTTCTGCAAGGAAGTGCCTCCACCCATTTGGAAACATAATCTACGGCCACAAAGATATAGAGATGACCAAACGATGGAGGAAATGGGCCCATGAAGTCAATACCCTAAACATCAAAAAGTTCAACAATCAGAATGTTTGTAAGGGCCATCATGGACCTACGTGATAGTGTACCCATACATTGGCATCTATCACATTTTATGCAAAACTCCTGAGTGTCTTTGAATAAAGTAGGCCAATAGAAACCACTCTGTAAAATTTTTGCAGCGGTCTTTTTTTCACCAAAATGGCCGCCACATGCATGTGCATGGCAAAAAGAAATAATACTATTAACCTCATGCTCTGGCACACATCTCCTAATGATTTGATCTGGGCAATACTTGAACCGGTATGGATCATCCTAGAAAAAATGCTTAACCTCGGCGAAGAATTTAGATTTATCTTGTTTTGTCCAATGTTCAGGAACTTGAGTTGTGACAAGATATTTAACAATATCAGCATACCAAGGCAATTGAGAGACAACAAAAAGTTGTTCGTCAGGGAATGACTCATTCAAAGGTAAGGGCTCCTCAGCAGACTCGTCAATGAGTCTAGACAAGTGATCAGCAACAACATTTTCAGAACCTTGTTTGTCTCTTATGTCAATATGAAATTCTTGAAGTAATAAGACCCAACGAATTAAACGAGGTTTAGTGTCTTTCTTTGAAAGAAGATATTTCAAAGCTGCATGATTTGAAAACACTATGACCTTGGATCCTAAGAGATATAATCGGAACTTATCTAGAGCAAAAACTACAGCCAACAACTCTTTTTTTGTCGTAGAGTAATTGAGCTGAGCATCATTGAGAGTTCTACTTGCATAGTAGATGACATGGGGTATCTTATTCACCCACTGCCCCAAGACAACTCCAACCGCATAATTGGATGCATCACACATAAGCTCAAAAGGTAAATTCCAGTCCGGTGGTTGGATGATGGGTGCAGATATGAGAAATTGCTTGAGTTGATCAAACGCTTTAGAACATTCATCATCAAAGACAAAAGGAGTTTCTTTAGTAAGCAGATTGCACAAAGGAATAGAAATTTTGCTGAAGTCTTTGATGAATTGTCTGTAAAACCACGCATGGCCAAGAAAAGATCGAACCTCCTTTACCGATTTTGGTGGAGGCAGACTTAAAATTAGGTCAACTTTGGCCTTATCAACTGCAATTCCTTTATTAGAAATAACATACCCCAGAACTATCCCTTGACGAACCATAAAGTGACATTTCTCCTAATTTAGCACAAGATTTGTTTCTTCAACCTTGCCAAGACAAGAGACAAATGGTGTAAACATTCATCAAAAGAAGATCCAAACACCGAGAAGTCATCCATAAAAATTTCAAGAAACCGCTCAACCATATCAGAAAATATGCTCATCATACAACGCTGGAATGTGGCAGGTGCATTACACAACCTAAATGGTATGCAGCGATAGGCATATGTTCCAAAAGGACAAGTGAATGTGGTCTTTTCTTGATCCTCTGGAGCAATGGAAATTTAATTATAGCCTGAATAGCCATCTAAAAAGCAATAGTAGCTATGACCAGCAAGTCTCTCAAGCATCTGATCAATGAATGGCAAAGGAAAGTGATCTTTCCTTGTGACCGAGTTCAATTTTCTGTAGTCAATGCAAACCCGCCACCCAGTGGTCATTCGGGTGGGGACTAATTCATTATTATCATTTTTTACTACTATGATTCCCGACTTCTTAGGAACAACCTGAACTGAGTACTATCTGATATGGGGTAAATGATGCCAACATCCTATAATTTTAGCACCTCGGCTCTAACCACCCACTTCATATTAGGGTTAAGTCTGCGTTGCATTTCACGGGAAGATTTTGCATGCTTCTCAAGGTAAATATGATGCATACACAGAGAAGGACTTATACCATTAATGTCTGCTATTATCCATCCCAAAGCTGTCTTATGTTCGTGAAGAACATTAAGCAATTTCCTTCCTGTTCTGAATTAAGGTATGAAGAGATGATAACAGGCAAGGTATCAGAAGAACCTAAAAATGCATATTTAAGTGTCTCTGGTAACGGTTTTAGGTCAAGTTCGGGTGGTTTTTCAATGGATGGGACAAGTTTAGACTAAGGAACTAGAAGAGGTTCCACCCTGGCTGTCCATTTGGTTGGGTCCAATACAGGGGTAGAGTCAAGCAATGCATTGACTTCTCTAATGGACCCTTCGATGTCGAAGTCTAAGCCAAAATGAGTTAAACATGTCTGGAGGGGATCATCATTTAAAACATTTTGCAGAGATTCTTGTACTAAACTTTCAATCATATTCACTGCAAAAGAATCATCCGACTCCGAGGGTTGTTGTCTAACATTTAAGACATTGAGTTTGATCTTTAAATTGCCAAAAGACAACTTTATAACCCTATTTTGACAATTTATTATGGCATTGGATGTGGCTAAGAATGGCCTTCCCAAAATCATAGGAATCTGACTACCAGGATTATGCACAGGGTGGGTATCTAAGACAATAAAGTCTGCAGGGAAGTAAAATTTATCCACCTGAACCAGAACATCCTCAATAACATCGTGTGGGACTTTAACTGATCTGTTTGCAAGTTGCAGTGTTATGGTAGTCGGTTTCAACTCTCCTAATCCAAGTTTCTCATAAACAGAGAATGGTAAAAATTTACACTAGCTCCTAGGTCCAACAATGCTCTCGCTACATTATGGTCTCCTATAATGCATGAAATTGTGGGACATCCTGGATCTTTGAACTTAGGAGGAGTGTTATACTTAAGAATTGAGCTAACTTGTTCAGTGAGAAACACTTTCATGTGTACATTCAATTTTCTTTTCTGGGTGCACATGTCTTTCAGCAATCTTGCATAAGCGGGAACTTGCTTAATAGCATCGAGCAATGGAATATTGATTTGCACTTTCTTAAAAATTTCCATTGTTTCATCGAGTTTGTTCCCTTGAGATGTTTTTGCAAGTCTTTGGGGAAAAGGTGCTTTGGGTATATAGGATGGCATATGGCTAGACTCAGGATATGAAGAAGCTTTTAAGCTCTTTTTTGATGTAACAGGAGTCACGTCTGGTCTAGTAGTGCTCTCTTATTCCTCACCCTTTTTAGCAGTTGTTTCTATGGCAGTCTTGGGTGGTTCAACCTTGTTATCAATCTTTTTGCCACTCCTAAGTGTAGTTATGGCTTTAACTTGCGCTGGAGATTGGTCTTGACAAGAATTAGATCCCACTTCAAATTGTCCTTTGGGATTTGCTACAGGTTGACTAGGGAACCTACCTTTTTCCCTCTCATTTAATGCAGAAGCCAATTTACCCATTTGAAGATCCAGCTTCGCAATTGCTTACGAGTTGGCATATAAAGAGTGTTCGGTATCTTTTTGAAATTGTAGAGACCTTTGCATGAAGAAATTCAAAGTATCCTTGAGAGATGGTTTCTTGGGTTGTGTAGGGAATGTTTGAACTTATTGAGGGTAAGACTGATTAGGAGAAAACCCTAGTGGTCATCCTTGATGTGGTCCTTTGGACCATGAAAAATTGGGATGCCTAGCCCAACCTGGGTTATAAGTTTTCGAATATGGGTTATTGCTAGGTCGAGGGAAGGCATTGATAGCATTAGCATGATCACTATTGTATTCCACTCCAGAGGCGTTAGAAGGACAATTTTGTGTGACATGGGAGGGGTTAGAGCAAATACCAAACACATTGACATGTGATGGCATTTGAGGCCCACCAGCAGACATCAACGCATTAAAAAGTTGTGCCAGGCTGTCTATCTTGGAAATTAAATGTGCACTATTGTCTACCTCATATACGCCTCCTTTCTTTTGAAAAGGAAACATTCTGTCAACTCTACTTGAGCAATCCCATTGCTGAGAATTCTCGCATAGAGTCTCAATAAAATCCCATGCTTCTTCTGCGCTCTTCTTCATAACTGACCCACCACTAGCGGCATCAACTATTTGACGGTTCTAAGGTGTTAAACCGTCATAGAAGAATTGAACTTGTTGCCACTTTAAAAATCCATGGTGTGGACACTTAAGAAGCAAATTCTTCCATCTTTTCCAACACTCATAAAAGTGTTCACCCTCCTTCTACATGAAATTTGTAATTTCTCTACGAATGGCATGAGTTTTATGAACCGAGAAGAATTTGTTCAAGAATTTTTCAGCTAATTGATCCCAACTCCTAATTGTTCCAACTTCTAAAGAGTTCAACCACGCTTTCACTTTTTCTTTCAAAGAAAAGGGAAAGAGGCGCAACCTAACAAATTCATCAGAGAAATTTTGGAATTTAAATGTAGCACAAATGTCAAGGAACTCTTTGACATGATTATAGGGACCTTCTTTATTGGAACCATAGAATATGGGCAAAAGTTGCATCATCCTTGGTTTCAACTCAAAGTGGTGTGCTGTGGTGAGTGGCAACACTATGCAAGAAGGTGAGTTGAATTGAGTGGGGGATGAATAATCTTTTAATGTCTTCTTCACATTCTCATTTTCCATGTTACCTAATTGATTTACAATATCCATTGTATGTTTTAGTCTTGCTTTGAAAGTTCTCTCAATTTCTAGGTCAAGAGGTGCAAGTTTTTCACCTAATGACCGACAACCAGGCGTACACTAATTAACACCACTAACAAGCAAATACCTTTAACAACCCTAAAAATGCAACTAACACAAACATGCAGTCACATAAAGAAATATATATATATATATATATAAAAAAAATAAGCACCTAGAAAAACTAAAAAAGAAGGTAAAAGAAAGCAAACGAGGGGAAGGGGTGGCCTTCCAACATTGGCGAGAACTCCGCGTCTTCTCTTAGTCCTACAAAAATGGCAAAACACTAATAAGCAACAAAAATTAAACTGAAACTAAACTACTCTAAGAATTTGGTCTAACAGAGAAGACGACCAGAAAAAGTTTTTTTATTATTCTAGTTTCTCTCTTTTCATTTTTATTTTTATTTGCAGTGTTTTGCATTGAAGAAGAGTATGTAACGAACTGTTGCTCGAGACAGAAGACCGAGAGCAGATTTCAATTATTCAGTTATTTTTAGTTTTTTCAATTTTAGTTTTAGGATTTTTTATTTCCCACTTGTGTAATTTATTTTCAATTATAATTCTGGAGATTCAAGTGCAAGGAGTGACACTTTGTGGCTAATTCAAAGGAAGATCAACTCTGCTATTTTTATTTAATTCTTCAAGTCAAGTAGGTTATTTCTTTTAATTCCAATGAGTTTTATTATGCATTTTACCTATGTTTTAGTTAATATGTGTGGCTAGACTTGTTGCTAAGGCTAGGATGAGGCTGTAGTAGTTGTAGAGAATGCCTGATATGTGAAAGTTGATATTTTTCTCCTAGGATTATGCTATAATGTTTATGCGTACCTGTTTTTAATTGCGTAGTTATTTTCGGATATAGCATCAATCATGTTTTGCTATGATTTGAAATTACTATTGTCAATGCATGCTTGTTTTAATTGGTTAAATAACAAATCGGATACTAGTTGTGATTTACTCGTAAGTGGATACATCTAGTGATTTGAGTTGTTAATTTAAATAGCATGAAGGACGTGAACTTGTAGGAAATCTAATTTTAAGACTAATTTTACCCTTGCAGTTAATATGAACCAAAAGGTAAGTAAAAAGTAATCTAGTGATTTGGCACCGTTGCCTGGGACTTGTAGGAAATCTAATTTTAAGACTAATTTTACCATTGCAGTTAATTTTAGGTTTAAAAATAAAAAATTTTAAAATTTTAAAAATTTAAAAATAATAAAAATACACACGTGAGAGATTGACTGTGTATGACCATGTGGACATGTGATCACACACTGTGTCTGGTTAGCAATAATTCCAATCCTTTAGAGAATAACAAAAGGGAAATTAATCTTTCATTCAAAATGGAAGACCAACCCGAAAAATCTCTAAGGGAGTTATTTTCTCCAATCACAATCAACCCTCCATCTTGCATAGTGTTGCCTGCAACCTCTGCAAAACATTTTGAACTAAAACCTCATATAATTCAACTTTTGCCCAATTATCATGGTTTCAACACAGAGGATCCTTACATGCATGTAAAGGATTTTTTTGAAATTTGTGCAACTTTTAGGTTCACAGACTTCTCAGATGAGTCTGTTCATCTACGCCTTTTTCCCTTCTCTTGGAAGGACAAGGCCAAGGCGTGGTTAAACTCACTTCTTGTTGATTCTATCACAACATGGGAAATGTTAGTGAGCAAATTTTTGTCAAAATTCTTCCCAATGGCCAAAACCAATGAATTAAAAAGAGAGATTACTAACTTCATTGAAGATGAAAATGAAAAATATTATGAGAACTGGGAAAGATTTAAAGATCTGTTAGTAAAATGTCCACATCATGGGTTTGAAACATGAAGGTTAATTCAATACTTCTACAATGGTTTAACTCAAACACACCGCAATATGATTGAATCAATGAATGGCGGTGTGTTCTTAGACTTAGGGGGTGATGCAGCTTATAATTTCGTGGAGCGAATAGTTGAAAGGTCCCAACAGTGGGATTTTATAAGTAATAGGGAGAGACAACATCAAGATCCTAAGAAGGGAGGTCTCTACGAGATCAAAGAGGACGTAGATGTTAAGGTCAAACTCGATGCGCTAACCAAGAAAATAGATGCCCTGAGTTTGAACCGAAGCATCAATGTCATCAGCATGAATGAACCCTTGCAGTTAATATTGTATAATATGAACCAAAAAGTATTATTACTATTTACTATATTTCTTAATATGGATTATCACAACAAGGTTGAATGGGTAAAAAGACCAATGGTATGAGATAGTTCTAAGTGATTGAGTGAATCATAATTTCCATCTTTCAGACAAGCATTTGTGTCGGTTTGAGATTACACTTGGAAATCAAATCATCAAGGACCTATCCTTAAATCTTGACTTTGGATATATGTATTCATATTATAAGCCCAATTATTTTTTGGAATGTCCCTATTTAAGGCTATGCATGAACATATGTGTCTCAAAGTATTGGATGTTTGGTTTATAAGTCCTATGGTGAGTTTTATTATCATTGGAGATATGAACTTCCTTGTTACTCCATAGAGTGAGTCATATGTTGTTGAGAGTCTTTGCTATTCTATTCATACTCCAGAACGTGAGTCATACGTTGTTGAGAGTCTTTGCTGTTCTATTCATACTCCAGAGAGTATATTGTTGAGAGACCTTGATTTTTTATTCATACTCCAGAGAGTGAGTCATATATTGTCGAGAGACTTTGATATTCTATTCATACTCCATGAGTGAGTCATTGTACTAAGAGTTACTCTATTCTCAGAAAGTTGAAACCTATGCTATTGATTGAATCATTGTCCAGTTTGACATTGATCTATTTCTCCATTAATTGTTTGGTGGAATCATAGTATGCTCACGAGCCATTGCTAGGTCCAGCGTGACCTTCGATATTTATAGAATTTTGATTCCTTATTGCCCGAAGGGAGGCAAATATGTACATTTAGGCTGCATGATATTACGGAAGGTTTGCAGTCTCCGCTCATTGTGCCTGTAAGCATAGATGGGGCCAGCATGCCTAGACGCGTGGCCGGGTTCCGAATGGAGAACCTCTAGGATGTTCTGGTATATTTTACCACACAGGGTTGGTAAATTCAGCGAACATAAATTATAACTCCTTGCACTATAGATGCCTGGAGCCTTTGGTATTTTGACCATTATCTCATCACACCGGTATTTGTTTGGAGCCGTATAGTTTATCATCCTTCCTCTATACTTGAGAGCGAGGAGCCTTGTTGACTAACCTTTCTTTTCAGGTGTATAGACCTTTGGTTCAGTCCAGTTATTGTTGAATATTCATAATCCTTGTTATCTTTATTTCTCTTCATTCTGCTTGATTCATCTTCAGTAGGTTTTTACATCCTACTGAATGTTTCTATAAAATACTCATGCATCCTCTCATGCAGGCGTGAAAGATAACCAAGATAGAATGGGTGCAGGAGCAGGAAGGTAATGTAGAAGCTCGAAGATGATTAGAGAGTTTTCAATTACTTGCTTAGTTTGACAACTTGATGTCATTACTGGCCGTTGTATGCCATAATTTTAATGATTTCTTTTGATTGCTAATTTATGTTCTTTGCTGTAATAAAAACTAAATAGGATTCATTCGATACATTTACAATGTTTTATTTTGAGATTGGATGATGAGTTCCCACATTCATGAGAGTTCTTATTGATGTTGATTGCACATCCTTTTTGTGATGATGTAATTGGCTGATTGATCTAACTATCTGAGTCGCGTCCCCGAGTACCTACCTCACCAAAGATTGTATTTTGAAGACTTTTGCTGTCACGCCCTGAAATCCCATACCTCGATCGGAGTGCAGAAGCCAATCAATAGAATACATTTCGAGGTAGAGATCCCGGGCACGCGGTCGAACAGTCGATTTCACCACCGATTACAATCATCTCAAAAGAATGTGTAACCGATTATGCCCGTAATCAGTGTAATACAATAACAGACATCAATAAATAATATGAAATGAATTTACTTAATAATAATCTATTTAAGAAAGTCAAATAAAATAAATCTATAAGTCTATGGCACACAATTGCCAATAATGTCATAAGCATCAATAAAAGTAAAGCAAATAACTAGATAGTCTTTAAAACTCTTCACGGCACCTGCAATCCGCCTTTTCCACTACTGCACTTCCTAATCTCAATTTTCATTTGCGCCTGCATCAGAGGATGCATGAGTATTTCATAGAAATACTCAATAGGATGTAAAAACCCACTAAATTAAAACAATCAGTATGAGGAGAATAAGAATAACAAAGGAGTGTGAACATCCCACAACATCTAAACTGAGCCGAGGTCTATACACCTGCAAGGTTAGTCAACAAGGAAAAACATCAATAAGGCCCCGAACAAACATATGTGTAAGGAGAGAATAACCATCATATCAAAGGCTCCACACATCTAAAGTGAAAGGAGTTACAATTTCTGCTTGCTAAACTGGTCGCTTCGTAAGTGACTAAAATAATATACGAGAACCACCCTAGGGGTCCTCTCTTTGGAACCCTGCCATGCGTCTAGGATGCTGGCCCCACCAGTGCTTATTGACACAATGGGCGGAGACTGAGGACCTTCTGTCATATCCATAATCTAATGTACGTATAGTGCCTCCCTTCAGGCAGTATGGAATTGCAACTTCATAAATATAAGTGACCTCGCAAGATCTAGCAATGGATTAATTGAGTATACTATGAATCCACCATGGGGAGAGTCTCGCAAGATCTCCAGTGGAAGAAACAATCATGAAATCAATATGAGCAATATCTCAAAGGAAAAGAGGTCACAACACTATAAGATCATAAGATATCTCTTACCAGAATAGACTCTCTCATGGAGTATGGATAGAAGTGTCAAGATCTTTGGCCAACAAATAACTCACTTATTGGAGAAGCATAGAATGACAAGTTTCACAAAGGCATCTAATTCACTCTTAGTATAACAAGAAATCCAAACACTTCGAATAACACTGACTTACCCAAGGAGTACCATATAATCAATACATACCTTTCATGCTCAGCCCTAGATAGGAATTCCTCATACACATAAAAATTCTATAATAAAAATATCAGAGATAAGAAATCAAAGAACTCTTAGATGATTTGAATTCCACGTGGAATATCAAACCGACATCAACGCTTTTAAGATAAATAGTTATGAATCACTTGTTCAAAGGATTATCCCTCCTAATTAGATTACTTCTAACCCAATTCTTACTGTGATATTCCATAAGTATATATATAGTCCAATTACTGGTATTGACATATTCAACCTTATCATATCATATTACATGATGCTATTTGTATATTTAGTATTTTCTCTCCAAATCAGCTCACTGCCTCCTACACAATAGTCCCCTTCTGACGGCTACTATGCTCGGTACAGTAAGACTTAACCTCTGAAATTTTTACTGATAATACCTTCGTGAGTCTAGTTTATAATCCCTAATTTTATATTTTTCCAATTTTATTTGAATTAGTTATGAATTATTTACCACCGACTGTCAGCACAGAAATAGTTCTGGCCGAGATTAAGACTCTTAATTAAACTTGATTATCTCACTTAATATCACATTATAGATGATAATATATCATTAGCAGACCATATACTCCCCTCCTAGACCAATTACAGACCCTAGGATGATCTGGAATTACTAAAAGTACACACCTTTCTCATGTTCCTGTACATATAACATAGTTTTAACTATTAAGGGGCCGTTTGGGGCGTGATTAAAAGCAAAACATCCAGATGGGATGTTTTGCTACACTGTAGCATCTGGATATTTTATATATCCAGCTGAAACACCTCAGGACGTGTTTCAGCTGGATGTAAAAATCCACCTGGATGCTACAGTAGATATCCAGAATCCAGTCTGGATGTTTTGCAATAATCACGCCCCAAACGGCCCCTAATACTTCTCAAATAAGACCTTTAATGCAAGACACACATTAAGACACCAAAACTCAACATAGATCATGGTCCATCAAGAAATATCAGAACTTCTAATCTCTGAAAAATAAATAAAGCATTAAACTTTAGGTGTGAATTCCCATCTAGAAACAGAACATGAATGCACATATGATTATGATGCACTACACATAGAAATAATGACACAATTCATTCATCTCACAAGAATCCACACAATACACTAAGGTGCTGAATCAAAACACTTGTCAATATCATATAATCAGAAAAGAGAATAGGGGAAAAACCATCTTACTTAATTCACCGAAGATTCCGCCTTTCTACGCGTTACTCGTCTCCTCCGCTTCCTTCAAAGCTCCCGCTCCAAACTCTTACAAACTCCTACAAGAAGAAGCCTTATAGGAGGTGGGTAACATGGGAAGGAGAGGGGGAAAGGTCTCTGGACGTTCTAGGGCTAGGTTTCTGCAATAGCACAAGCCAACTCTCTATGGTTTATATAGAGTTGGGGGTGAATCCCTTCCTAAACTAATTTTTCAAATTATGGACACTTTCTACCAATGGAAGGCCTCAAGATCCTTCTAGAGACGTGCAAATCAAGTCCAATTGGATTTGGTATCTTTCCCATGCAAATCCACCCCAAAAATAAGCTAGAAATCACAAATCCGCAACTGGCAATCGATCGGATATACAACGATCAATCATTGTATGCGTTGTTCTATACTTCCGCATTACAGCCGATCGATCGCAATTATTGTCGATCGATCGCTTTACCCGAAATAAAACAGTCAATAATCACAGTAACTACGATCGATCGTTTTGATAAGGTGTCGATCGGTTCAATTTGCCGATCGATCGTTGGTTATGGCGATCGATCGCAGCTTCACACAAACAAAATTCAATTTCTCATAACTTTTCACTTCGAACTCCAAATCGTGCATAGTTGGTGGTGTTGAAAAGCTCTTTTCACCAACTTTAATACCTAAAGGTGAAATATAACCAAATCAAACATTAAGAGGGTCAAATTTTGGTTTTAAAATACTTACTAATTTTTTGGGTGTTACATTTACACTCCGATCGAGGTGTGGGATTTTGGGGCGTGACAAAACTTAGCCATGGCCGCACTTAGACCCTTGTGGTCTCTGCAATATGGGGCTTTGGTTCCCAACCCTTTCAAGACACCCCACGTGCATACTTAGGTTTTTTGGCATCATGGAAGACCCATCAACATTCGACTATTGTGTCCATGATCAAATGGTACCCACGTCCTTAGACTCGTGGCAGATCTTAGTAGATTTTTAGGGGCATTGGGATTTGTTGTTTGTCTGGTAGCCTACTATTTTGAGAAGAGGTTTATTCACCCCTAACACTAGATTCACTTGTTTCATATGATGGAGACTGATTGTCTTAGCCTAGGAGTCAGTTCTTTCTTGGCGCTAAAGTTGATCTGTTTCTATAAATTTGATCTTTATCTTGTTGATAAATTGTGTTATTGCAATTGGTGCTTTTGTCTCTTGTACATCAACTCAGAATATATTTGATTATCCTACTTCATGATATGACTATTGAGATTTTTCATCCTACTTAGGGTGCGTTTGGAAGCAGAAAATAAAACAGGGTGAAAATTTTCAGGGGTAAAAATTTGCAAGGCTGATAGTTGACGTATGTTTGGAAGTTGAAAATCAACATGGGTGACAGGTGACAAGTTTCACTCTGTTTTATTTTAGCTGATTTCTGTTTGGGAGCATGAAAATTTATCAGACTGCTTTACGTTTGGGAAGCACTGTGAGAAACACCATGTCAGGGCATAAATATTCATAAAATATCCCTTGCTAATATATTAATTGCCAACCCATATCCCCAAAATATGCGGTAGGGTTCTGTGGCTAGAGACGCCGGACAGGAGCCTTGCTCATTGTGTAATCGATTATTCGTTATCCACATCACGCCGTGGGCATCTATCGTTGGTAGAATTACTCGATTGCGTTTCTCATCGAGTAATCGATTACTCGATTTATGTGCCCATCGTCTAGTCCGCTCTTGAAAACCCTTCTCTATCGTGTAATCGGGTTGTCGAAGTACTTGCTCAACGTGTAATCGGTTACTTGGTCTCCACCTCATCGCGTGGGAATCTATCGTGGTTTCGATTACTCGAATTTGGTGCTCATCGAGTAATCGATTACTCGTTATTGGAGGTTTTCTATTATTTGCTTTCGCGACCGCCACGTCAAACGTCTCATTGCTGTGTCGTGTACCCTTCATCGTGTCATTATGCATGGGTGCCGAGTAACTCAACGCACGTGTCAGAGTGCATGCCGGACCCGTCACCCCCGACGCCTACTTTCCCAAATTGCTCTCGCCCTTCACCCAATTATTAATACCCATTTCAGGAGCTTCATCGCCACTGCGCAACTGCGACTACTCGGTTAGGTTTTCACGATTCCACTTTTCGGCGGCAGCGGGGTTCCATATTGCCAGCGGTGGAGATAGGCCTCCAGTCGATTTAAAGCCGGTCGATCTGCAGGGTATCCCTCCTCAGGGTGTCAGGTTATCGTCGAGCTGACCATTCCTCCATAGACACATCCACCCACCGGTAAGATTTAAAAATTCGACATTTGTTTTGTTATTTTTTTTATTTCGTGTGTCCAATTGCACGATTGCGCTCGCATATCGTGTCACTGGATCCCGATGCTATCAATATCGTAACCTGATTTCCAATCCTACTGGATGCGTTCCCAAACTAGATGAATCCACCGCCAAATCCCACCCAAGAGAAGAGATCTTCCCAATCCCCGAGGAAGTATAACGCGAGGCCAAGCCTTCGAACCCAGTGTACACCCAGCGCTCTCACCAAGTCTCTACAAGTTGCAGAGCGTTACCCACACTGCATGGACCTATTGAAAGAGACGGCTTTTCATTTGTTATTCGAAGGCCGTCATGTAGTTGTGGCTAGAAATTTACTTGATGTGTTGTTGGACTGTTGGGATGAGCGTCTGATGGTGTTCAACATCAAGGGAAGAAGGTTATCCTTCACTGAGCAGGATGCTGCCCTCATCACTGGGTTACGGGCATCTGGTGAGATTGTTAATTGGAAATCCCCTGACGGTAAACTTCTGGCCCCGGAAGGCTCATTCTACCGTAAGTTCTTCTCCACACGAAGACCAGATAGACAATCCATTGAAGAACTACTTGATAAATGTCTGCGGGGGGTAGCAGATCTTTCAGATGATGACATGGTTCGTATTATCGTCCTCCATATGTTTTCAACCACGCTCTTCACACAATCGTCAAGATCAGTCCCTACAAAACTATGCGACTATCTGGATGACCTCTCCCAACTGTCCAAGTATAATTGGCCGGGCGCCATCCATAAAATGCTTGTCTCAAAAATGTCACATTCATCTAGATGTTTGCACTCTAGATCTTCCGGAGAGACGAGTAGTGGCGGGACTCTGGCAGGAGCCGCATATGTCTTACAGGTGAGTCCTTATATTCAGCTTATAGTGTAATTGATAACTCGATTCATGTAGATTCCGTCACATCGAGTACTTGATGGTAGTGGATATCGTCCCCTCGATTACTCGATATGCATCTCTACCGTGTAATCGATATTTTTATGCTTGTGTATCATGACATGGGACCATATGCATCTATACCTTGAACTCGATTACTCGATGCCGTGTAATTGATTACTCGATTGTTATGGATATCGTGTAGTCAATTACGCGGTAGGTTCCTCTATCGTGTAGTCAACTACGCGGTTGTCTTGCCTATCGCGTCCTCGATGACTCGGTATCATTGTATATATCCATTAGTGGCTAATGATATCTGTTCTCATTCTGCAGATATGGTTCTTCGAGCACACCAATCTGTTTCAATCCACTATGGGTCCATGTAGTCCAAGAGTGAGAAGGTGGCCCGGAGCTGGGGTGCTGGTGGATGAAGCAAATAAGGGAATCCAATTCCATCACCGATTTCGATCATATTAGTTCACCTATTAGAGACGTTGGATGTCCAAACCGACATCGTTGATGTCATATCCCCATTATCGGAAGAGTCATCTCTCATCCCCCTCCACCAACCTCAACCTCCGACGTCACCGAGGTTGACACAGACGTCAACTGTCCACCATCATGTCACTTCCTTGCAGGGTGTTCTTGAGGGGATTAATTCCCTCCTTAATGTCGCCCTCGAACAAAGCGATATAATGGAAAGTCGAGGCTTCAGAGTCCCTCAGATTATTGAGGGTATTCAAAAAATGCAGGAGTGGAATCACTCAGTAAGAAGCCTAGTTGACAAACTGGGAGTTGCCGTACCAGAAGCTCCCCGGCAACCACCCCAAAAGGTTCATCCGCATGGGCGTGTCGGCCGAAAGCGGCCACACCCCGTACGCGGTGAGTCGAGTCGGATGCCGTCAACAACAACTACGCTGCCAGCACATGTTCGTCAGTTCCCCCCTGCGATGCCGGACGACAGGCCTGAAATGGACCAGCCAGATGTGTCACCCCGGCCTGAGGCAGAGCGGCCTCCAATTGAATCGCCTATATCGCCGGCCATTCCTACCTGGCACAAGGTGCCCGCCCACAAGACAACAAAAGCAGGTAATTTTCCTATCACCCGCCCGATATAATTCATCATATATATGCCAATCAAGTAGTCAATTACTCGATAGATGTCTCCATCGTATAATTGATGACACGATGGATCGGTCAATCGTGTAATCGCTTGTACGATAGAGGTGCCCGTCGTGTATTCGATTGCACGATGGCTACTCTATCGTAGTTGCACGTTATACATTCCTCTAAATGGGAATCCTCATGTCCGTCATTGCCTTTTGCATCTTTGTAGCATCTAGGGCACAGAGGACTCGCGCCGAGGCAGCGCCACCGTCGGTTATGCCAAAGTTTACGCGCGGAAATGCTCAACTTGTACATAGCTTCCTCCAAAAGTTACGCGCTGAGGTTGAAGACGAACCTGCCCCCACTTCTGCCTTCCCCCCCGGTCCTCCCGTGCCGAAAGGTAAACGAAGGCGATTAGTTAAGGCCTTCCCGGATCGACCGACTCCTCGAGCAGCGGTTCGACCTGATGAGACCCGGCCGTCTGAAGAGAAGGGTGATGATACGCACCTTGGCAGAAATGGAAAGGAGCAAGTAATGGAGGCTGAAACAGCAGAAGTTCGTCAGACGACAGACGTACCCACTGACTACGTCGGAACTAAGATATGCTTCGAAATGGATGTGTTGTCGCCTAAAGATCGAACGACGATTATGAACTGGATGATGCACCCAAGGCAGAAGTATTCGAGTGATTCATTATACGATTACGACTACTTAAGTTTGCTGCGGACCGAGGAAATAAACTACACGGTACATGCACATGATGCTAATTTAATCGATGGTATTTCGTTGATCGTTATACTCGATGGTTGTTTTAATCAAATACATGCAGGTCATTGATGCGTTCTTTGAACTGCTCCGGAAGAGGCAACAGATGAACAGGAATGTATTGATGTATCTGTTAGGGCAAAATTTGGGAGTGTGATTTTGTCTCTTAATGTATGTCAATTTAATGTACAAAAATATATGGAGTATGTGAGAGGAAAAATGGGGTATATGTACAAATTGGGGTACATATACAAATTGGGCTATATGAAGAGGTTGAGAGGAGACAATCTCAAGAAGAAGCCAACACAAGTGGATCTTGAAGAGAAAGCTATCATATTGAGCAAGACACTCCAAGGTGGAGCTAAAGGAAAATGAAGATCACAAAAGTCCAAGACAAAGTGGGAGCACACCACAAAGCCCATGGCCAAGACATCACTTAAAAGCAACCTATTGAAGGCCCATCATGAAGACATACAAGAGGAGTGCATATTTTCTAGAGGATCAACTCACAACCATTAGATCATCCATAGTTGTCCTCTAGGCCCATAGCTTTTGGATCAAATTTGTTAGGTTCAAGAAAAACCCACTAACCAAAGTGATCCAAAGCTTCTTTCAAAGCCCACCTAAGGTTCTTAGGAAAAGACATTTAGAAAAAGCCCATTTGTGAAATGGGTTCTTGGGCTAAAGGAACCACCCATTAATAGGACCCAACCCACATAAGAGAACTACTAATGGGTGGGTGGATATGAGGTGGATCCACCCATGGGTGGGTGGATATGAGGTGGATCCACCCAAGGATGGGTTGATACACACCTCCCTCTCCATCTATAAATACCCACATCTTGGAGAGAAATGGGCAAGCCATCTCCTCAAAGCCTCTTGGCCTTATTCTTTGCATATCATCTAGAGCCTTGAGGGTTCTTGATTATTCTTCCTCTCCTTTCTTTGAAAGGGGTTTAAGATCTTGTTATGAGATCTTAGGAAGAGATTCAAGTCCTCTAGAGCCTTGAGGGTTCTTGATTATTCTTCCTCTCCTTTCTTTGAAAGGGGTTTAAGATCTTGTTATGAGATCTTAGGAAGAGATTCAAGTCCTCTAGAGCCTTGATGCTCTTGATTATTCTTCCTCTCCTTTCTTTGAAAGGGGTTTAAGATCTTGCTATAAGATCTTAGGAAGAGATTCAAGTCATCTTGGATCATGGTTTCTTGGAGCATATAGAATCATCCTTTAGAAACCAAAGCCCCCACTTGACCTTTGAACCAAATACTTCCAAATTCTCTCAAAGGTCTTGAATACTTTGATCTACTCTCCGGTCCCTCATTAATGATTAGATGGGTTCATACCATTGACCCTTGAGAGTAGTTCAAAGTATCTTTGGCCATGGTTTTCACTTAATCCCATAGGAAAATTCTTAGAGAAACCAATCCCTTGTCCAAAAAGCCTCTACAATTTCGGAGCATCACTAGTTGAATCCAAGGATGGACAATGGACGGCCATAAGCTCAAAACTAGGTTGAGCAAAACGGGTAGGATATCTCACATCCTCCCTTCAAGGGTATGTACTCTAGTCACTCCTACTTCCTAGAGTAAGTACTCTTAAATATCTTCTTTACATGTGTTAGATTGTGGTATAGACCATAGGGTCAAACCACTCCTTTGAGAGAGAGTTGGGTCGGTGTGACCCATAGTGAGTGTGGATTCACTCTTGTATGGTTCCCGGTGATCCAAGCAAAACCGGTGAGTGTATGATGTTGTGGGTGAGCTAAAAACCCTCACTTAGTGAATGTCGGAGGTTCCTTGGATTAGGTGCTCCGAGAGTGGATGTACCCGTTGAAGCGAGTTGCTTGGCGGCGAACCACTATAAATCTTGTGTGATTGCTTGTGATTGCTCGTCTTGCATAATGTTACACACACACACACTCCACACCTCTTAAGTCTCTCTCACTCATGCGCTTCCAATTACTTGTTAATAAGATAATGTTGCATTGAATGATTATTTAAATTAACATTATCTCTTATTAAAATAGAGTGAGAGTTTTTAAGTGGTTGTCCTATTCACCCCCCCCTCTAGGACCTAAAGAGCACTTTCAAGTGGTATCAGAGCTTGGTCACTCTTACTTAGGTGATAGCATCTTGAGTGTGATCCAAGTGCTCTTAATGGCTAGATTTGAGAGCTCATCTACTACCAAACCTCCTCCATTTGATGGTAGTAACTATGCATATTGGAAAAATCGCATGAAGACCTTTTTGAAGGCTCATGATGAATTGGCATGGTATTGTGTAGAAAATGGTTGGAAACCACCCACTGAAACCATAGAAACAAATGGGGTTACTACTGAGCGTCCCTTAAATATACTTAGGTGGTCTGAGATAGATAAAAAATTGAGTATGGGAAATAACAAAGCCCTTAGTGCCATCACTTGTGCTGTATCCCCTGATGAGTATAAACGTATATGTTTGTGTGAGAGTGCCAAGGAAGCTTGGGATATTTTAGAAGTGTCGCATGAAGGAACTAGTTTAGTTAAGAAATCTAAACTCCAACTCCTTGTAACTAGGTTTGAAAATATCAAAATGGGAGAAGATGAAACATTCATGGAATTCTATTCTAAACTTAATGATATTGTAAATTCCATGTGGGGACTTGGTAAGAAACTACCTGAACCTGACATTGTAGACAAAATCCTTAGGTCTCTCCCTATTAGATTTTCTCCTAAAGTGACAGCAATTGGGGAATGTAGAAATACTGACCTAATGAAAGTAGAAGATTTAGTTGGCTCTTTACAAACTTATGAAATGCAACTTCCCACACAGATTAAAAAATCTGTAGCTTTGAAATCTACTAGCAAACAAAGTCAAGAGTCAGATGATGAGGTAGATGAAGAAATTGCTTTCCTTGCTAAAAAGTTTGCTAAACATTTTAATGGAAGATTTAGAGGGAAAAGTGTTTCTAAAACTAAACCTATAGACAACTTAAAAAGAAAAAGTAAATCAACCCCAAGAAACATTGAATGTTATAATTGTCATGGGATTGGCCATTTTGCTACTGAGTGCCCGTCAAAGCAAAAATTTAAGAAAAAGGAAATAGCAGCTAAAGCTTCATGGAATGAATCCTCAGAAACTGAGGAGGACTTAGAAGATTCCTCTGACCAAGATGAGGTAGAATCTTTAAAAGTCTTTATGACTTCCTCATCAATCACTAATGACTTATCTAAGGTGGAAATGCCAAATGAAGAATCATCTCAAAGTGATTCAGATTCTCTTACTTCTGACAACGATAATAATGACTTTCAAAGTTCATATAATTCTTTATTCAAAGAAAGCACTAGAATGACTGAGAAGATCACTATGCTAAAAAGGGAAAATCTTAGGCTTAAAAAGGAACTTGATTTTGCTATGAATGATATGCAAACACAGGAAATTGTTAAGTTGAAAAATGATTTGAAAATTAGAGAGCAGATACATAAAGAAAAGTTAGAAGAATTAAAAGTAGTTATCTCTGAAAACTCAACTCTAAAAGAAGAACTTAGCAAATCCAAGGATAGTCTAGTTGAGAAATTTTCTCAAAGTAGTCAAACTCTTCAACATATGCTAAGGCTAGGAAAAAGTTCAATGGATAAGAATGGGCTTGGTTACACTAGTATAAACAAGTCTAAAGGTGAAACTCAAACTATCTTTGTAAAAGAAAGTCTTAACGAGTCATCTATTGAAGAGGAACACCGAAGAATCAATCCTAGACCTATCATAAGGAAAGAAAAATCTATCTTAGGAGAATTGTCTCAAGATAAAAATGCACCAGTTGATAGGGGATATAATGCAAAGAAGATTTATAGGAAAAATAATGATTACACCAAAAGTGAACTTCTAGAATTCATTAATTCCTCACATAATGTTGTTCCTACTAGACTTATTCCTGTGACTACTAGGATGGTTCAACTTTTTGAAGAGATTGCTAAAATAACCCTAAAGCATAGGAATACTCAAACAGAGCTCAAGAGCAAGGAAAGCAAGAGTAAAACAACCACCTCAAATAGTCCATCTTCTAGGTATAAAATAGGGAGAACATCTAACACCACTGTATGGAGACCTAAAATAAAGGAAAGGAGTCTAGTTGTTCACACAGCCCTCTTAGCAGAAAATTCCCCTAAATGGTACTTAGATAGTGGGTGCTCTAGGCACATGACTGGAGACAAAGGAAACTTTTCTGAGCTAAAAGAATTTAATGGAGGATCGGTCACCTTTGGAGATGGTAGTACTGCAAAAATCATTGGCAAAGGAACTCTAAAAGTACCAAACATGCCTCACCTTAAGGATGTACTATGTGTTGAAGGGCTAAAACACAATCTCCTTAGTATTTCCCAAATTTGTGACCAAAATCATTATGTTAGCTTTGGGAGTCACAGTTGTAAGATCACCAACAAGAAAGGAGAAACCATTATGAGAGGTGTTAGAACTACTGACAATTGCTATATAGTTGAGGAAACATGTCAACCAAACTTTTCTCAATGCCACATATCGCAAACAAATGAAGCAGAACTATGGCACAAGCGTCTTGGTCATGTAAACTATAGAGACTTATCTCGACTAAGTAAGAAAGGGATTCTTAGGGGTCTACCTATCATTAGTTGTAAGGATAAGAAAGAGTGCGGTGAATGTCAGATAGGTAAACAAGTTAGAGCCTCACACAAAAAGGTAAATACTATCAATACCTCTAGACCTCTTGAACTTCTACATATGGATTTAGTTGGACCCATGAGAACAGAGAGTATAGGAGGGAAAAAGTATTTCCTTGTGGTAGTAGATGACTTTTCTAGATACACCTGGGTTGCCTTTCTTAGAGAAAAGTCTGATACTTTTCTTGAATTTAAAGGGATTGCCAAGCAAATCCAAAATGAGAAAGGTCTGACCATTGTCAAGATTAGGAGTGATCATGGTGGAGAATTTGAAAATACTTCCTTTGATAAATTTTGTGATAAATTTGGAATACATCATGAATTTTCTGCACCTAAAACTCCTCAGCAAAATGGTGTTGCTGAAAGAAAGAACCGTGTTCTACAAGACATGGCCACAGTATTTTTAACTAGTAAGAATCTTCCAAAGAATTTGTGGGCCGAAGCAGTTAACACTGCCTGCTATATTATTAATCGAGTTTACATGCGAGCAGGCAAGGATAAAACTGCCTATGAGCTATGGCACGATAAAAAACCTAGTGTTAAATATTTTAAGGTCTTTGGCAGTAGATGTTATATTTTAAAAGACCGAGAAAATCTAGGCAAGCTTGACTCAAAAAGTGATGAAGGAATATTCCTTGGATACTCCTTCAATAGTCGAGCTTATAGGGTATTAAATCTGACAACCAACACCATTCAAGAATCTATCAATGTGGTTGTTCATGATGCAAAAATTGAAGAAGGTTCTCAAGACCATCCTGAAGAAGATGAAGGAGCACTAGAAGAGGGTCCCACTATTGAGCTCATATCCTCTCCTCCTCCTTCAAACAATGACCTGAAAGAAGTAAAGGATCATCCTATAACTCAAGTCATTGGTGACCCTCGTGGCCCTATTCTAACTAGACAACAAGCTGAAATAATAAACAGTCATTTTTGTTTCACCTCTAACATAGAACCTAAGAATGTTGATGAAGCTTTCACAGATGAACATTGGGTTAATGCCATGCAAGAAGAGCTAAATCAATTTGTTAGAAATGAGGTATGGTACCTAGTTCCTAGAACAAGTGATATAAATGTCATAGGCACTAAGTGGATTTTTAAGAACAAAAGTGATGAAAATGGGAAGATTGTTAGAAACAAGGCTAGATTAGTTGCCCAAGGATACACCCAAATTGAGGGGATAGACTTCGAGGAAACCTTTGCTCCTGTAGCTAGGTTAGAGTCTATTAGGATCTTGATGGCCATTGCTTGTCATTTACAATTCAAATTATATCAAATGGATGTCAAAAGTGCTTTTTTAAACGGAGTACTTAATGAGGAAGTATATGTTGAACAACCAAAAGGATTCATTGATCCTAAACTTCCTCATCATGTATATAGGCTCAAAAAGGCACTCTATGGTCTAAAACAAGCACCACGTGCATGGTATGAGAGATTGACCTCATTCTTACTCAATAATGATTTTTGTCGAGGAAGTGTTGATAAAACACTTTTTGTACAAAAGACCAAAGATTCCATCTTGATTGCTCAAATATATGTAGATGATATTGTTTTTGGATCTACTAATGAGAAAAGAACTATTGAGTTTGCCAACCTTATGAAATCGGAGTTTGAAATGAGTATGGTAGGAGAACTTTCCTTCTTTTTAGGTTTTCAGGTCAAACAATTAAAAGAAGGAATTTTCGTGTCTCAAACCAAGTATGCTAGGGAGCTAGTCAAGCGTTTTGGTCTTGACTCTGGTAGACATATAGCTACTCCTATGAGTACCACATTAAAACTGAGCAAGGATAGTGATGGAAAAAGTGCTGATTCTCATGTTTATAGGAGTATGATTGGTAGCCTACTTTATCTGACTGCTAGCAGACCTGACATATCATTTAGTGTAGGAGCATGCGCTAGATTTCAAGCTGATCCTAAAGAATCCCATTTAACTGCTGTTAAACGAATTATCAGGTATGTAGCAGAAACCTCAGATCTAGGGCTCTGGTATCCATATGACACTTGTACCGCTCTAGCTGGATACTCAGATGCAGATTGGGCAGGCAACTTAGTTGATAGAAAATCCACAAGTGGTGGATGTTTCTATGTTGGAAACTGTCTAGTTGCCTGGCATAGCAAGAAGCAAGCTTCTATTTCACTATCTACTGCAGAAGCCGAGTACATTGCCGCTGGTAGCTGTTGCGCTCAATTATTATGGATGAAGCAAATGCTTCAGGATTATGGAATCCAACAAGGGACCATGAGCGTATACTGTGACAACACTAGTGCTATTAATATTTCTAAAAATCCGGTTCAACATTCACGCACTAAGCACATTGATATTAGGCATCATTTCATCCGTGAATTAGTTGAGGATAATGTAGTCGCACTAGAATATGTTTCTACTAATAATCAACTAGCAGATATTATGACTAAACCACTAGACTCCTTGAGATTTACTAATCTTCGAAAGTCCATTGGAATTTGTGCTAGTTAGATTAGTTTCGTATGTCTTTTCTTTTTTTTTGTTTTCTTTTGTTGTTTTTGCTCGTGTTGTTTTTTTTAAAAAAAAAAAAAAAAAAAAAAATCTTTGGAGAGTCACGATCAAATTTTATTGGGTACTAAAACCAAAAGTGACACTCACAACTTGAGGGGTATAATGACAACGAGTAGGGTTCACCCTAACTATCCACGAGTTCATAGGTTTGCTCTCAAATGAAAATCACCTTTATTTTGGTTTGGGAATCATTAGAGTTATTAATCTCTTAGGATTGTAACTAAGACATTCATTGGTTGTTTTCCCATTTTTTTAATGATGTATGTTTTGATCCTATGTGCCTATGCTTTCATGCTCTATCTATATACTTCTCATTGTTATGCTTTAATGCCATTTCTCTATTAAGCACTTTGAACTTAATGTACTCTTTTTATTGTGCTTTAATGCTAAACCTCCCTTAGTTACATTTTTAATGTATGACTCTCGCTTGTTATCTACAATTCTTATCTAACCTTGCCAATTTGATTAACAAAAAGGGGGAGTGAGAAATTCCCACCTAGTGTACTAGAATGTGTTTGTCTTACAGGGTAAAACTTGACATGCCCATCGAAAGAGGAATTGCTTCATTAGAGGGGAATGCAACTTAGGGGGAGTTGCTAATTAAGCCTCTAATTTATATAAGCATTTTTGTCATTCAAATTGACAAGGGGGAGCTTGTTAGGGCAAAATTTGGGAGTGTGATTTTGTCTCTTAATGTATGTCAATTTAATGTACAAAAATATATGGAGTATGTGAGAGGAAAAATGGGGTATATGTACAAATTGGGGTACATATACAAATTGGGCTATATGAAGAGGTTGAGAGGAGACAATCTCAAGAAGAAGCCAACACAAGTGGATCTTGAAGAGAAAGCTATCATATTGAGCAAGACACTCCAAGGTGGAGCTAAAGGAAAATGAAGATCACAAAAGTCCAAGACAAAGTGGGAGCACACCACAAAGCCCATGGCCAAGACATCACTTAAAAGCAACCTATTGAAGGCCCATCATGAAGACATACAAGAGGAGTGCATATTTTCTAGAGGATCAACTCACAACCATTAGATCATCCATAGTTGTCCTCTAGGCCCATAGCTTTTGGATCAAATTTGTTAGGTTCAAGAAAAACCCACTAACCAAAGTGATCCAAAGCTTCTTTCAAAGCCCACCTAAGGTTCTTAGGAAAAGACATTTAGAAAAAGCCCATTTGTGAAATGGGTTCTTGGGCTAAAGGAACCACCCATTAATAGGACCCAACCCACATAAGAGAACTACTAATGGGTGGGTGGATATGAGGTGGATCCACCCATGGGTGGGTGGATATGAGGTGGATCCACCCAAGGATGGGTTGATACACACCTCCCTCTCCATCTATAAATACCCACATCTTGGAGAGAAATGGGCAAGCCATCTCCTCAAAGCCTCTTGGCCTTATTCTTTGCATATCATCTAGAGCCTTGAGGGTTCTTGATTATTCTTCCTCTCCTTTCTTTGAAAGGGGTTTAAGATCTTGTTATGAGATCTTAGGAAGAGATTCAAGTCCTCTAGAGCCTTGATGCTCTTGATTATTCTTCCTCTCCTTTCTTTGAAAGGGGTTTAAGATCTTGCTATAAGATCTTAGGAAGAGATTCAAGTCATCTTGGATCATGGTTTCTTGGAGCATATAGAATCATCCTTTAGAAACCAAAGCCCCCACTTGACCTTTGAACCAAATACTTCCAAATTCTCTCAAAGGTCTTGAATACTTTGATCTACTCTCCGGTCCCTCATTAATGATTAGATGGGTTCATACCATTGACCCTTGAGAGTAGTTCAAAGTATCTTTGGCCATGGTTTTCACTTAATCCCATAGGAAAATTCTTAGAGAAACCAATCCCTTGTCCAAAAAGCCTCTACAATTTCGGAGCATCACTAGTTGAATCCAAGGATGGACAATGGACGGCCATAAGCTCAAAACTAGGTTGAGCAAAACGGGTAGGATATCTCACATCCTCCCTTCAAGGGTATGTACTCTAGTCACTCCTACTTCCTAGAGTAAGTACTCTTAAATATCTTCTTTACATGTGTTAGATTGTGGTATAGACCATAGGGTCAAACCACTCCTTTGAGAGAGAGTTGGGTCGGTGTGACCCATAGTGAGTGTGGATTCACTCTTGTATGGTTCCCGGTGATCCAAGCAAAACCGGTGAGTGTATGATGTTGTGGGTGAGCTAAAAACCCTCACTTAGTGAATGTCGGAGGTTCCTTGGATTAGGTGCTCCGAGAGTGGATGTACCCGTTGAAGCGAGTTGCTTGGCGGCGAACCACTATAAATCTTGTGTGATTGCTTGTGATTGCTCGTCTTGCATAATGTTACACACACACACACTCCACACCTCTTAAGTCTCTCTCACTCATGCGCTTCCAATTACTTGTTAATAAGATAATGTTGCATTGAATGATTATTTAAATTAACATTATCTCTTATTAAAATAGAGTGAGAGTTTTTAAGTGGTTGTCCTATTCACCCCCCCCTCTAGGACCTAAAGAGCACTTTCAGTATCCATACTGCTTCTTTGGAGGAATCATGGCCACTAAATATATTGAACTCGTAAGTGTGTGACCTCAACTTATTTTTACATGGTGCTATTGGCAATCATCTAATATATATACTTCTCATCTCATATTTCATTCTTATGTAGGAGTTCATGCCCAAAGCTGATAATAAACAGCTTATAGATAAGTTGGTCAATAGCCTGCTGAAGAGAATTTAGGAAAATGACATATGCCTTCTTCACTTCCCAATTCACATAAATACCCACTACTGCTTGCTGATTCTACACTTCCTCACCCTACGATGGCACTTCTACAATCCTCTTACTAGCCATCCATCGACGCAACCACACCATAAGCTGGCTGCCGATCGTGTAGTTGCCTACCTGGGTAAGATCCTATCAAACCAATTCAAGATGAAGGGAGCTGACGGCTGGTTTATGTCCCAAATAAGGGATGCACCCTTCCAACGTAATTCCGCAGACTGCGGAATATACGTAATGATGTACGCAGCACAGTTGGCGTCGGGGGTCGTCAAACCAGTTTTTGATCAGACGGCCATAACAATGCTCTATCAGCCGATGATCGCGGCAGTCCTGTTAAGGGGAAGTATCGAGAGGGAATTTGACGACGTAGCAGCAGAAGGTTTACAGGACATTGCATTGGCCGCTAAAAGATCGTAGTGTACTAGAAAAAGCGAAACTACTGTACATAATGACATTAAAGTATCCCCAATGATATTTTCATTACTTTACATATAGACATTGCCATGTACCTAATGAGAGATTCATGTATATAATGATAGATTCATTTATTATTTCTTGCCCTTACATGATATGCAATTCCTTCACCTATATCGAGTTAGGATGACTCGACAGAAGAGCTTATCGTGAACATGATTGCTCGATATGCAAGGCAAGGACCACTGTCGTGCCTGAGATGACTCGACTAAAGAGCTTATCGTGACCTCGATTGCTCGATCTCGATCCAGGCAAGGACCACGATCATCACATCGATGACTCGACTGAAGAGCTTAGCGTTACATTGATTGCTCGACTTGCATGGGCAGGACCACTTTGTGCCGTCAATGACTCGACTGATGTGCTTATCTTGACCTCGATTGCTCGATATGCATGGCAAGGAGAAGTAAATGGCACACATTTACCATCGATGACGTGGCTGACTCGCCGGTGGATCAGGGGGGATATCAAGGGAGTTCCCGATCTCATCCCGGATTCGATCTCGCAACTGAACCATTACTCCATCATTTGGCCCTGACTACTAGACGGATGATTGTCATTAGATGGTTCTTCTATCACTCGGAAAGCTTCATCTGTTTCGTACGCGGGCAGCAACCAATCTCTCATGTCAGAATCAGTGGCACTATTGTGTTGCTCGTGAATAAAGTTGTACGACACAAGCATACACAAACTTTCCTTGCATCTCAATTGGATAAGGGGGCATGTTTTCCATAATGTGCCAACGTTTTTTGAATGCCCCAAACGCACGCTCAATTATATTCCGGAGAGACGCATGTATGTAGTTGTACATCTCATGCCTTCCAGTTGGCCGTCGTTGTTGGAAAGAAGCAACATGATACCTGTGACCTTGCCCCTTGTAAGGATCGAGGAAACCTAGCTTGTTCGCATATCCTGCGTCAACCGCGTAATACTTGCCCGACGGTGGTCGTGGGAAAGCAAAATTTTCGTCTTCTAATACTGAGTCGAGAATTCGCTGATCATGGGCGGACCCCTCCCACCCCATGACGACATAAGTGAAACGCATGCTGAAATCGCACACACACATATGACATTTTGTGTAGTGACCTTTTGTTTACCCCTATATGTGTTTGACACATCCGACTTCACCTTCGCCATGACGTGCGTGCCATCTATTGTCCCAACGCAATCTTTGAAATATGGATAAAATTTTCTATTATTCCGAATGTAAGATGGCATGTGCTCGAGTGGAACCATGGTGGAGATTCTAGCATGGAACCATTGCTCTAATGTGGTGAACACCTTATACACATACCGATGGATGGTCTCTTGTGAGTGGGAAAATTCATGCCCCAACTTACGAACAGATGTACCGTGACCCATGAGCTGACAAAATATCATGAGTTATTGTTCAACAGATGCGCCTCGACTATCTTCCAGACCGGATGGTCTAGCCTATCTACATAATTCAACGAACGTCTGTTTGTTCATACGACAGACGTCCCTGCACATTCGATCATTCGTAACAGTATATAACATGTCACGTACCAACTCCTCTCCCCTATGGCGATGTGGGTGAACAACATTACGAGATGGAGGATTTGATAAATATTCCATAGCAATGGCACACTGATTAACTATTGCAGCATCCTCATCGTCGTCGCCAAAATACTTCCACCTCTAGAAAGTGAGAATAACGAAATGAACATACTACTGATTGACAAATAATACATGTTAATACTGCTGAAATGAACATGAAAGCTTTGCTTACCATAGGGTCCATGGGTTCCCTAACCAGGAAGTATCAAAAGATGCTCGTGTAATCAAATGTACATAAGCCTTTGGGTGTCTATCGTCAATGCGAGTACACGATAGCCTCCATTACTGTGGTCGGCGGAGGAAAGGTAGAAGACATATAAGTAAGTAACAAGGTGCACCTAGAAGATGTATATATAAGCAATCCCGGACTCACATGCAAACAGTATGAGAGAAGACACTACTGACATGGAGAAAATCAATCACCACACACTCATGGCCTACATATAGGTCAGAGGAGTCACATGCATACAGTATCATAAAGGACAATACTCACATGGAGAATAGTTGGCAGGACAAAAAAAAAATAGTTCACCCCACACGAAGTCCACAAATGCATAAAGTGGATAACATCTTATACAACAGTCATAAAATCACAAGTTTCTTGAAATCAATAGTGATGCACGCATCTAGATGGGCGGTGTCTTCCCATTCCACAGGTTTTTCAACCACTACTCAGCAAAATATTCATCGTCTTCTAGGTGCAGCCACAGCTGTCTATTAGTCTCCGTCGAGAATAATGTTATTGCAAAACTGTACATTGGGTTAGAGGGGTCATATCCAGGGAGGCGGCGTAGTAAACGAAAACATTTGTTGATTTCATCAGTCTGTGCTTGCTTATCTACGAGCTTCGCCTTGGACAGCATACGATCGTGCTTCTCGGCAAGCGCATTTCTTGCCATCATAGCGTCAGACAGCGACTGGAAGCCGGTAGATATTTCAGAAGAGGAGTAAGTCTTCCTCTTCGAAGTCTTACGCTGGGCACCAGGGGTAGGAGGGGTAGGCCTGAGGGGATCACTAGTCGCGTGTGGAGGCATCTGTAGGGGAGTTTGGGAAGCATGAGAGTCGGCATTCGGAGGCTCCTACAAACCAGAACATGGATAATGTTATTAGCACAAAAACTGTAACACAGATACAAATACATGTCCGAGGACACGATACAAGTGGATGATGGTATCACAGTATCGAGGGTTCATGTTTGTGCACCTGAGATAGGTTGCAAGTAGGACGTAATGAGGGGCCAGGGCCGATCGGGCTTGCTTGGATATCACTATCAAGGAGGTTAGAGAATGAACGAGGGAATGTGTTATCTCCCATATCCTCTCCCAAGTACTGATCAAATTCATTGGGTTGCATCCTAGGGTGATCCTCATCGGTACCGTGTGAACTATCCAGTGGCAGCTGTACACTCGAGGGCACCACCTTTTTTGGCCTTCCATGATAAGCCTGACTTCCAGTAGAATGGTTGCCATTGAATATTATCGATAATAGACCCTCCATCTCTCTCGAGTATCCCCAAGACTTCAATTTCATGGCCTTCGGGTGTTTCTACGGCAGAAAGAGATGAGAGTTAGAATGGCAACGAAACATCCTGTATCCGAGTTTCCAAGATATTGACAATTACGGTTACGGAATAAAATGTCAGACGATATGCACCTGTCTAAAAATCTTCAAAAAATCAGGATTTCCGGAGGTATATGTTTGGGTTGCTTCGTTATACCCACAACCAGTATAATCTGACATCCACTTCCATGCATTGTAGAGGTACCTAGTCTTGTCATAGTGACTGCGTATTTTTTCTTCATTCACAATTATACCCTTCTTCGCCAACTGTTGGCTTACATAGTCGTATCCTCCGGGTTGAAGACCCTTACCCTTACGAAATCCCGCCATAAGTGCTTCGGCATACGATGCGATAAATGCATAGTGCTCTTCCTTGTTCCACTCAACCTGTTTGACATACTTTGCTTTCTTGGCTGGGCTTGCCATCTATACCACACAAGAAGAAGCACATGAGAAGAGAGATGTTGATGTAATTGAGTACTCGATTTATGTGTCTACAGTCTACCCGAGTACGAGTTCTCGAGCCAGCTACGTCGTATAAGTGAGATAACCACATGGAAATCGAGTTATCGAGTAACCGGGTAGACGGAAGACCCAGATCGAGTAATCGAGTCCTCGAGTACTCGATATATCTATGGACCGAGTAATCGATTACTCGATAGTCATACACCTCACGATAACCACATAAATAATCGATTAATCGAGTAATCGGGTACACTGTAGACACATATATCGAGTAATCGAGTACTCGCTTTATGTGAGTACCGTGAACCCGATAACTCGATTCGAGCCATCTACGTCGTATAATCACGATAACCACTTGGAAATCGAGGAAACGAGTAATCGGGTCTACGGAAGACACAGATCGAGTAATCGAGTACTTGATCTATCCATGTACCGTGGACCCGATTACTCGATCGTCATACACATCACGATAATCACATGGAAATCAAATAATCGAGTCATCGGGTACATGATAGACACATATATCGAGTAATCGAGTACTCGCTTTATGTGTGTACCGTGAACCCGATAACTCGATCTCGAGCCATCTAAAAGTCGTATAATCACGATAACCACATGGAAATCGAGGAATCGAGTAATCGGGTATACGAAAGACACAGATCGAGTAATCGGGTGTACGGAAGACACAGATCGAGTAATCGAGTACACCTCACTCGTATCACATGGAAATCGAATAATCGAGTCATCGGGTACACGATAGACACATATATCGAGTAATCGAGTACTCGCTTTATGTGTGTACCGTGAACCCGATAACTCGATCTCGAGCCATCTACGTCGTATAATCACGATAACCACATGGAAATCGAGTAATCGAGTAATCGAGTATACGGAAGACACAGATCGAGTAATCGAGTACTTGATCTTTCCATGTACCATGGACCCGATTACTCGATCATCAAACACCTCACGATAACCACAGAGTATTCGAATAATCGAGTAATCGGGTACACGATAGACACATATATCGAGTAATCGAGTCCTCGATTAGTCGATTTCTGTGTATATCGTGACCCCGATTACAGATCTCGAGCCACGGATCACGTTCGAGTAATCGGGTACACAGTCCATGGATCTATCGAGTACTCTATTATCGAATACTCGATTCCCCCGGTGGCTTATCGGGAGAGTCCGATCGGCTCGAAAAGAAGAAGTATTTGATTAATAAATAAGGAGATCATTTAAGAGGTGAAAACAGAAGAGAAGAAAAACTGTTAAAATTGGCCTACAATAAGCATATCGACCGAAAATCGTTAAACGATTATCCATACTTTTAGAGCTTCAGTAATATCCAATTAGCTCGCACATATGCTCATTCAGAGTAAATGTTATGGGAAAAATTACAGGGAGAAAGGCATACGCCATCGAAAGATTCAAATTCAAAAATCAAACAACCAGGGCCGTGTGCTTACTGGGACGTCAATGAAAAGGGACGGTCTTCGACGACGGTGCGACAGCAAGAGTTGCAAGAGGGAGGGAAAAATGGTTTATTGGGGGGTGGGGGAGTCGCGTGAGAGACGGTCAGAGGAAGATGGTCGAGGATGGGAGTGATGGCGGCTGGGATGAGAGTGAGCGATGAAAGGAAGGAGATAGGAAAAAAACCCTAAAAAACGAGAGGAAGGGGCAGCCCGTGATTTTTTCGTCAGGCTGATTCTCACTCGAGGGAGAGTTCGCCTTTCAGGGGTGAAATGTGAAAATTTATCACCTTTCACCATCAGGACCTACTATTCACCCTTTCAGCTAAACAAACACAAATTAGGTGATAGATGAAAAATTTCACCTATCACCGTCACCGACCATTTGTCACCCTTTCAGCTTCCAAACACTTTTCACCTTTCAGGGCTGAAATATTGGTTTTTCAGCTTTTCAAACACACCCTTAGTGTTTCTAGAAATACTCATATATCTTTTGATGCATGTTAAGTGGCAAATTTAGAGTAGAGGCAAAAGTTAATGGCAATTTTTTTTTTTACAACTTACAATCTTAATAGAGTATTGTAAAGTGAAGTAGTTCTAAATCAAACACAAGGAGAGACCAATGATTCTCATAATTCATAGGAGGAACACCTTATTCACCAATTGAACACCAATCATAGCGTGGTAAGAGACACTACATGCATAAGTTTCAGCCCTCTTCCTCTCTCCTCTTGTTGGAGGTATTCGCAAACCCTTGTTGGCCATTCTTAGGGCCATTTTAACCTTGACATAATAAAATTGTAAAAATAACTCTTAATTACATTCTGCAATTTGAATAATGAAAATGTTAATTCTATTTTTAAATGAAACTTCAGAATATTGGTAAAATGTATATTTGAAATGATGGATCCTTGCCATGTTTGGAGTTGTTATTAAGCTTTACACACTCCTGAAGGACAAAATCCCATCGAAGGGACTCCTGGAGTTTCTCTGCTTATTGAAGTAAGAAAGCTTGCCGGCAACTTAGTTGAAGTAACAAATAACAACCATTTTCATAAAGTAGGCAATGTAAAAAGGATGTGCCATCATTATCAAGTATGACATTGATTTATATATAAAGAGAATGAAAGAAGAGCTAAATGACTATGGTGACGAGATTGATACAGTATATGTTCAACATATTGCTAGTATTTCCATTATATACGGCAGCCATGCCAATCAAAGTTGAATGAAGTTACATATACTCCTTATCAAGGCGAAGGAAACCATTGTCATTACTAAAGGGCCGTTTGGGGCGTGATTATAAGCAAATATCCAGAGTAGATTTTGGACTTCCACTGTAGCATTCATATTTTTCCATATCCAGCGTGAAACACCTCAAAAAAACATGAATGCTACAGTGTAGCAAAACATATACTAATCACGCCCCCAAACAGCCCCTAAATGCTGCTTCCTCCATCCATATAATAATAACATTTCACGCCGATGCTAACCCCTGCACATGCATTGCACATACACTTTCCTGAAAAAAATGGCCTGTAGGGCAAATAAGTCACTTTTTCGTGGATCCGTAGAACATGAAATGAGGTCACTATTTTATGTACGGAGGGAATGAAAGAAGTAATCTACACATTTAGACGAGATTTTAAACATATAAGAGTTCATAACCAGGAGAGGAACTTGATTTACTCATGGTATTGTTTATCGGGCTACTGGACAATCTATTTAAGCAAGATTTAAGGGGCCGTTTGGGGCGTGATAAAAACCAAATATCCACTGTGGATATTTGGTTTTTATCACGCCCCAAGTGTTTCAGCTGGATAGTGGATAATTTCAAAAAATCCACCTGAAAGTGGATTATCCACAGTGGATATTTGGTTTTTATCACGCCCCAAACGGCCCATTACACAGCTTAAGCAATAGGTTGGAGTTTGAGCTTCGAAAACATTTTTGCTACTGATGGGGTTTTGAGTTGATCCCGTTTGGATAGTGAAAAATCTCAAAAATCCACTCTAAAAAATCCACCTGGAGTGGATGTGTATAAAAAATATATACTCTTACCCTAAGTGACAAAGTACGGGTACGGCAATAAAACGGCGAGGTAAGCGTACGGAACAAAATGGCAGAAAATAGAATATACGGGAAAATAACGTGAAAAAAATGAAAAAATAATAAAAATAAAAAATTAATATAATAGGTATAAATGTTAAATAATAATATATTACAAAGTTGCACATTTAAAAAAGGAGTTGCACTTTAAATAAAAAACGTGTTTTACGTGTTTAAACGCGTTTATTGGGATAAAACGTATTTATTTCGGGAAAAATACGTTTTCCCGTTTTAAACGGGGAGTTTTACGGCTGAGTGGCTGAAACGCGTTTTATACGCGTTTTAAACACGTTTCTGGTCACAGAGCTCTTACCAAACACCTCTTCAGCTGATTATCCCAAAAATTTATAACCAACTGGATTTTTCAACGGGATAGAGCTGATTTTTCACGATCCAAATGGGATCAGCTGGTCAGTGGATTATCCCAAAAACCTACTGACCAGCTGGACCCCAGACGGCCAAGTGGATAAATTCACTAATCAGGTGAAAGAGGGCCGGCACGTGCTTTGTGGGCGAAGGCCCGGCCATGCCAATTACTAGGAGAGAGCGGTAACCAGGGCCAAGGGGGGCAGGTGCCTGTGGGTTTTCCTTGATAAAAAGCCCACCGCCTGTTCGACAATTGGCCCCGGCCGAGCAGCCGCAGAGTCTCCCTCTCATCGCTCCGCTCCCCCACCCCTTTTTTGCTGTTGTGGCTTGCGCCGATTGGGGGACTGCGACCATGGCGGAGCTGGCGTTGCAGGTTGCCCAGGCCGTGCACGTGCTGAACCATGGCGTCGACTCTTGCAGCCGTGTGGCCGCCAACCAGTGGCTGGTTCAGTTCCAGCAGACCGACGCCGCCTGGGACGTTCTCACTTCCATTTTACTCTCCTCCGACCGCCCCTTCGACTTCGAGGTCGAGTTTTTCGCCGCCCAAATTATCAAACGCAAGGTTTGCATTTGCTTCTTTTGACTTTCTCTCTTGTTGTGATTGGTCTTCTTCTTGGTATGAAAGTCGGGTTTCTGCTGAAAATGATACAGATTTCACATGCATACGGACCCCTATAACAGCTGATTAGAGGAGTTACTTTTTGTCTGTCGAAAATCGAAATTAACTGCTGTTGATTGTCAAGTTGATTGATAGCACATGTCTGAACTATTGAAGCAAGATGAGAGGAGTGTTGGATGTCCTAGTGGCAACAAAAATACCATCTGCTTTCAAAATGTCTATTACAATGGGGTCTTTGAAAGTGGAGAAATCTTGAAAAGCAGGCTTCATATAGTTGTGAATTAAAACTTCTTGTATTTACGTAAAGGTGGACTGATACTAACAAAAATTACAAAGAAAATATTAAAAAGTGCCCCCAACAAGAAGGAGCGACACTTCGACAGATTTAACCTGGAGAATGCTATTACTTAAATAGGAAATTTCTTAGTTATACAATTTTGTCGTATATGTTAAGTGTTGATTAATTGGTCTTATGCTTTTGCAGATTCAAAACGAGGCTCATCATTTGCATTTGGGAGCTAAAGATGCATTGTTGAGTGCTCTTCTTATTGCCTCACAAAAGTTCAGCAGTGGTCCTCCACAAGTTCTGCATCTATGTCAACCTTTCTTCTTGTTTTGTGGAACTGTTGGCATCTTTATATATGAAAATCTTCTAGCAATGTGCTATCGTGAATTTTTTATGCATCGAACTGTTTGTATATGTTAGTGACTGAAACACTACATCAGAATCTACATGTGAATGGATGCTCATAATTAACGTGAAATAACTAACAGAAAAGAGAACAAGAAAGTGTATGAGCTAAACTTGATTTTTGGTCAATCATATGTAGGGTAGAGCCATGCATATGGTTATTCCAAACACTTCACTGGTTGGCAAACCCAAAATCGGCTTAACTGACAACATAGAAAGAAAGAATCATGACTATCATAATCATAATCATAATCATAATCAAGTAGCGCATTTTCCCAACTATTTGGGGTCGGCGAATGTGTGGTGTAAGATCCATAGAGATTGATGGAGTTTTTACAGCCGGTTGTCAACCTGACGCTAACCCTCCTCCTTTTCCCCGGAATTAGGACCGGGCATTGTGAGACACAATGGCGGAGTTAAAGAAAGAATCATGACTCTTTCTATTTAATAAAGCCTTTTTTGAGGATAGAATACTTAAGAAAAGCTGTTATTGTCCATACCTGAATAAAGTGACAATGCTGTAGTTGCTTCATGTTTCTTTAGCAGTTTAATCTCGTTGTAGATGTGTAAATATTAATGTAATTGACTACTTGTCCTTTCTGCAGCTTTTGACTCAAATCTGTCTTGCATTATCGGCTCTCGTGCTTCGCGCTGCTGAGCATAGGCACCCCATTGATCAGTTATTTTCTAGCCTTAATCAGCTGCAAAACCAGGAAAATGGTAGTATTGCTGTCTTAGAGATGCTTACTGTTCTGCCTGAAGAAGTCATAGAAGTTCAAAACGCTGATTCTGACATCAGTTCTGCTCGTAGAAGCGAGTACGGCCGAGAGGTTTGAGTGTTCCTGTTATGTATTTGACCAGTTAATGGCATTGATATATTTAGTCGAGCCAAATGATTAGAGAACTGTGATTAAAAGAGAGAAGTCTGCCTTGTTTATTGCTGGTTCCTTTCGTTTATGATTTGATTAAGGTATATGAATATGTATTAGGCAGGCATAGGTTAGTATGTAACACAATGATTCTCTTTGATATCATTAATAAGTGTGGTTCTTGCAAAGCATTGACGTCAGATCTGAGGGTTTTAACTTCTCTTGCAGCTTCTTCTGCAAACGCCTACTGTACTCGACTTTCTTTTACACTTGTCAGACGATGGTAGACAGCTGAATGATCGAAATCGGAAAATATTGCGATGTATGCTGAGCTGGGTAAGATACGGCTATTCTTCTTAGGATACTATGTTGACCCATCCATTTTTTCCATAAAGGTTTTTTTATTCTTTTTCAGTTTTTGTAATGAGATTATGGTAGGCTGATATAAATTATTTAAGTGTAAAACCTGCAATGATTTGATTTGCATATGTGGATATAGTTGTGTGCTTTGCGGCCTGTGCCACATTTGGCAGTTCTCTAAAGCCTCGTAAAATTGCCTATAACTAAACAATACACAGAATCTCTAAATGTCTTTGATGCGGGAATGTGATGTAAGATAACTCCGTGTTCACCGACACAGAGGAAGGGAAGTAAGCCTCGAATCCACGTGGAAGGATAACCGCTTGAAACCACAAGGGAAGAGTAAATGATGCGGCAAAAACGTGGAAAAGATAACTTTGTGTTCATTGACACAGAGGAAGAGAGTAATCCTTGAATCCACGAGGAAGGATAACCCCTTGAATCCACAAGGGAAAGGTAAAACTCACTCAAGAGAGAGGAGATTCTACCAAAGAGAAACTAGCATTTTGATTCAAGCCAACATGCTTTGCCCATAGCGCTTACATGCTTATTTGTAGTGTAACAAGGAAGACTCTAGCATTATTCTAGAATGCTCCATGACCTAGAACATTCTACTCTCTTGACACTAACCTAGAACTTTCTACATACTACTATTATAAACTCAACATTCTAGAACATTACATAATCTAGAATGTTCTACTCTACTTACTAGATGCTTCTAGAAACTTACTAGCTGTTTCTAGAAACTTCTTGAACATTGGACTCCATTATGTTCTACATCAGTAAAACTCACTTAAGAGAGAGGAGAAAACTCACAGTAGAGAGAAGATTCTACCAGAGAGGAACTAGCATTTTGATTCAACTCTAGATGCCTTGCCCATAGGGCTTACATGCTTATTTATAGAGCAACAAGGAAGACTCTATTATGTTTCTATAATTATCCATGACCTAGAACACTCTACTCTACTTGACCTTAACATAGAACTTTCCACTTACTACAACTACTTCTAGACGTCTCATATTTGAGGACATTACAAGTATTTCTAGACTTCTCCATAACCTAGATTGTCTACTAACTAGATTTTTCCAGAATCTTCTTAAAACATTGGACTCCATGATCCATAGGCCTGTGGGCCATTATGTGTCCTACATCAGTCTTGAAGAAAAAAAGATGTTTCTTTGAGTTACTCGTACATCCAGATCTGTAGCTATGCCTGGAAGCCGAAATCTCAGGGTAGATCTAATTCTGGTTGGTAGTTAGACTTATCTGGTCTCTCCTATCATCCATTGGTTGATCATCCACATTTTGTAGATTATAGCTGGCGGCATGCACTGTGCTTCCATATCACCAGTTCACGACATTTAGCATGCCAGGATTTCGGATTTTTTGGTAATATGAGTGTAGTCTTATGCTGCAATTCATTCCAGTACGGATGAAGGTCATAAATATCTCAAAGCATGATTTTTCATGTTATGCATTGTTTTATGAAACTGAGCATTTTAAGCATTGAGTATCTGCTTCCTTGTTCCTTGTTCCTTGTAATATTTGTATCTATGTAGGAGAGCTGGCAGGCTAATCTGTTCATTTGATGTAACTTATCAGCAAGATAATTAGTTTATTCCATAATTAATTCTGTGTATGAGATATTTTGTAACTTGTCTCTTCTTTTTTATTAGCCATTACATTGGAAAAAAATTCTTATGTAAATGCAATTACTGAATGTTTTTTGCGTGAAACTTTTGGTTGTGGAGTTGTAGTCCTAGCAAATCAATTTTACACAAAAATTTATGAGCTTTTTCTTGGTACCTGAATGTACTATGTTTGTAACTTAATATAGGCCCCTTACAAGAGGGCAGATTCACTCAAGGTGTGTTGGAGTAGTGATTAACCATGCTGAATTTCAGGTGCGTGTTGGCTGCTTTGCAGAGATTTCGCAATCGACTTTGCATGCACATCCTCTTGTAAATTTTGTCTTCAATTCTTTGCAGGTTTGATTCTGATAGTATTGTTGTTAATTGCAATTGTGCTGGTCATGCTATGATTTTTACATGGTTACTACAGGTTTCATCCTCACTGGATGTAGCCATTGATGTTCTTATTGAGCTGGTGAGTCGACATGAGGTATGAAATGGCCTATCAGAGATATACTGATTGTGCTCTACATTATGTCTCAAAAGTCTTGCGTCAGAAACTGAGATATACATGTTTAAAACTTGTTTAACGAAGTTATGTTAATGGATAGTTAACTTCAGGCGACTTTGAATTTTGGAAGTGTATTCTCTTTGCTTAATGTCGCTATTAGGTTGTGTAATTGTTCCTTATTTGACTAATCTTAATATGATATTTCATTTGTCTTCAATCCATGCATATATTTATAATAACATGTCATTGTGGCTTTCTTTCTCCATAACAAGAAATGCCTTCTTTATGTTTAAAGATCAGATCTTGCATTTGGAGTGTTTTGTTATGAAAAGACAAGAAGATGTTGGAATAAATTTCATGAAGTATTCACTGAACCTCTCATTCTATATGTATATCGAATGACTGATAGATAGATAGATAGATAGATAGATAGATGGACAGAGAGAGACAGAGAGAGCGAGAGACAGGGGCTGATCCCCTGGGGCCTGGGATGAGGAAGTGAGGCTGAAGCCTGGGTGGGAAAATCAGAATCCTGACTCCTGATTTGTATGGGACCAGTGTTGGGAAGGGAGGCCACAGCCTGGGGGAACCAGAACCTGGTCCCTTGATTTGTGTTTGGCCGGGTTTAGATGGGGAAACCAGAGGACGGGAGAGGAACCAGAACCCTGGCCCGGTGATTTGGAGGCAGCTGAGTTTAACGGCGTGGGTTGTCGGTTCAGGGGCAAGGCTGGGGCTGAGAGAATGCTGGAGCGCAAAGGAGGTGGGGACAAAAGCTGTATGGGATCTGTGGGGTGGAGCTCAGAGCTGGGGCCACACATGGGGAAGGAAAGAGGTATTATGGTAATGTGGAGGTGATCTGGAGGGTGGTTGGTGGGTTAGGTGGCCCGCAAGATTTGATAGTTGACCGTGATACCACGTCAAAACCATCATTTGGATGTGGGAACCTTGGAGGAGATATAGAGATTAGTAAGTTTTGTGCCAACCAATTTGAAGAGATGCATATTTCAAGATTTATAAATCTTAGGTTTGAAACCATTGCCATTCGAATTATGAAGTTATTCTTCCCTATGGCCCCATTAAGCATTAGTTTCTCATTTGGTAGATGGTACTGGTGATTTCTGTACAGGGCTTGCCTCAAATTTTATTGTTGAGAGTGCCTTTTCTCAGAGAGGCACTGCTTTTACCTGCCCTTATGAACAGAGATGAAAAAGTTATTGGGGGTCTGGCATGCCTGATGTCAGAAATTGGGCAAGCGGTACGTCTATGATTTATTAAAAAGCTTTTGTCATTTTTCCCAACAGATTTGATGAACTGCATTTGTATTGATGTTTTAATGTTATAATGTGCTGAGTATGTGTCCTTGGTCTGGAAGGCACCAGCATTGATTGCTGAAGCAAGTGTAGAAGCACTCATGTTGACGGAGGCACTTCTAAGGTATTCTTGAATGTTGACGTCTATTATTGATTGACAAGTTGACAACCAGAGAGAAAAATATAGGAGTTAGGCACCATTATGCTATTACTCATTTGAGTCTGTATATCTTACCCTATATTGGCACTACAGGCTCCGCAAAAATATTTGTTATCAGTTAATGCTTAGAGATGACTTGGTATTTAGTTAAAGATGTGTATCCCATCACCCCCTGTGTTAGCCAGCCCAGCCTCCTTAGACACTGGATATCTACTATCTGAATTTACACAGGCAGTGGATATTTGCCGTCTGTGTTAATGGGGTGGGCTGGCTAAAACATGGGGTGGTAGACTACTCATCCTTTAGTTGTGCACCTTTGTCTTGTTGCCATATATATTTGAAACAAATTATCTTGCTGCCACAGTTGTGTTACTTTTCCAAGTGAAGATTGGGAAATAGCTGATTCGACTTTGCAATTTTGGTAATTCTTTCTTCAGACTTGCACAGCTTTTACTTGGAAATATTTGTATAGCTGTTCGTGCGTGAGCATTCATTTTCTCTCCCTCTTTTTGGGGTTGAATGAGTTGAATCATTTAAAATAAGAGAAAGAATCCACAACAATTTTGTTGCACAAACCAAGCTTTCGTGCCTGACCTTATCATAGAAGCTTTTTAAAGGTGGTGAACTTTGTTTGAACCTATATCTGTTATCAATTTGATCTCTCTTGTCAAACTTAACTTTAAAATCTAATCCCATGGCTTTTTTTATCTACTTTCTAATGGGTTGAATTGGGGTCACAGCTGGAACTTGAACAGAAATTTTCAGAGGCAGACAAAAAGTGATTTAGGTTTTTGTGTTTTATTTATAAAGAAAGTAGATGGTCTTTCTAAATCTAGAGTGTAAGCAACAGCATGTCTTACATTTGTGCTGGCAATCAGTAGGGCGGAGCTCTCTTTTCTTCAGGAGCGGGTATTTTTAGATAGCAGTTTTAGATAGCTTTCTTTTTCTTGTTAAGCAACACTTTCCTTTCATGTTTATGGAACGAAGGTATGACCCATTAAGGCTAGTGCTCATGATAGAACCTGCTGGTAGAAACACAACAGAACTCACAGAATCCAATATGTATCTCCCTCATCTATTGACCTCTCTTGTCTTTCTCTTCTCATCAATTTTCCTCCCTTGTTCCGACAAATTCTAAGCTTCCATCCTCTGCAAGGCGTCTGTCTTGACCACCCCTCCATCAAAAGGGTTATGGAACCACCTCGGAGGAGTGGCAAATTACTGAATAAGGGGCGAAATGTGGGCCGTGGTCGCTTCGCTCCACTTTACCACTACTGCATGCGCCCCTCTCTTCGGCTGTTTGATTAATGTTCCTCCTCTTCTCTAGCATTGAGTGCGACCACAACTGCAGTCTTTCAGGTTGAAAAGGTGAAAGCTTTCACCCCCTTGAGGTTGCCTCCGATGGGGCTCTTTTTTTGTGTCGTGGGGGAAGAGACTGGACAACATCTGTGAGAAGGATAAGGTGCCAACAAGGAAGAGGCAGGGGAGACATGGCAGAGGAGGAAGGGAGAGAATGAGTGGAGGTGAGGAAGAAGGTGCTATAACCGCCGGGCTCCATTTCACAGCTGTCTGACCTTCAAGTGCTGTATCCAAATTGTCTGGCCTTCTCATATTATAGGGCGACCTTTTGTTGTCTGTGCTTCTTAAACTAACTTTAGAAATTTCTAGTATCTGCTGAAGTAGTAACTAGACCACCTGACAATGCCAGATGTCAGTAAACTTCCCTGACTCCACATCCTCCTGCAACTTGGAGTGGGCCTTATCGGTATCATGCAGGCTTACAGTGGAGAATTCAATATTGATCTGTAGCACGACTTACTTGACCACACTCTTACGACTGCCATCATTTCCTCACGTTTTCTTAGGTGGTTAACTCGACTACCTATAATCCTAATCGCTAAATCTAAATTGTTGATAGTAAATTGTTTTGGTTCACCTGGACTAATATAAAGTGAGATAAAGTATGTGAGTATTAGATGGCAAAATGGTAGCATTTGATTGCTGTCTGCTTTACTGTAGTTGCTTTCTAAATCCTAAACTGAAAACTGCAATGTGTCTGCCGTAATATTTTGTCTACAAATTCTACATTTACTCGCCTGTGAAAACAGAGCTTTACAGACGTCTACCTTTGGTGGAGCCAAATACAGTTCCAATGACAATCTAAAAATTACCTACCATAACTTCACTTTTTACTATGTAATTTCTTTTCCGGCCAGACAAATTTTACTCTCTGAAGATAAAAATTTAAATTCGTACGAAGATTTAGGTCTTATAAAGATACATATGTATTTTTTGATAATTAAATAATTCCATTAACTCAAGCGGGAGGAGAAAAAAGAGTGCAGAACAGGGCTTCTCCACATACAAGCATAGTCACAAGTTTCACGAACTAACGGAATTTTCGTTAAATGGGCATCCACCGCACTGTTTTTCGAATTTTGTCCCATTTTGTGAAATTTTTGGAATTTCAAAATGTCTCCGAAATTTTGCAAAATTTACAGTTTAGCAGGTCATTTTCAGGGTTTTTACATTTTAGACAACATATTTTCGGATTTATTATTCTTTAGGCAGCTAATTCTTCTGTTATTTACAATTTAGGCAAGTAATTTTTAAAGTATTTTTTGTTTGGGGCATGTTATTTTTCCTCTTCTCTCCTCCTTCCTCTTTCTACACTCCCAAACTTTTCTGAAAATTTCCTGAAACGAAATGAAACCAAAAGGGCCCCTCACCAAAATTGAAATGTTGTGACCATGTCTACGAGAGAACAAGAGAGAATAGGAGCCGCTGCTCAACACAGGGAGTTAACCCCACTAAACAAAGAAACAGAGAGGACAATACAAAAGAAATTAGTCATTCCAAAATGCCTGTGAGAAGGACCAGTGCCGAAGGATCTGATCTTTGGAACCGAAGGCTTCTAACACCTGTCTTGTTTGGGAGAGTAAGGCTTTAGCAACACAGTGAGGTCCCCGAAAATTATATTAAAATATTCGACTGTTTCTCTCACCCATATGTAGGTGATGCACACGGAAAAAGCTATTTTGAGGAGGATGCTTGTGTGCTTGTTGTTTTGAATGGATTGAGAGATCCAAGGCATCTCACCTTCGAAGTCTTAACAATTTTTCTGATTTGGCCCTTGAATAAAAGAAGTTTTCAAACCTCTTTTGGGTACAGACATGTTAAAATATATGGTCTCTTGTCTCCTTGTTGGAACAAAGAATGCACCTATTTGCAAGCTGCAATGTAAATTTGGAATAGTTGTGTTAATTAACACAATTGCTTACAATTTTCACCCTAACTTATTTTCTTCATATTCGTAATTTTTTGGTGCTAAATGCTGTGTTTAATTTTGATGTGTAGATCTTAAATTATAATTAAATATATGGTGCAAATTCTTTTAAACAGTGGTGTTTTCAGACTGAATTTTTAAGTGAACTCATGTCTAACATCATGTTTTATAATGTATTATCTATGTCAAAACCTGCCAGGTCCAGATAATAAAAGAAAAAGAAAAATATAATGGTCCCGACAGGCTTGTTGATCTTCACACTCATTATAGGTGTCTATTCGATGTTATTTTTCTGTTCCTTCTTTCACAGGTGTAGCTTAGCAAGTTATCTACTTGGTCTAGATGCAAGCAAAATTGACGGGAAGAAACTTGTGGCGGACATGTTTCGTCCTGTATTCTCTGCATTACTTGGTGCGCTGCTATTACGTGCTCAGGTGATATGAAATTTTGCTCATTCACTCATCTGTAGATCATGGAATCCTCTTCATCATGTAATTCGTAAACATCTTGATCATTATGTCATCATTGTTACGTTTTATATATCCATAAGCTGACAGTGGAAGCTAAAATTAATATACTAGAGAGAGAGAGAGAGAGAGAGAGAGGAAAAACTAATTCGGTTGAGAGTCTAGTTAACTGTACCCACTTCTAACAAGTTGACCTGACAGGGGTTAGATGGGTTTGGGACTAGATGACAGCGTAGGAGAGGCATGGGCAATGGTGGTCAATTAAATTAAATTTATTCTCATGTGCAGGATGCTCCATTTGAGCGTATGAAAATTTTCAGCTGTAGAAATGTGGCTTAAAGTTTACAAGGTGTGGGCAACACATCTGATGTGCACAAAATTCATAAAAACTATATGATTAGTCTCCCTTGAACTGCCATTGACCTGAAACCACACTCCACCTTTCAAAAAAGGGGCACACCTGGATATTGGGCCAGAGGCAATGGGAAGCATTTTTCAAGTAGGGGGTCCAATTTTTCAGCCCAAGGGCAAGTGTGCATCCTACTCATCTCAGAAGAAAGTTTTATAAGGACTGAAGGTTCATGAGAGTGAATTGATGGATCCTATAATCAAGGTTGGGCTGAAATTTTTTTCATTCCTACCTAAAGTGTCCTCTGTCAATCACACAGGCCTCATCTCGTGAATATCATTGTGACCTCATGGCTCATGTATCATTTTCACTACGTATCCTGGTCAGGTTATTGGCTAAGTGCAGCTGGCTAGGGAAAAGTGTGATAGCGTCTTAAGTATGTTGTCCAGGATATTTCTTACATGTTAAGGCCATTTGGGACAGGTTAACTGTATTAAATGTTTGCATCCACATGATTATGGTTGTTGAAATGACATTTAATAGTATCCTTAAGATTTTCTTGGCATCTTGTACAAACTAATCCTTTTTGCAGGTAGATGATTCTATTATAGAGGATGAGGCTGAAATTCTTGATATACCAGATAGTCTTGCTCATTTCAGAATGAACCTGGAGGAGCTTTTTGTAGATATATGTCAGATTTTAGGATCTCTGACTTTTGTGGAGAAGGTATTTTAGCTTCTTAGTAGGATAGCAGCATCTGGCACTTCTCTTATTCTTTTTTTTTATTATTTGGGGGTGGTTTAAACAGGAAGTCTTAAAGGTTCATACATGATTATAGAAATAAGAAAAAATATTGGCACATTTAAGTTTGAAGTTGTCAATAATCATGTTACAGGCTAGTGGGGTTCCTGGTGTAGAATTTCCATAGCAGAACAGTACTAAGACCATCTAGCATTTTAAATCTATACATAGTTCTCTACCTAGTTGCATGGAACAATGGGCAATCTCATATAGGCGGCTTAAGGTGTTTTGTTTTTTCCTCAATCATTCGGAATATTTTGAATTTACTGGTTGGGAGCATAGTTCTAGCGAGTTGCTGTGATCTTGGTATTGGTCCAGAACGAGACTATGCAGAGAATGTTGTCGCAATCTCACGCTAGCACTGAAAAAGAAACTCTGCTTCCTATGATCGCCTCAGTAGCATGATTTATTATGATTTGTTGTCAATAACACAATTCTATGGAAGATGAAGTAGTGTCAAAAGAGTAGCTAAATATCATAATCTCTTCCAAGGAAACCTGACGGATATAGGGAATCTTGAAGACCACGTTGTATAGCATAATTAGCATATATGTAGCATCATTAATGACATCTAAGGTCATACCACATGCCTCTCTTGGCAAGTTGTAAGATATAAGTGCCTCGTTCTGCCTAAAATTTTTGTGAATATGAGCATTTTATCATGTTATGTTTTACATTAATAGTAGTGCTTCTAGATGATTAAATCCACATACGTGGGAAAAAACATTTTTCTAATCGTTGAGAATTGAGACGAGATCAAGTTCTAAGTTGCAAATCTTGGTTGGAGTTGTGGGTTAGTAATCGTAAGCCATGTGTATTTAGGATTTAGCTTATGATTAGTAGAAAATGGGTTGGACACAACATATTTTGTCAATTGATCATGATTCTTGTGTACATAATTGTATTGAAAAATAGTTCATTTGGGATATGATCATCGTTGATCATCACATCATTTATTTTAAGAACATTCAACTTGGACCTGATTTAAGTTAAAGAGCATTTTCATCTTTAGTTATGATAGCCACAGTTGTGTTTGTGCATGATTTGGAGATTGTAGGCACAATTGACTGACACCTCCATACATCAAGTTTTGCATTCTTGGTATCGGTCGGCCAAAATAAAAGATCTCAGGAGTTCTCGAAGAGATCTGGAAAATGATCTTGATGATGAGGAAATTTTTATATCATACACAAAATTGATGTATATGGATACTTAAAACTTATCAACACAAATACTATCACAAGCATTACAAAATCGTTAACTCAAAAAAATATGCTAACTAAAAAGTGATTGAAGATAATTTGCACATTGATAATGATACAAATGGTCAAGCATTAATGATATCACATGTGGTTCATTAATGCTTATGTGAAAAGAGTGGTGAAAGCATCAGGTTATAATAAGTCATTTTTTACCAAAAAGAAACGAGATTGGCGAGATTTGTTGATATCTCTCTCCTAGATCTGTTAAATTTACACATTGGTTGCTGAGATCTCGGTGAAATATGCCGAGATCTTGGTGAGATTTGGAAATGTGTAGAAACGAGACATTTTCCTGCCCTAGTTTCTCGACCCTCACTGAGAAGAAATATGCCAGCAAAATCTTGGGAGATCTCGCCGAGATTGTAGATCATGCCATACATCTTTGTTTATACTCTCCTGTTTGATCCTGCATTCACTTGAGAAGGAACACATTATACATCTGGGAATTTCCTAAGGACAAAAACCGTGAGTCTGTGATATACATGCGACAGGAGCAAATTTCTTTGGTGGCTTAGAGGATGACATGTCAGAAGTTTTATTCCTGAGGAAGTTTTTAGCAATATTTTCTCAATTTGATTAGCAAAATACTGTGACTGTTCAACATAGCCAAGTAATGAAAACCATCACATACCAGAACAATTATTTGCAGCAAGCATCTTCGATTTTCTAATATCAGATTCAGTTTTTAGCTGCAAAATTTTTATGTATATTCATGCATGTATAAGCCACCTAAAGGCAGTTGCCGAATTGAACAGGTTTTGCCTTGACAGACGTTTCATCCAAAGTCAGAGTACCATTTGTATCCATCGTTGATATGTCATTCTTCGTGTCCATGTTAATCGTTAAGAATAAGACATGTCTAAGAGTCGAGAAAGTAATCCTGATGAGGGAACAGTGGAACACTAATTTTACATGTAAAATTAAGTATAAAATTTATGTGGACAAATATCTAAGTCTTGTATACATTAATGCTTACAATAGTTACAACTATAAAATTGACGTGTAGTTGGGATATTGTTGAAATACTGTGGTGGTAACAAGCAGCAGAGCAGATGACTGGAGTATGGTTTTTTTAAACCACCTCATATTATACTTTTAAAACAAGGTTAAAGCAAAAGTCAATATCATTTTATAAAACAGCATTAAAGTACAAGTAATATATTGATTTTGTGCGAAGTACGAGTATAAATGATTTGCAATTTCAAGGCAGCCTTCTGCTTTTGCAGCCAATAGGCAGTCGCTGCAGGCAGCAGCAAAAGCAGCGCAGCCAGGAGCCTGCTGCTCTTGCATTCTACAGGTTGATGCTGTAGGCAGCAGGAAAAGCTGCAGCCAGAGAGCAGGAGAAGGCAATGATTAGTTTTATATTTTGGCCCTTTAGTGAGATAAAATATCTCTCCGAGATCACACTAGATCTCAGCGAGATGAAGTAACATGTTTGTACACTGACCAGAGTGTGTTTAGTTTGTTTCAAAGACAACGCCAAAATTGTTTGGCTGCAACAATTATAAGAGTTGTTTGCTTGTGATAGCTAATTATGTCCCAAGAAAAAATCTAGCTAGCAAGGCAGTCGAGAAATATAAAGATTAAATGCAGATTGGATAGAGTGTAAACCAAGGTTTTAAAAACTGGACCGGTCATCGACCCGGAATTCTTGCAGAGTAGGTTCAACCGGTTGCTGATGTCATTAATATAAAACCCCCCTTCTCAAAACTTTATATGATATAAAAACTTTACATAGTCTAATGCTCCTTGTATAGCAATTTAATGAATAAAACAACTACATTACAAAAAGTAAAACTCTTTAAATAAAAAATAAAAATTTTTTTGAGACATAAAAGGAATAAAATATGCGGTATGAGATTTTACTAAGATTGATGTCGAAAGAAAATGAGAAGATGTTGTAAAGAACAAAAAAGAAGGAAGTTGTATTGAAAAGAGCTTCAAATCCGGCCCAAACCCATGGATCATGGTTTTAAAACCCGGACTTGCCGGCCGGTTTGACCCGGTTCAACCGGGTGGGTTAAACCGAGTCGATTGGGTCAATCGACCTGGCCGACCCGGCTCCGGTCGAACCGGCTAGGCTGGTCTGGTTTTTAAAAACAAGTTTTTGAATAATGGCTAGATTTCCTGCCATCTGGTACTCTTTTGTAGCAATCTGACAATCCTCTTCTATCTCTGTATTATCAGTATAATCACCCTGGTTAGTGTCCTATCATCAATGCATTAGGTGAGTTTTAGTAAACTGGATGAAGAATAGTTGAACACATAACTGGTGCCTTTTCCTTATATCTTGAAGCTGAAGACAAAACACGTGCTTAATTGTTCTCACATAAGGGTATTGCCATAAAAAGGTAGATATTGGGGAATTATAGATCAACAATAGTTGATTTCAAGCTCAGGTGACACAGTGGGCATGGGGAAAGTCGATTATAGATGGAGGCTAGTTCGATCAGTGCTGTAGTGACTTATATGCTTGTTGAAATAAGACAAGCGATCAATATTTAAAAATTGGTATTGGAAAGTGGAAAAAGTTAGCCTGAGCACATGTGCACTGCTCGGGACAGCCACTCATCATTGAGCAGCAGCTGTTTTGAGCTGAGTGCAGGAATGCGCACATGCTCAGGCTAACTGCTCTCATGGAAATTATGAATAATGAATTTACCGTTTTGAAATGTGACAATCTAAATGCATATGTACATCGGTATAGAAAGTCTGACACAGTTTGGAGATATAGAACGAAACGATAAGAATATGGTCTGAAAAAAGGGTGATCTGGCCATAGTTCCTAGAGGATAATAGTGGCATTGCCCTTCAAGTTGCATATCCTGAAAAGACAGACTGATTTGGTTGATGTCTAGAAAATTAGTAGGGATCTGCCAATATATCTTCTCTGAAGGTGCAGGAGAAGTAATTTAAGTAATAACTAATAAGCATGGAATGGCAATGAGCATATATAGTGAGAGACATTGATTGTGCCTCTACAAACAAATGTTTTGATGTTGATCTAATCTATGATTTGCGCACTGCTTATGAGCTTGAATTTATTGATTCTGGTTGTTTAAGAGATTTAATATGGGAATTAAACCTTTTAATTCTAGCTCTTACCTCTCATGTATTTAGCTTTTTGGTGGTGAATGGACTTCTATGGATGCACCAATTCCCTGGAAAGAGGTAGAAACAAGAATGTATGCACTTAATATGGTGAGTGTATGTTTTTATGATTTTTTTTTTGCATTTGGTTTGACATTTGCATTTGTTGTTTTTCTTCTTGATATTTGTTTTCTTAGTTTTCCTTATGTTTGGAAGCTGGTCAATTGTCCTGGAAGATGCTCTTTTTATTGTCAAATAGGAAGGAACATTTCCAGAAAAGAATGTTAAGATTGGGGGCACTTGACCTCTCTAATTACTTATCTGTATCCTGGAAATTGCTGAAAGAGCTAAAAAATTACTGGCCTCGGATAAAAATATAAGATCTGGGGGTTTCAGATCATTCTCTTTGTTTGTGATCATGAGTGATCACTTTTGATATGTAAGCATGCTATGGACAATGCTCAGCAGTGCTAGTGAAACATAATGCAAGTACCTATGGGTGTTGCTTGATAACTTATTAAACACGAGGATGTTCCATGGCAAAATGGTTTTGGGCCTAAAATTTGTTTCATTAGATGTTTATCTGTTTTTTTTTTTTGCTTAATTGTGAAGAGGACCCGTTTGGTAGAACTGTAATAAATTTTTAACAGTGTTCACCTGTTTGATGCAAGTAATCTGATTGTGCAAGATTATATTGTACTATAATTACCAATGTACATTACCGGGTGTGCCATCTTGACATGAATTTGAGAAGATCTGGCTGAGATACTTGATTTTGCTAGAGCATCCTACTAGAATAAGGGTGATTCGAGATCCTTCTGGCTAGAGTACCAGCTTTTTACCAAATCTTTGCTGAAAGGCAACCTTTCTTTAAATATACTCATCATAATTTTATTTCCTATATTTGTCTTTAAGTTTTGGAATGCACACACCCCCTGTCCCTCTCTAAAGTCTAAACCTTTTTCCCAGAACTGCTCACCAAATATGTAGGTTGTTGTAATGTGGGGATTTTGATAATCATTGTCTGTAATATAATTTCTGTTCTCATGACCTTACAATTGTTTAATTTGATATTGGGAGTTCTTTGATAATTATAGAGGGTAATGTAATTATATTCTCATGACCATGTAAGTGTTTGATTCGATATCAGGATTTGTAGCTGTTAATAGATAGATTGTGCAATATCTATGTGGAAATCTTTTTCAGGATCACCGAGACGGCGTGGTCATTTTACATGATCAATCTGAGATCTTTCTGAAGTCCAAAATCCCGTCTCTTAAATCTAATCTTGATATTATTGTGGTTTACTTTGTTTGGTGTACAAAGTTGTGTCCTTGGAATAGCATGAATGTCGAAATTTAATGATTTTTCAATTAAAAAGGAAAAGAAAAAGAAAAAAATTGTTGTATGTAGAATTTTTTCCCCTTTTATTTCTGATTTTTTTAATTTTGTTTAAAAGAAAAGGAAAAGAAATGGTTGATTATAACTCCTTTCTTTTTCTTTTTGTCCTGATTTTTTCTGTACTTCTATGCCAACATGTTCAGGTTTCAGAACAAATTCTACAGGATGGTCTTCCATTTGATTTCTCCTTCATTATGCATTTGGTAACAATCCTCTCCGGTAGCGAAGGAGCAGAAATAAGGGGCTTCATGTTCTTAGTAAGAGAAATGTTGAATAGTAGATAACATTTGCCTTTTTATTATGATGTGTAAGATCTATGCACACATTTCTTGCTTTCTAATATGCTATCCAATAGGCATTTTCATAGTAAATACAAGTGCCTTTCTATCTTTTTTAACCAAGTCAATCCTTCTTACTATATATTGTATTCTCTTTTTTTGCACAATAAGTGCTCCTAAGTCCTATCTAGGTGAATGTGAGCAACTTGCTTCATGGGCCTCACAAAGATCATGTAGCCAGGGAAGAGTGGATATTATGACTCAGATGGATAGCCACAAGTTCAACACTTGTTTGAGCTCTCCTTTTATAAAATTGTTCACTAAGCAGAATTTCACATGATTAGATAGAGGGCGCCAGCCACTCTGATCGATGTCAGACTTTCTGGTTCCTCTATTTTGAGTGATCTTGTTCCATTTCCTCTTGGCCATGTGGACCCCCATACATTCACAGATCAAGTTTCTTGCATTATTACAAGTTTTGAGCAGTATAGAGTAAAAACCTTTTAACTTAATACGGTTGATGATTTATTTTATTGAACTTTACTTTTATTAATGAACCTGGTTTTGATAATTGTAGGTGTACAGAGCACTTGCACATGTTGTTGGCTCTTATTCTAAGTGGATTTCTGCTCATCCAAATAACATTGGACCTTTGCTGTAAGAATCAGCTATATTTTGCTTCAGTCTTTCTTTCACTGTTTTTTTTAATTTCTCTTGCATGGTTTTGCTTTAAGATTGCTTTCTTTTTAACCAAGTAACCTTGCATCTTCTTCCTTTTTTTTCACACAACTTTTACATGCTTCTGCCTTCAGACTTTTCTTCGCTTCTGGGATATCAGAACCTATATGCGCAAATGCCTGCTCCTCTGCATTGCGAAGACTTTGTGAAGATGCATCTGCTATGGTTCATGAAGCCTCTCATTTGGAACTATTGCTATGGATTGGAGAGGTAAGTTTTTCATACTGCAGGGAACAGCTGTATATAATTTGAGGCAAATAAGTAGTTCACTTAATGTAGAACTTGTTTCAGTGAAGCACTAAGATTGCGTTGATGATTTTGCTAAGCATGCTCACAGGGTTGGGTTTGTTTCCTCTCTGTCAACGGTTTGTCTAATTATTTTGTGCTCTGTATATTGTGTTTTTGAAGTATTATTAAAGAGATTTGTATGATTGTGAATATCTTATATCTGCTGTTAAGTTTGAGGAACAGGTTCACATTGTCCAGATTACATGTGCGTTTCAACTGGCTACTTTTTTTAAAAAACTTTCTTTTGTTTTGTCTTTTTAGCTTTATTCATAACAGCTAAGTTTCAATTTTTAGTAAGGTTTAACTCTCCTTTTCTCATACCTCTGAAATTGTCCTCAAATCATTTCTCTTTTTATTATCCCATCAGAGTCAGCTAAAGTGTTTTGGAGACCAAACAATCTAAACTGTAGTTTCTGACGTCCGCATGTAAAATGTTAACCCATTTATTGTCTTCTTTTCCAAAAGCCTAGGCTTTTGGTGAAGTGGTTAACATGATATCAGAGTGGGATTTTCCTTCATTTAAATCCCTGTGGAGATAAAAGTTCTATTATGTAGCCCCTTTAATTAGAGTTTGCGTAGGAGCCTAAATGAGCCTTGCTAGTATTAATGCAGTCTCTTCCCTAAGCTTTTAGGTGAATTGATTTAACCAGTACTCCCTCCGTCCAGCATTAAGTGTCTGCATTTGAAAACAAGTCATATTTAAGGCATGTGAGGTGAGGTGAGGTGAGGTGGAGAATAGAGGGGCTGGTCCGGGTAAGGGAAGGATAGTTGAGGAATATTACATGAGAAGGTAGATAAAGTACGTCTTTGGTGAGCTGAATTACATGATTAAACCTGAAAGTAAGACAATTATTGCGTGGCAGCTCTTTTAACAAATCCAGACATTTAATGCTTGATGGTGGGAATAACTTTTTGTATCTGCTTTTTATTTTTGCCCATTTGGAAAATTCCTGACTCAAAACTGTTTTTTCCTTTATTTGTTGTTTAGAATTTTTCTAATCAGTGTTGCATTTGTCTCCTCCCAAAAGTTTAGGCTGAAGTGGTAAACTAATAGCTTTCTTGTACCTGCTGCTATTTTTTTACCTTTAGGAAAATTGCAGAGTCCAATCGCTTTTTCTTTATTTGTTGGCTGAGTTTCTATATTAGCATTTCGGCTTACAGCTATGTCGTTGTCCCACTCAGGGTTTGGACAAAAGAGATCTGCCTTTGGAAGAAGAGGAGGAGGTTTTTAGTGCAGTAACAACTGTTTTTAATTCCGTTCCTAACAAGGAGATTAAGAATAATTCATTGGCGAGGCTGCTTTCATCAAGCTATGCTGCTATTGAAAAGCTGGTAAGCAGTAAATTGTCTCAACTAATCAGTTAACACCCGAATTTCTAATGTTCTGAAAAATTATGGGTTGCATGGATCTATTGCTAAAAAGGTAATATTTCATGTTAGAGAGTATAGTTACTCATAATTTGGTTAAGTCCTTAGTGTTAAATTCTTATTAGTATAGAGGGGTCTTTAGTCATACTTTGGGTTAATTGTGTTTCAAGTACTTTCCGGTTTTAGGCTTGCTTGTATTAGGACTCTGATCTCTATAAAAGGATCAATGCTCTTCTTATGTAATCAGTCTTCATTATTAAGAAATACAAGTTGTCTTAGAATTCTAACATTTCACTCCACAGAATTCTTTAGACATAAGACATGAATGGTTTTGTACATGCAACATTTTGTCTAATTCGTAAGTTTGGGTTTAACACTTTATGCTTCTTCTTTGACGCCCTTATGCAATGCTATAAATTTTCAAAGTAGAAGAATTGAATAAGGAGAAAGTGAAAACATGAGATATTAAGAATAGAAAACTTAGCCCGCAGCACACCCAGATTCTGCAGTGTAAGGGCGGAGCATTTTGCTAGGGAACGGCATGGCAGATCGTGGTGGCAGCTGACACCTGGTCAAGCACGGCAGAGGCTGCAAAGGCGGAGGGTAGGGAAAGGGGAGAACGCACTCCTACCCTTCTGTGTTATGCAAGATATCGCCGACAGTAGAGGAGGCCAGGCGGTCAAGGGGATTGCAGATATGCTAGGGTGGAAAACAGTGGAGGAAATTCAGGATGTAGCGGGGCCGGGGCATAAAAACACCTCCCCTGCCGTGAATGACTTCCCTGACAGTGAGGCAGGCTGGCTGGTGTGACCTGAGCGAAGTAGATGCTGGGCCATGGTGTAGCAGAAGAGGAGAAGGGTGGGGAAGAAGGGGGTGGTGTGGTCAGATCTTCTGATTGCTCCACCCCCTGCATGTCAGATGGGAGAAGGCGGCTAGGAAATGGAGGGTGACGAAGATAAACTAACACATACAGAATTCTTTACTTTACCTTTGCAATTGGAGGAATGAGAAGATAGTCAGAAAACGCTAGAATGCATCTTCTACATGGTTTGAAAATTATTGAATTGGAAGAATAAGAGGGTATTACTAGAATACATTGATTAGAGGTGCAATCAGAATTTTAGTAGGGGAAAATATCATAGACACTTTTAGAACTTTTTTTTTGGTCATGCCTCCTTAATTTTCTTATCTAGCTTGCCCTCATCTACAAACTTCTATCTGAAATACCTAGAGATATCCCAAGTCTCAATGCTACCTCCCCCTTCATTGTAGCATAACAAAAATACCCTTAAATACAATTAACATTCTGCAGTTACCCATTCATCTTCTTCCCATGTACCCAGGGCCTTTTACGGTGTAAGGTACAAATCATATCTCTACAGTCTGTATAAGTTTGAAGTTTGAAATCGAATCTCATCAAAGATTTGGTTATGCACCTCCAAATCCTGGAGAAAAAATAAAAGGGACAACTATACCTGCTTCATGATTATGTTGAATCTCATCAAAGAGCAACAACTTCTAGAGTTACATCGGCTTTTCTACTGCAGCTTCCTTTTCTTTGGTCTCAGTTGGATTAGACCACACCAGGAAAGGGGGAGCACTTTGGGAAATGTTTGAAGAAATTCAACAATGGAGAAGTTCTCCTGGCAGTAAAACTGCCATACCTGTGTCGCTTCGCTCTTTACCTAAAACCTAAAAGCTTTGGCCACCAAATCTTCAGAACATGATTTGACTGAGAATCTACAAGCTTTAAGCCCAATCAATGTGAAGCAGCTGAAGTGGAGGAAGCCTGCAGCTCAACCCCTCAAGCTGATGCTATGGAAATGAGACCTCTGTTTTGGGCATCTGGGAATTACAACAGATGAAAAGATGCTGCTGTGCTGCTTCGATTGGAGCATTTCAGTCGTTTCTTCTAGCTAATTTTCCTTCAGATATTTTTCCTTTCAATAATATAAACATCCCTTTGCAAATGAGTTATCCAAATGCAGTTGTATGCATCAAAAAAAGTTGAAGTACTAATGATTTGGTATATTTGCTAATCTTGTTCCTTGCATGTGTTTGTTTGCATGAGTACTGCTGAGCAGTTTTTATATCCTTGTTTTACTCAATTTAAATATCTGAGTATGAATAACATTTACTACTTTCTTTTTTACCTGCCTTATCGACTAGGTGAAGCATCTGGTGGGGGCATTGAGGTTGCAGGCTGTGGCATAAGCCATCTTCCTTAGTAATATGAAGCATATGTCCTGACACTATAAGACATGCTCATGTTAGAGGCTATTTCACGTTCATATTTGGATTATTGCTGTATATAAAATGCAGTATCCATTGAAATAACTTTATTCATGTTCCCAATGTTGTGAAGCCTTCATGAATTACTCGTGTGTTTCTTGTGAATTATTATCCTCTTCACTTGAATTCTGTTTCATGATGATTGCTAGTTTACTTCCGCTTATTGCTTTTGCAGGTAGAATCATTCGATGAAACACTGAAGCAAAATCCTGCTGCGTATACACATGCCTTAAGCCTTGCTGCCAGAGGTCTTTATAGGTATACATGGTTTATGAGGCTCTATCGTTCAATTTCATTTTCGTCCGGTTAAAGAATATTATGAGATTAAGTTGTTCAGAATCTGTACCATTATCTTTCAGTGCTAAAACATAATGTCTTAATCTCTTATAGTGTCCCTTAAAATTGGATCTTCTACTAGAATAAAGCATTAGATTGGAAGTTTGTTGTCCTCATATCTAGTATTCTTTTTGTTGTTATTGTTCAAGTATTTGTACCACTGTGGCCTTTTGTGGTCACGATGTTCTTTTCCATTTTCTATTGTCCCTCTGTGACCTTATCCAACTTAATGTCTTAATCTATTATGGTATCCTTTAAGGTTAGATCTTCTACTAGAATAAAGCATTAGAATGGAAGTTTGTCCTCATATCTAGTAAATTTTTTTTTGGATTGTCCAAGTACTTGTACCTCTGTGGCCTCTGTGGCCTGGTATCATTATGGTCATATGGATTCGTGTAGAGGTGAATAACTAATTCAACGAAGCATGATATATTAAGGATCATTTGTGTATTGCTCATTCTACTCATTATCAAGTTATACTGCTATGTTGTTGGGCTTGAAGAGTTATGCTGAAGTTATGTATAGTATAGGAAGTGCCTTACAAATTTGTGGAACTATTTTATCATTTCCTATTCTAAATTCACGTATATCTATATAGGTAACAGTCTTTAGTTTGAGCCAGGGCATAGACTAATGCCCTTTGTACTTGGGGCTGGGAGCCTCATGAAAAGTCCTCTCTTTTTGTGTGCCATTGAATGGCCAACCAGCTATGCAATATGGGCCTAATGCGTAGAAATCCACAAAGTGCGGGCTTATGTAAACTTTTTCCATGTATCATTAAAGATAATTCTAACTCGGCCAGGAGACTACCTGGTCAATTCATCCGGGATGAGTGGTGTTGTTTTTTGTTATATTTAATACATTTCATTAGCTCAAAGTGAAAGAGTACAAAAGAAGGTAAAGAAGTACAGACTTCTTTCACCCCGAGAAACACAAAAGAAACAGACTAAAGAAGAGAAAATAGCCCAAAGGCTGAAAAAAAGAATATGAAAGGAACACTTCCAAGTGCTCCAAATATCATCAAAGAAAGAACAATGATGCTGAATTGTATCTTTCAAACTGAAAGCCTCGAGCACTTGGTGGGCTTGACATTAGATTGCTGAGGCGATAATGGATGCCCTTCTAGTTTTCCCTTCAAAGTTACGATTGTTTCTTTTACTCCGAACAAAAAATGAGATAGATCCCGAATAGATTTCTGAGAAGAATAGAAGCATAAGGATTACAGCTGCAAAAGTGGACTAACTATTCCATTTCAACCTCGAAATCTAGCATTATTCTGAAAATCCGGTATTCATGAGGATAAATTTCCAGATTTCCTTGGTAAAATAGGAAGTAAAATATAGATGACCTCTGTTCTCTTGACAGAAACCTAGTGGACATCAGTTTGTTAGTTGGAAACTCTTCTTCCTCAGATTGTTAGTAGTCAAAAGCCCATTATTTATAGCAAGCCAAGCAAAAAGAAAACAACGACTAATACGATGCTTATGCCAGATTATGAGAAAACCAGTCACCGGAGGACTCCTAGTTCTTAGGAAATCCAAGACGGATTTGAAAGAAATTTTGGTAAAAAATAAGTTACATAATTATGATGGCATTAGTTTTTACAGTCTTATTTTCGTTAATTTTGCAATAGGACTTATTAGATGTGTACTTCACCCCAGGGTGGGAACTGTATTCAGGCATCTTTCTGTTTCCCCCTTGCCTGAGGATGATACAACTCTTGCTCTGCTTGGAGTGTTGTGGCCACTTCTTGAAAAGCTTCTCAAGTCTGTACATATGGAAAATGGTAATTTGTCTACGGCAGCGTGTCGGGCTCTATCACACGCATTTCAGTCCTCAGGTTGTGTTTTTGTACCTTACCAACAGAAATTAACTTGTCACTGGATTGAGCGGTATGAAATGGTCATTGTCTTTATTCCATCTGCAGGCCAGCATTTTTTGATGCTATTGCCGGAAGTACTTGATTGCTTGTCTGTAAACTTCTTATCATTCCAAAGCCATGAATGCTATATTAGAACAGGTGTGCTGACTGCTGTAACTTAACATCTTGGTTTTTTTTCGAAGAGTATTATACAGGAGTCTTCACACTATGTCTAGATGAACAGTATCACCTCTAATGCTCAATTAATCTGTATATTAGAAGTGCTTGTCTTCACGGCCAGTAAGCTGCAGCTTCTATATATTTTAATTTTTTACCTTCTGCAGTTTCACTCTATTGTTGAAATTGATTGCACAGCTTTTGAATGCAAATGTGGGAGAAAAAAATTCTCTAAGAACTAGAATGTTGCTACTGCAGCAAGTTCTTTTCTTAGTTGCATACAAGAAAGCTTATGAAGATACAGAGGAAATTACACATGCTTTAATTATTCTTGTTACTGGCTTGAAAATATGAATTCAAACCGAAAAGTTTAATTTAAATCATTACTTCAGATTTGAGGGGAAAGAATGTTGCCTTAAGCTGCTTGTTGATTCCCGAAAGTTCGCAAGTCAATCCTTTGTGGGAGCAACAAAATTTGTAGTGTTGTATACGCTCTAATACTCTGATTTTTTTCACGTCCTTTTTCTTTTTCCTTGCTTGTCCCTTCGCTGAAAGGCATTGTGCATAAAACCTCACTGCTATAGTTTTACATGAATTCTTAATCAACACATTAAGTTCTGCTGCGGACTGCTGTGGATGATGTTTTATTCCATCTGGGTGTGACAACTTAGATTTTTATCTGTTCTTTCTAACTGATATTGTCATGCTCAATATAACAAAATTTGACCTTGGGGATAATCAAGAAAAGGGTATCATGCGTAAATGTGTGTTTTGCAAACAAACCTTTGCAGCTACTGTCATCATTGAAGAATTTGGTCACAGAGAAGAATATGGACCTGTATATATGAGCACGTTTGAGAGAATTACATCAGCATCTTCAATTACAGCTCTGAATTCGTCATACATATGTGATCAAGAACCCGATTTGGTGGAGGCATATACTAATTTTGCGTCTACATTTGTCCGCTGCTGTCCTAAGGTTGTCAAGTATTTTGTTTATCAAAATTTTTTGTAAATGTTGCACTTATTTTACCTATTGGTTCATGCAGACTCGTAATTATCCTCATCGTATAGCCTATCCTAGCTATCTGGGATCTCTATTAGTTCATGCAGACTAATATATTTTATTGCAGGAAGTAATATCTTTATCTGGTTCTCTACTTGAATTATGCTTCCAAAGGGCAGCAATATGTTGCACAGCTATGCACCGTGGAGCAGCGCTGGCAGCCATGTCATACATGTCATGTGAGTGCAAACCAAGGTCTTCTGTTTTGATCTTCATGTACCCATGTGACGTGGCTGTATTTATGTGCCTAAAGCTCAGTTACCTGGATAGCCTTTTGTCAAGGCTTTATATTTACAATGTACTATTGCATATAGTCAAATTCACTTGGTGTTGTCACTGTTGTTTGTTTCTGGAACTGTATTATAAGTCTTATTGGTTAAAGCTACATGGTTAATCGGGGCAAGGGGGTTAGGAAAAGGAGGTTGGATGGAGATTAGACTTTTAAAGGGGAAGGAGACACAAGGTTCCCTGTTACAGGGTCAAAGACCGTTCCAACACATCGGCCAGATGCTGCTACATTAAGAACTCTTCAGAACCACAAGGGAGGCAAACCTCATTTTCCAACACAAGGGAAAGTGCTCACATCCACTACAACAAGACCAATTGATATTCCACCCCATGGATTTCTACTCATCAGCTTGAAGAGTGGGAGGGGCACATCCATGGAGGAGGACAACACCAAGCGCCAGATGGGAAATTGCCCTAGCCACCACACACAAAGATGATAAGCTGGTGCATGCCCACGCAGGTGAATGCAACAGTAAGAGGGAGAAGAAGAAGGCCAGGATGGATCCTAGTGTGGGCTTTGCCCGCAAAGCTCCGTTGCTTAAAGAGCTGCTGGAAATGGAAGGAAAATGTGGAAGCAAATTATGGAGGGGCATGTTCTTAAGTTAGGTGAAGTCTGTTTCACCAGCTGCCTTTTACCTCTTGTCCATGGATCATTACCAGCTAGGAGTGGAATAGACTCCTAAACAACTTCTTCATCCACTATTTGATCTTATTTTGATCATGTGGATACCTGATGGAACCCGCTTTGTTTTTAAGTTGCATCATTCAGCAGAACAGATATACATTTTACAAAAACAACATATAGCATCATCATATGGCTTATCCCAGCTATCTGGGGTCGGCGGCATGGTTTATATACCGCGTTTGACTCTTATTGGAATCAAAATGGTACAAAATCCATACAAAGAAACATAGTGGCAAATTTTTACGCTGGATGCCCTTCCTGATGTAACCCTCTGAAGAGGGGCAATGATAAGAAGATTCAATGTCATCATATTCATCATATATCTTTCCAAATATGTGGATTGGCTTCATGACATGATGGTTGCACATGAAATATTAATATAGCCAGTGGTAACAATGAAAACCAGTCTGCTTTTACATGGGAAAAACAACATATAGCATAAGCTAAATTATTATTTTGGTTTCAAACTCCTGAGTAGTCATCATGTTCTAGTATCATGATTTTAGATTGTTTGAGATAAGTATTAGTGCTTCAAGATATTAATAAAATATATGTGGAGAACATATTAGGATCACAGAGAATATTGCACATGATCTTTCTGATATCTCTCCAAGATCTTGCCTCTTCCAGCAACCCAGACGAGCGAGATCTGAGACTGCGAACCATGGTTATATTCTTTTTTTTTTTAATGTATACTACTAATCAGGTGGTAATGTATCTTCACTTGACACCCTCTAAAGCTCCTATGTTTACCTTCAAAAAGTGATGTTAACATAAGTACTATGTAACATTGGGCCTGTATAGAGGTGTTACCAGGGGCTTTCTGGAGATGGGTGGTTCAACATGTTCTCATATGGAAACCTCTAGAGATCCTATGTTCATCTTTAGGAATTGATGGAGCATAAGTACTGTGCAACAGTGAGCCACTATCGGGGTGTTATATGGGGATGTCTGCAGCGGTTGGAACTCGTGTATGTAAAATACCTTCATTTAGTTAGAACCCAGTAATGGAAAATGCATTTTCATCGATTGAAAGCTGCAGGTGAGCATTCTGTTTAGGTTAATGAATGTCCAAAGGCGTTTTAGCATATCTGATATTGCAAAATGATTAACTGGCCATCATGCTTCAATAAATCGAAGAAAAACGTACAGCCAGAAGCACATGAGGGGAAGTTGGATAATATCTCTAATCAATTTATTATTAGAGTGAGGGGTAAAAGAAATTGAATCTTATCTGTCCATCACTGTGGTAAATATGATTTTCTCTTGGTTCAGTTAAGTAGGAATGTGGTATTCTTTTTTATGTCTCCAAATGTCAATTTTGCTTCATCTTCATCTTTTGAACTAAATACTAGCATGCAACGATTGTGCTATATGTTTTATTTTCCATGAAGCATCTTCTTGTGTTTTTATAATAGATGCTAGTATGTAACTTTCCCAAAGATTGCCATCTCACTAGATCTCGGGCATAGCTAATGTGGTGAGTTAAAACCTTAAGGTTTGGGATTCTCTCCAATTTTCCCATTTTGTCAATATTGTTAAGAAAAATTTTCTTAAAATCTCAAGGGCCCAAATTTTATCCAATTTTCCTCTTGTATCTACTTTTTGTAGAAAAAATTACGTCATTTATTGTATGTAGTGTTGGGCTGGTAATTAATTACTCACTGGACAAAGTAATTTTTAAGTTTGGACTTCTGGAATTGCAAAGATTTTTTATTTTTGGCCTACCAAAATTGACACCAAAGTCAAGATCGCTGTCCATTAACCTGCCTTAATTCTACTATCTTTATAACTGCAATCCTTAGTACTCTAGAATGGAGCAAGCTCAGTTTGGAAAATTAGCCACAGAAAGGACGGATTATGTGTAAATGACCTCTGTAATTTATTGAAATTGGATCTGGATGCTAATTACGTGTTCCTTTCATGGGCAAAATAGGAAGTTCATAAAAACTTCACACTTTCAAGTGCCTTAACCAACAATAATAATTGTAGACAATTCCTTCTAAAGGGGCGTAAAACTGTGAAACTACTAAGGAAAATATGGTCACACACTCTTAATGATCTTACATATACTTAAGTACATGCTGTTACAAAAACATAAATGGAGATAATCACCCTTTATTGGATGTGAGAGAGAGAGACGTTTAAGAGATGAGAGTGAGAGGGATGAAAGAGAGAGAGAGGTGGGTTACGGGATTGCATTCATGAATTGTTTTTTCTTTTTTGATGAAATTGCCTTCTTCATAATTGGTCTTTACTATTATCACACAAATGAAATAAGCAATTGTATAACGTTTACGTTTAGCACATGCAAATGCACGTGCACTTTGACTAGGAGATAATAAAAACAGAAGTCTTGACCTCCTGTCGTACATTGCTTATATTCAAATCTTTTGCAGAAGGTCTTCTTTGCTGCTTATGATACTGACTGCAACGAATTGAATATGTTTCAAGATGATATTTTCCAGAACTATTCAGTTTCTCTGTAGATGTTGATAACTTAAGGCTGTTTTAAAATTGTATTTGTTTGTCACATGTTTATTCAAAGTTATGTTTTTGTGAATTGCCATGTTTTATCTAATCTGTGTGAAACTTTCTAGGTTTCTTGGAGGTTTCTCTCGCATCGTTGTTGTCCGTATCATCTGGCGAAGAATCATTTTGTCGGGTAGCATTACAGGTCATATCTCATGTTGGCGAAGGACTGATATCAAATGTGTTTTATGCTCTTCTTGGTGTGTCAGCTATGTCAAGGGTGAGCTTCTCTCAGAGATGTAAACTTTTGCATGAGTTAATAATGACACAAATGTCTTTGCATGTCATGATTTTTTCAAAATCTTTAATTTGCATTAAGTTTGGGTCTGGAAGAAAACACCCGTGCTTGTGATCATGACTGTATATCGTCAAGACTTCCAAAGGACAAAATTAAGATAAGATTGTGAATATGAGACTCCTCCTCGTGCACCCATTGTTGGTCCTACCTGCGTCCTGAACTCTCTGCTTGTGTACCAGATAGAGGTCCCTTGGAGGTGGAACCCACATGGATTAAAAGCTGTACCTGATATGACGGTGCAAATAAAAAATTAGGTCCCATTTGGACGTGTAGCCCCAAACACTGAACATATGAAGTATACAAGATTAGAGCCATTGTTTTGGAGCCAAGTAGCCTGAAAAGTCTCATGTAACAGTTGGAGGATGCCTACACTTCAAAATGAGCCCTGACTTGAGTGTAATTGATGGATAGGGTAAAATTAGGAATTGGGGAAAGAGTATTTATGGATTTTGATAAGGTATGGGACTTAGGAATTGGCTCAATCTGCCTTTTTTGGCTTAGCTGCACTGTATGCAACAATATGCGCAAACTATGAAAGAGGAATGCTTTTACGACGTGCATAGAAGGAATGATGTGGATTGGTGTTATTTTGCAGGGGGTATTGCCGAGAGTGATGGGACTTGAGGGAAGGCTACAAAATTCGCCTTGTATAGAAGAGGGTGTTGGGGCTGGAAAATATGAGCAGGATGGTGTAGGAAATAGAATTAAGATAAGAAATAGAAAATTGAGAGGATGATGAGACATATCTCCAGCCATAGGCAATAACAATTTATCTCTTATTCCAAACCCATCTTCATCCTCACACCACCAACCAAACTCTACATTGAAACGACCATTTGATACACTCAAATGATTTGTAGAAGATAACCTTCGTTAGGTGTTCCTTGTAGACGTAGGACTCAACTATCTTCCAAAATGTGGACAACTCCAGCGGCACTCACTGTGTGGTTAAAACATCTCGCCTATGCTCTCCTTCACAGCATGGAATTTGAGATTCATGGCACTACCATTTTAGAGTATATACTTGTCTTGCTGGTCTACTTATTTTAAGATCTGAAGCATTCGGAAAATTTTGTCGAAAAATTATATTTATTAATTGCATTACAGCTCTTTTCACCTGGTCAAGTGAGCTGAGTAGTAATTCTACAGGTTTTGTTTTGGCCATACAACTGTTTATTCAAGTGCGAATGTGACATATGTTTTAATTTAATCTCTTTAAATACATTCGAATTTCATTACTATTTCCTGACAATCATTCAGTATGACAACTTAATCTGTCATAGATGGATTGCTATCATATCGTGACTTATTTTGGTTCACATCATTCCAGTGAATTTTAGGCTAAATGAATCACCCTGGCTTTAAAACTGAAAAGGCTCAATCCAATGTGAAATCTGTACTATTAAGTCTTAAGCTGGTTAAAAATTGGTGATATGAATTTTATTTTACTGTGAAAAGGATCTACACATAGTTCCTTATGTGAAATCAATCAATACATGCCAGAGTTATCTGGAAATTGTATTGGTTATAAGCGCAGATGCAGTATAAGTTAATTTGTACATCTGTTCATTGTTTGGAAGTTGTGTATGGCAATTTTTACTACTTCAAACTTCATATAATGATTTATTAGGGCAGAAGCCCTTCGCAAATTAGAACATTTTTGGAGTCAGACTGCTGTTAGTTGCAGGTACACAAGTCAGCCACAATCTTGCAGCAGTTAGCGGCAATATGTTGTCTCTGTGAGAGATCCATTTGGAAGCCTTTACTCAGCTGGGATTCTTTGCATGGATGGTTTCACATGACGGTAACATCTGCTGTGCTTAATTTGAACCCTTTTAGTTGGCTTGTGATGTATTTTAGGTTGGTTTCTTGTATTGCATTGTATCATGGATGCAAAACACTTTTTTAATTTCAGTTACACAGGATTTTATGTTTCAGGATTGTTCTTGATGTGCTTTTATGGCTCCTTTACTAATAGCATACCTGCTATTTATCTTTACTACTGAAATCTTATTCCTCGTAAATAAATTGATCAGTTTGCCACTTAACTGTCGGTGTCATGTAAGGAGTTTAACAATGGTTAGTACACTGCACAGCAAATTTCTCATCATTTCTTACGGGATAGAGGGGCAGAACCAGGATTACATCTTTTTGGGGGTGAAGAGGGCGGTGCATTATAAGGGCATTTATAGGGTTAGTATTCAAATTTTCTTGTCCTCAACAGAGGGGGAGCATCATTAGGGGCATTAATTGGGCTTTGATATTCAAAACCTCCTGTCACTATCATTTTTATTCTAAATGAGCATGGTGATAAAAATAAGAAAAGTACAAAACTACCTTTCATTTGGCATCAAATTTTCAAAACCCACCCACCTTTCAATTTTTGAAAATGCTAGCTGCCGCTGCCCATCCACTGTCCACCACCAGGCCCTAGTTGCGTCTGGAGGCGGCAACCTTTGAAGGGAAGATTTGTTTTTTTCCAAAAATTCCTAAATTAAACCTGGAAGGGTAGGGTGAAATTTAAGATGCGGGTTTGCCTAGTAAATTTTTTGCAATTGAATTCCTACAGGCTTAAAATAGCAAGCATTAGGGACCAAGGCCATTGTCTTAGCCATTATGCAAGAGATAATGAAATGTCCCATCTGCCACTTGATGGCATCCTAAAGGGACAATTCGAGGTGAAAATTACACTGATTTATTAATTGTGAGTTTGCTGATGACTAAGATTTTAAGACATGACTAACAGGACTGAGAGCTTTTTCTTACTTTGGCGCATGACAGAATTGAAAGCTTGCTATTTTCAATTCTAGGTTGCAGAAAAATTATATAATTGTCATGAACCCCTTAGCTATTTTAAGTAAAACTGCAAGTCAATCATGTCCTCTATTTTTGTTCCTAATAGACTTGAGGCTATAAGCACCTCTAGTCCAGTTATGCTGCCCTTGTATTTCCTATGCACAAAATAAATTTGTGGTGAGAGAGCTAAGATCTTTTGCAAATCTATGTTTTATTTTTTCCTCATCATTGATTTTTTATCTTCCATGTCCCCACTTTTGAGCTCACCAAATGGATGTATTTCTTTAGAAAACCAACATAATAGTCTATTGCTAAATGGTGTTATTAAAGACAAAATTACAAGACCACTCTAGGAATTTTACCTTTCTATATTCAGAGAGATATTATTATTTACTGTTATAATATGACAAGAAAAATCAGTGTGTCAATGACAATGAATTTATAGTCGAACTTTTTCAAAGATTACAAATGGTATTAAGAAGGCTTTGGAAGGTAAAGTTCATTCCATCGAAAAAAAAAAGGAAGCTAAAGTTCATTTATTATATAACAAATTCTTCTATGCTTCTGTGACACTTTATTTTGATGACTATTTATCATCCTACTTCACTCACCTCTTGGTCAAAGTTGCTTGCTTTTATCATCGGATGGAAGCAATATAAAACTTTGTATCTTCACATTGGTATTCAGTTCTCTGTATGTTCTCATGCGTATCATGTAGTCTGCTGACAGGTGCAAACTCTGCCATCTGAATATTTAAAGCAAGGAGAAGCAGAAACACTTGCACCCATGTGGCTAAAGGCACTTGAAAGTGCGGCTGCAGATTATCTTCAGAGCAAAACAAACAATGGGAATATGACTGATCATAGGCATATGCAAGGAAAAGGTGGGAGGACACTAAAACGTATAATTCGTGAATTTGCTGATACACATCGGAATACTCCCAATCCCTTGTAATCCTTTAAAAACTCAATATTGATGTACATGATCGTCCAAATATTCTTTCATTTCACCATACTTAAAGCATACATCTCCTGTAACGAAATGTAAATAGGAAAAGTGTTCTTGTAGCCCAATTTTGAGACCTAGTGGTCTATGCCAATTCAGATGTGAATAAGATGTACATATGTAACTTTTGTTTTAAAATTGTTATGACACCTCAGTTTTGAAACTATAAATTGGGCCTTTTATGGGCGCCAATCTGATTTGCCTTTTTATCATGTTCTGCTGTATTTTAAAGTTCTAAGAATTGATAACTTCAACCATCAATCAGAAGAATCTGGTGAGCAATTTAGGGGAAATAGTCGCTAATCTAAAAAGTTGAGCTGATTAAATTCTGATTCAGCAATTTAGGGTACTATATTTTATTCACCAAATTTTACTTAGTTAAGAGTAGCAAAGTTCCTTGTGTCAAAGCTCCTACTATAGCATGGTCTGACACAAAGATCGACTCTTTTAGAGTTTGGACTGTTTGTACTTTATGTTGACTTGAAATGTAACTTGAGCACTTTCATGAACATATTGACACATTATGACTAATAGATATCATTTGGTTTGTGCCCAGTGGATCTTTAGCCATCTTTTCTTTTTTGTTCAATTTTGATTATTTTAAACACATCTTTGGATGTTTTTTCTCCCTCTTATTTTACTTAGCCCTTAGTCAGCATTGCTGAATGAAAAAGAATGCTTGCAAAGCTCAACTTAATTTACTTTTACTAGCACATTGTGTCTCCTTTCTGGTGAAGTGGACGTGTTACATGCTATCTCATTCACCAACTTCTTCGTGACGAAACTGAGAGTTGCAAAACGAATCACCTAACTAAAATAGGCAAGCTGCATATACCTCACTTGCTTAAGAGCATTTTTAAAGAGCGCATTCATATTAAGGGTTGGTAGTTGGTACATATTCACTCTATCCAAAAAAAAATAACAATATGATTATAATCAAGTAGCCCCGTTTCTCAACAATTTAAGGTTGGCATCATAAAACTTACAGAACCATTGTAGCTTGTTTTGTGCTAATTATTTTGTAAGAGATATCAAAACCATATCCTTTTTTGTTAACTCTGTCCAAGTTCTCTTAGGTCTCCCTCTTCCCTCTTTTGGCATCATTTATATGCAGCCCTTCTAATTTTCTCACCAAGACATCTATTAGTCTTCTTTACATAATATGCTCATATCAACGCAAACCTACACTTCCTAGCTTCTCCCCTAAAGGTGATACCTCTAAAATCTCATGAATATACTCATTTCTACACTCTCTTAATTATCCCGCACATCTACCTTACCATTCTCAGTTCGACTACATTTATTTTGATTATATGACTTTTCTTTGGAGCCCAATATTCCACTCCATTGAGTATCACAAACCTAATAGTTGTTCTATAGAACTTGCCTTTAAACCTATTTGGTACGCATCTATCACACAAAACTCATGAGGTTGTCATTCATTTTACCCAGCCCTCATTTATTATATGCATTACATCCCTATCAATATCTCCCTCTTTGTAAAAATTATATCCTAAATAGTATAATTGTTACCCACCCCTCATTTATCTTATGCATTACATCGCTATCAATCTTTCTTTCTTTGTAAAAAATAGATTATAAATAGCATAATTACTCACACCTTGACACTTCAGCATGATGAGTGGTTTTGGCCTCCTTCCACAATTACCTTGACGAACAGAATGCTGATGTGTTATTTGCGTATAGAGCAAACTATGAAGTATGCTTATATTAAAATTAAAGTAATCTTTCTATGTTAATGAAATTCAAGTAACTTCATTCATATTCATGGAGTAAAATTTCTCCCCCATCTTTCACAACTACGGTTCAATTGACACTTCTACCTTCTTTTAAATTTCATAAAACTCTGACTTATTTAAAACTTTTTGATTCTAGAGATTCCATTTATAATTCTAGTTCAAACCTACTTTGGTCTCATCAATTAAAACTATATCATCTACAAAAAAGCATACACCAAGTACTTTATTTTATATTTGTATATATGTATTTAGCTCATGCATTACTAAAGCAAAAAGATGAGAGTTTAAGGTCGATCCTTAATGGAGGCCTACTATGACTGACAACTCCTTAGTTTCCCCTGCAATTGTTCATCCACTATTCACTACCCCATCATATTTATCTTTTATAATATTTATGTATCCTCTTAATATGCTCTATAGGCTCTCCAAAAGATTTTTCTTAAGCTAGGAGGGCCCCACAAGTAGTAAGTATCAAATTCTAATTCTAAGAATCCCCCATGATTTGCCCATCCGAAAACTACAACAAACAATCAAATTTTCTATTAATTATCGAGTGTGTCTTTTTTGCTCTCCTTCCGGCTTATGAATTAAACCTTATATGGGTTATATTGGTAAATGCAACTATTTTTCCAATCAAACATATTTTTGAAGAATTTATTAAATAATATTTATTAAAATAAATAATAACCGATTGGGAAAGAGACAAACTTATTTCTCGATTCAGTTAGTGCTGATCCCAGTGGGCTTTTTTTTGCAACTGAACCGAAAGGCATCATTTTCAATGACACATTCCTCTCATGGTTTGAAATGACGACTTTATGGTTTAAGACATCTTTCTTTTGTTGGTAAAAAAATACGATGTCTTTAAATTTTATACTTCTCATTTTTATTGCTAAAAAAATATTTTTGCTTCTAATAAAATAACGTCTTTAAGGTTTAACAATTTTTTTGTGATAAAAAAGAGCCTCCGACGTCCCAGCTCTGCCCACCTCCTCATGTCTTGGCTCCGCCCTGCCCCGACGTTCCAGCTCTACCTTGCCCCTGATGTTCCAGCTCCGCCCCGTCCCCTGACGTCCTAGCTCTGCCCCGCCCCCTAACATCCTAGCTCTTCCCCACCCTTGGCCTACCATCTCCGCCCCGCCCACTGACATCCCAGCCTGACCTACCATCTATGCCCCACCCTTAATGTCCTAGCTCCTCCCCACCCTTAGCCTACCAGCTCTGTCGCACCCTTGACGTCTCAGATCCGCCCCGTCCCTTGACATCCTAGCTCTTGGTAGGCTAGAGGTGCATAGCTGAGACGTTAAGGGTGGGGCAGAGCTGGTAGGCCAGGGGAGGGGAAGAGGTGGCGGGGCAGAGTTGGGATGTCACGGGGCAGGGCGGAGCCAGGACATGAGGAGGCAGGGCAGAGCTGGGATGTCGGGAGCTTTTTTTACCAACAAAAAAAATGGTTAAAAAAGTGACGTCTTTATTTTTGTTTTTGTTGTTTTTTTATAAACAAAAACATTTTTTAGCAACAAAAATGAGAAGTCTAAAATTTTGGCAACAAAAATGACTTCTTTGTTTTTTTATTAACAAAACGAAGATGTCTTAAACAATAAGCACACCATTTCAAACAACGCCTTTTATTTTAAACAACGAGAGGAAGTGACACCTTTCGGTTCAGTTGCAAAAAACAAAGACCAATGGGATCAGTGCCACACTGGCGCTTGCGTGGCTTGTCAGATAACCAAATCGAGAAATAAGTTTGCCTCTTTCCTGATCGGTTATTATTTATTTTAATAAATATTATTTGATAAATTCCCCAAAATAGCCTCAACCTTTTTTTCCAAGTTTCTCAGTTTCCCAAAATAAAGCTGAACAGTGGTTGGTCTTACTGGACTGGGCTGCCAAAGCCCTTTTTTTCTAGTGCAGAATTAATTAAAGGAACTTTTCCATCACTAGGAGGCACAATCGCAATTTTTTTTTTTGGTTTTAATAAAGAGAGGGTTATGTGATGAAGGAACGTGATATAATCAGATGATCCATCCTCACATTCCATTATTTGGTTCATACTTACCATATGATGGCTTCCACAGTTATTTTGTGATTGTATGATCATACTCAAGTGGAAGGTAGTAGTCTCAGTGTAGTCCGGGGTTGAACCCATAGGAAAGAGCTTTTTCTATATTACTTGGCGCCACTTTTCATTTTCCTATATTACCTGGAATATCTTTATTTTTTATATATGACCTAGAAACTACCAAAAATACCCCCAGGAGCATGTATTAGCATGGCTGCAACACCAAAATATGCATTTTAGGGATTTGCGGGAGCGTTCAGTCGGAGAAGAAGGCGTTCCGGAGAAGTTCCGTTATGCCCATATCATCAACGGCATCGGCGCCGTCCAAATCGGAAAAGGTCATCTTTGCGCCCAAAAGCAGGAAAACGAGCGGAAAAGACCGGCAAAGCGGTATGTACAAAAAGACAACTGCAAGAGAGGAATCATATATCAAAAAATGGTACGTCAATTTGAAATACTACGATTTTGATAATGAAAATTGGTTCAAGAGAAGAAAGTTGAACTTTCTACAATATCGTGTCTTCGAGAACACGACTCTAATGCAATAGTCGTGTCTCATAGACGATGATTTTCACTCATATGCGGTTGAAAGCTTTACAATTTTTTTTACTTATTTCGGTATTGTAATGTCAGGTTACGATGGAGTGTTTAGACATTCTAATGGGTACATGGGGCGGAAAATGGAAGCTCATGCCTCTATATACACAAGTAAAGTACCTAGAAGTGTTGCAACAAATGGAAGAAAGATTACCGTTGAAGTCTATTAAGCTAACGTGGAATATCCGGGTAAAAGATATGGTACTCTCACATCAAGCAGGTCCGAAAGTGTAAATAATATGCTTCTGAAAGCTAGGTTTTGGCCAATAACTTGGTTGATCGAGCAAACGCGTGCGACCACAACCTCTCATTGTTAGAGACGCCGAATGGAAGTAGAAGGGCTAAGGACTCCATTAACAAAGTATGCACAAAATCATATCAATGAAATGAGAAATAAGAGTGTTGGAACAGTTCGAGTGCAACCACTATTATTACGGCAGTTTGAAGTGACATCTTTATACCATGTGGTAAGTCATTTTCAATTGAATCATTACATTTTAAGGATGAGAAGCCTTCATTCCGCAATAATCATGTCTTCGAAGACACGACTACTCATAAAGTCACTGATGTTGTTGATCTTTCGAAGACACTAATGTTTTTTATCTTTTTTCGTCAGGATGTTGTTGACCATACGAAGAGAACCTGCACATGTGGCTTCTTTCAGAGCATGGGACTTCCGTGCAAGCACGCCATGACATGTATTGATGAGAGGAGTTTGGACCTGGTAGAATATTGTGAGAAGTGGTACTATGCAAGTATGGACTGCACCATGTACGAAGAAGTAGTCTTACCAACTTTAGACAGAAGTTAGTGGGGGGATGACGAGGTTTTATTTAAATGCAAACCACCTATGCTTGTGTTGTGACCCGTAAGGATCACAAGGTACCAAATCAGCAAAGAAGAAGGAAGAACAGAGAAGATAACTAGAACTTGTTTAATTGCATGTTTTCAAATGAGGAGGACGACCTCCTTTTAAAGAGAGCAGATGGCGCGGCTCTCTATGCCTGGTGCCATCTGGCCAATCTGATGGGCCACTAATTGGCACTAATTATTCCCATTTAGCCCATTACCTAACAATTAGCCTAAACGGGTCTGATTACAATAAGAGACGGTTCAATCAAATATCCTAATGTCTATCGTGATGGGCCAGTGACGTGGGTTGCTGTCGTATACAATGGGCCTGGCCTGACATCACAACAATCCACCACGCTCCATTGTTCGCCTTGTCCTCAAGGCGACAGTTCCGGAAAATGAGCCACAATATCGTCTTCCAACTCCCATGTAGCATCATCCAACGGTTTACCCCGCCATGCGACCAAAAGCTCTCTAGTAATATGCCCAGCCCTTTGTACCCGACGTTTGTCCATAACTGACACCGGAACATGAGCGTCGGATTCGACCAGAGGTTGAAGTGGAAGAGGTGTCACGCCCCGAAATCTCACACCTCGATCGGAGTGCGGAAGCCAATCAAAGAGATACAATTGGAGGTAGAGAATCCCGGGCACGCGATCGAACAGTCGATTTTCCAACCAATTACAATCATCTCAAAAGGACGTGTAACCGGTTATGCCCGCAATCAGTGTAATACAATAATAGACATCAATGAATACTATGAAATGAATTTACTTAATAATAATAATCCATTTAAGAAAGTCAAATCAAACTGCATGCATAGTTCATCAGCAAAGGACGCCCATGTCAGAAAACGAACCTCCTTTTCGTAATAGCGGAACCACACCGAGGCATCGCCGTCCAGATGAAACGCAGCGATGCGTAACCGTTCGGCCTCCGAATAAGTGCCCTGGTAGTCAAAGAATTTCTCTGCCTTGTAGATCCACTCCCTGGGATCTTCTTCTCCATTGTAGCGCAGAAATTGGAGACGAGCCAATCGGGTCTCGGCCCCTCCACGCCAGCTCCCTTGAGGGCCCAGCGGCTCCTCCCAGTCCCCATCGATCTCCCGTTGGATATTTCGAAGAGGCATTGTCATAGAGGCATTTTGTCGAACACCTGGTATGCCTCGTGCCCCTCCTCACAAACGGCCTTCATGAGTTGCCTGGTTGAGGGATCCAAATCGAACCCCTTGCATGGTGTGGTTCGGTGGAGGAATCCCAGTGCCTGATTCGCCATAACCCCTCGAACCACCCGCCTGTGACGTTTCACCATTGGGTGCAGAAAAATTTGGCGGAGGAGTCAGCGCCCCCCCTCTTTGGCTGGCCATGGTTGATGCCTTCGTCGTCTGCAATAGCTGCACAAGCATGGACCTAATCTCGGCCATGTCATTCTCCCCGGTCTTCGTCGGGCTAGCAGCGTCGTTGGTCCTGTCGGAATCTGGCTGTGGCTCATTAGCCGTCGCCGGCTGTTTACGAGACCGCATTTCAGTCACGGATTGGGACCGCTCTGATACCAATGTTGTGACCCGTAAGGATCACAAGGTACCAAATCAGCAAAGAAGAAGGAAGAATAGAGAAGATAACTAGAACTTGTTTAATTGCATGCTTTCAAATGAGGAGGATGACCTCCTTTTAAAGAGAGCAGATGGCGCGGCTCTCTAGGCCTGGCGCCATCTGGCCAATCTGATGGGCCACTAATTGGCACTAATTATTCCCATTCAGCCCGTTACCTAACAATTAGCCTAAACGGGTCTGATTACAATAAGATACGGTTCAATCAAATATCCTAATGTCTATCGTGATGGGCCAGTGACGTGGGTTGCTGTCGTATACAATGGGCCTGGCCTGACGTCACAACAGCTTGAAGCTCCAAAGAAATGCAGGAGAAGGACAAAGAGAATTGAGTCACAGCCCGAGCCACCAGAAAGGTTGAGGTCAAAATGTGGCAATTGTCGACAAGTTGGTCACAATCATAAAAGGTGCACTAACACAACGGTTGCGAAAGAACAAAGGAAGCACAGGAATCAAATACTCCCGCAACAAGGCAAATGTACTACAAACAAGACATCGCAGATACGTCACTCCAGCTTGCCTAATCCCCCACCATTCTTCACGTAGATCGTATGTACAAAAATGTATGTACAACAAATAATATTTGTATAGAAATGTATGCCTCTACAAGAAAAAATATTAGAAATGCATAAAAATGGGTATTACTTGTCACACTTCATCTGATATCCTCAAGAATCCCACAACTGTGACTTCCTTATCTGCATCTTTAATTGAATCATTGTCAAACTCGTTGTGAATCTCCCCGCAAATCATACACGCAACAATGATTGGGCGCCACAAATGTGTAATCTCCGTTATAGTCGTGTCGTCGAAGACACACCTTCATGAGTATTCGTGTCGTCAAAGACACGACTATAACGGTGCACTAACGGTATACAAATAGAAGCAGTGAATCTCCGTTATAGTCGTGTTGTCGAAGACACGCCTTTATGAGTACTTGTGTCGTTGAAGACACGACTACAACGGTACACTACCAGTATACAAATAGAAGCAGTGAATCTCCATTATAGTCGTGTTGTCGAAGACACAGCTTTATGAGTACTCGTGTTGTCGAATACACGACTATAACGGTACACTACCGGTATACAAACAGAAGCAGTGAATCTTCGTTATAGTTGTGTCTCGAAGACACGGTTTTATGAGTACTCGTGTCTTCGAAAACACGACTACAACGGTACACTATTGGTATACAAACAGAAGAAGTGAATCTCCGCTATAGTCGTGTTGTCGAAGACACGCCTTCATGAGTACTCGTGTTGTCGAAGACATGACTATAATGGTACACTACCATTATACAAACAGAAGCAGTGAATCTTCTTTCTTCAAAGATGGAATGCAGTGTTAATTGAAGTATTTGAATTTTTATGGAAAATAATGTTTGGACAGCAAATAATATTTGTACAGAAATGTATGTACAGGAAAGATGAGTATACGAAATGTATGTACAAATTTTTTTTTAGAAATCAAAAAATATGTGTATTAGTCTTCATTTGAGATCCTCAAAAAACCCGTAACTGTGACTTCCTGATCTTTGTCTTTAATTGAATCGTCGTCGAACTCGCAATGAATCTCCCCGCAAATCATACACACAGCAATGACTGGGCACCACAAACGTGTAATTCTGTCTTGATCACACTCGAGTGGGTTGGCATTGGACACTAAATGCGCTACGTATATCATGACGAATATGCCACAATCTTTTGAGTTTGATTGCCACGACGCTTTGGCAATCTGAGTCATCTTCCAGTCCAAGCAACCTATTCACCCAGATGTGTCCCATCACAACATTCATAAACTTCATGAATTTATCTGCTGCGGCCCTGTGATGTGGGTATAACTAGGATTTGTGGGAGAGCGGGTTGTAGAAGCACCATACATAGTTGGGGAAATTAACGTAGATGAGGCAGAAGTGAGAGCTGGTGCGGATTGGTAAAAAACATAGAACATGTTCCTGCACAATCCCTTCAACATCCTCCCAAGCTTACGTATCAACTTTGTATTATCTGATCGTTTAAAATTAAAACCCTTGCAAGTGCACAAGGCAATTGTACTATGGCGAGTATTAATAAGGGTTGTCGAACCTCAGAGACGATGAATACTTTACCAAATCCAAGAGAAGGAAAAGATGTAGTTTAATTAATTCTAATGGAAGCAATGAACTTTATCTAATCTAACTAAGATTTAATCAATATGGGGAAGTATCAAGGCAGAGAATCCACCACTAGACATGCAATTACTACTCTCAATTATTATTAAGCATAAGTTAACATGATATGGTAATTCGTGTTCTTGATCGGACACATGAACTAATAATGAATTCACTAACGTTCTTGATCAGACACAAAAGTTCATCCACTATTGTGTAATCAATCCTATCTTTGATCGAGCATAGAATCAATCACAACTCTATTATAATGCAATTAATCTTATCCTTGATCGGGCATAAAATCAATCACAATATCTAATTCCATTCATAATCAATCAAGTCTATGATCAAGCACTCAAAAGAATACTCATGAAATCGTATTAAGCATGAATCATAATCAACTTTATAGAATTAAACTATCAAGAGTAGCAATACACATCTAGGGCTTCATCAAGCCTTGAGAAGGAATTTAGTTACACATAGAAAGGGAGAAAAAAAAGCCTGTTTATGTAGATTCATCGTCATGAATCCTTCTTCTTCTTCTTCTTTCCACAAGACTCCTTCTCTTCCTCCTCTCTAGCCTCCAATAAAGCTCTGGTTCTCCAAGGTTGAATGCCTAAAACGTTCTCCCATAAGGCCTATTTATAAAAGTGAAGAGAAACCACGAAGTCCCCTTCCAAATCTGAGTCAAAATAGGTCTTATTTCAGTTTGCCGCACACGGGTATTGCCGATCGTTCGCTATCCGATCGATCGTAGTTCCTTTATTATTTTCTCCGATCGATCGCTTTGTCGATCGACGCCATATGATACCAATCGATCTTAGTTACTGTCTTGCGCGGATAAAAAATTCCAGTAGATACGATCGATCGTTTTGTGCCGATCGATCATTTCCTTTAATACACTGCTTTTGCGACTCTGGCGATCGATCGCACTGATATCCGATCGATCGTAGTTACTGTTCATAAACTTCGAATGGCTATAACTTTCTGTCCCGAACTCCGAATTGCGCGTGGTTGGTGGCATTGGAAAGCTGACTTCTTGAATTTAACATGAAGCTTGAATCAGTCCAATCTGATATTTTTACACGAAGTTATGATGATTTAACCATTCGAGTTACTTTTCTCTTCATTTTTGCGTATTACTCTTGTTTCCTACAAAAACCAAAAACTATATTAAAGTAGTAGAAATTCTAATCAAACACTAGCATAATCATAAGTTTAGGAGATAATAAAATGCATAATTCATGTATAGATCATTATCGCCATCCTCTTTGTGTTCCTGCGAAACCGAGCCATGGCATGTAGATTAGAATGGTAAAGGGGTAAGTCAAGTTATTGCTATCAATGCAGGGAACACTTACATTGTCGAATATCTCTTTGAATGCATGGGATCCAAAAAAATAGAAGAGATACTTCATCCGGTATCTTTCATTGCGCTGCCAGTATCCGCTGGTGTGGGTTATACCAAAAAGTAGTATCTTATGGATTGTCCCTATCCAATTGTACTAGCTCAATCTTGGGAGGTCTTCTATGTATTGGTAAAAACATGGTAGCAGCCTCTAGTGTTGTGTGGAAACAGAACCACGCAAAATATGAGGCAAATGATCATTTTCGCCATGTCATCCTCTGCCATCTTCATTGCTCCAACATTAAGCTTCTCAATAATTTCCTCTATGTAAGAAATATCTAGTTTCTTCACGGAGAAGTACTTCTTGAAGAATTCCCCTTGTGGTCGGTTGCCCTTAGTGGGAACGATCTTAACTTTTTCCCCATTTGCGGGCAATCCAGTAATAAGAGCAACTTCTTGCTCTGTAAAATTTAGCGACCTCCCTTTTATGTCGAAGACCTTGGCCGATTCATCTAAATACCTCAATAAATGGTAAAGGAGGTTCCTAGAAATTATGACCACCTCAGCTTCGAAAATGACGGAAGTTCACCGCATCTTTGGTGATGCTGTAGGAGGGCTACACACATTTTCAGTGCTTCAGGTTGACAAAACATCCGAATAACTGGTTGCGCATTATAAGTTCTCTTTGTTGGTGACTCTATAAAAGCCTTCCTCTTCCTGCCCCTCTATTTTGGCAATCGCGGTACAAAAAGAAATTCCTGATCCTCCTCCTCTTCCCTTGGTATTTGCTCCATTGAGTCATCTCTTTTTGTATCCATCTCCAAGGAGATAGGTACAAAAAAATGAAAAAAAGCGTGTCATAAAAGACATGACTTAATATCATATCGTGTACACAAAAACACGAAGACAATAAATTTATGATTTCGCATATATTACTTAATCCAAATTAATAAATCAAAAAGTTTGAGCTTCTCAAAGAAAAATTAGTATGGATTGTACCTTACCGGTAATTTTATGCTATTCTCTGGGTGTATTTCACTACGGATGAGGCGTCGTTGCTCGGGAAAATAATTTTTGCCTCTGCTCACCGGCGACACAAGGATGATTTGGGAGTGTTCCTTACCGCCAAACCGCCAAAAAACTAGCTGAAAAATGCTCCAAACACGTGTAATCACTTGCGATTGCTCACTCCACCAGCTGCATAAGCCGCATGGAGCCGCAGAGGGACGTCGATAAAGGCGCCGCTCCAAATCGCCTCATTTGCTTACTAAAATCGAGCCTTAATTGTGTCGTCTTCAACACGTCCCTTCTAATATCAAAGGAAGGGCATTTTTAGTACTCTAGGTACCAATATCATGCTATATGAGATTTTTATGAAAAAGCCAGGTAATATGGAAAAATGAAAAGTGGTGCCAGATATAAAAAAAACTCCATAGGGAAAGAAGTAGGGAAGTGTCTCCATTTACTCAAAACTACTATAGAGAAACTCTTATTATCAATTTATATACTAACTAGCTGGTTGGGATTTCTTTTAAAAAATAGAGCGATTGTTGTAGAAACTAACAAAGGAAATTAATCTCAAAGTTTGAAAAATAAAGTTGGGAAATTAGGCTTAGGAAATTAAACCAATCAACTCCATGCTTTCCAAAAACTAAATATGAAGTTTTTGGTTCAAGCCGTGCCTTTCGCTGAGACGAGCCGAGCCAAACCGCAAAGCTACTGTCTGGGACAGCCGGCCGGGGTTGATCACTAATAACTGACTTGCTATTCAGTATTATTATTAGTGCACACGAGTTTAATTAGTAAAATTAATTAGAGTCCAACTTTCCGATATGCCTCCATTAATGAAATTAAAATAAAATTGAGTGGGCAAACACTTACATTAAATTACTCCTACTCCTGTATTATTATTATTATTAGGAATAATTATTACTCCTCATAATACTCCTATTATTATTGTGGGATTTAAGGGAACTGGTGTGAAAAAAAAACTAAGATCTGCCCGGCGGATTCCGTCCAGATCATCCCCCCCCCCCACCTCCTCCGTCTTTGTCCCTCGCTACCTCATCGTCTCCTTGTACCTGATCACCTGCTTCTGGGTTTTTGTCTGTCGCGACGGAAACAAGAGCCCTTTTAACAAAGGTATGTATGTTTGTGCTTATTGCTTGCGATTTACGTATTTCTCAATATATATAAGATCAGATGAGGGAAGGATTGTTTTTTTTTTCTGTAGAAATATTGATTACAAAGGCATGTTCGTCTGGAAGATGGGATTCTCTCTTCTTTCTCTTTAAGCTTTAGCTTTTTTCGTCTCAATTTTGATTATATTGTCTCTGTGCCATATTAATAGTCTGACTTGTTTCTCCAAATTTGAAAAACCAAATCAGAGTGTTAATATGGAACAGAAGGAGTATTTGGGATTCATTGCAGTGGAAGTTTTGTCAATGCATGCCGACTCCGTTTCATCTGCTTTTTGTGTGGTTTCATGCTTATTTAGTTTAGTTCAACATGGCATTTGCCTTTTTAATTTCCTGTTAATTATTATTGTTTTCTGTGAGTTGTGTTTGGATTCACGGTGGCCCAGTTCAACCTATTCAGCTAGATCTGAACCTGGGTTTAGATCTCTTGCAATAATGTGACATGATCAGCTTGGGGCAACCCAGTTTGAAGATATATCTGTAGTTGGTCAAGGCTAATGCCTGCTTTTTACATTTTATTGAGGGATTTGTGCATCTACCTCTACTTCTTTTGCAAATGTCACTACCAGTGTTGAAAAAATGTGTGGGGCATGCTTGTAGCCATTTTACCTCCAAAAAGCTAAGGTCTAAGCCTCACGTTTACTAATGTTTTACTCCCTCCATTCCAAAATACTATGTACATTTGGAAATATTTATTTTTTAAAATATTGTGTATATTTTGCCAAATTATATGACTTCCTCTTTTCAAAATTGGAAGAGACTTGAAAAGATTGACTTGAATTTAGTTCGTAAATGAGCATATGAGTTGGACGGGATATAAAGGAGAAGAAGTCATGTGATTTCCTTGCGGGTTTCATAGTCCAATAAAAATAAGAATTTTCTCAAATGTACATAGTATTTTGGAACGGAGGGAGTAAAACATATCCTTAAAAATGCCACTTAATTTGGGACAGAGATTTATAATGTAAAGATCATTAAATGAAATATTAGATAACAAATACAGAGTGTAAAGTGAACTTGGTTAAAATGTTTAGGATATACACATTCTACCAAATAGTTTTAGTGTATGTAAATAAAACATCAAAGAAAAATATTGAAGGGTCATATTGTAGAGGCATTCTCAATCGTGAGTCATAGGCCTCATTGCTTCTCGCCAATTGAACTGTGCATTTTCATTAGATTCGCCTCATAATGGTGCCTTTGAGTCGTTTTTTTGGCACACCTCGCCTTGTGCCACACCCTAAGTACATGTTCCAAACTTTGGTTGCTACCACAAGTAACAGCTTCAGGAAACCAAATTTGTTGAGGTTGCCTATGGCGAGATGCTTAGGATTTCATGAATTCAGTTTAAAGATATTCTCAATAAATGGTGGAGGAGGAGATATAACTTCTCATTCTCAAAAATATCTTTGCCCTTATTTTCTAACATTATCTTAATTGTTACCTGCAGGTAAAAACAAAGTGGAAGCTCACTTGTGGTACATGTAAAGGCACTGAACAGAAGGCTGAAATCTGGATAATACATGTTAAGATAGAACTTATAGATTAATTTAAATTAATGATGAAAGGAGGTATTTTTAATGGTTTGAGGGGAAAACATTTCCTTCTTACCATATTTGCTGTCTTTTGCACTACCATATTCTTCTGGGCATGGGAGAAGACCCCATTTGTCACGACTTACCTATCACCGCAGGAAGATCATTATGAGATACTTCCTCCAGGTTTATCTCTCTACTCCATAAGTAACATCATATTGCTTTGATTTAATTAGTTACTTACTAGTAGCTAACTGACAAGGTTATGATCAAGAGTGAGTTGTTACCTAATATAGAAAGGGCTTCAGTTCAATTTATTTCTTCTCTTCTATTTTGTATTACCTCTTTTAAAAATGCTTCTAGAGTCCTTGTTGATGTTTCTTTTTCTCGTTCAGTATCTTTTACACAAAAGAAGAACGTGAAGAATGACTCAGATGCAGAACAGGTGAATGAGTCAACAGACAAAGGACTCTACGTTGACAAACATTATAAAACTGTTGAAGGGGAGGGAGATTCTTCTGATGTAGATAATTTGAGAGTATTAGAAATAGTACAATCCGATGAGAATTCCAGTGACATAAACAAAGATAAGGTGGAAGTAAACTCCTCTAGTCTGGATGAGGTACAGGACTCGCAAACCAACAAATCAGCAGAACATCTGGATGCAGTAGTAGTAGATCCTACAAGTACATCATCTGATGCAAAAAATATCACAAATAGGTTGGAGAAAGGTATATCAGTTCATTCTATTGTCTTTTGGGTTAATTTTCTCACTCAAATTTTATTCTATGATTGTGCTTGGAGTTCCTGAAACAATATAAGTCACTATGTCTCAGAGCTTTGGTAAATTTGATGGTTGGAAGACGTCTTATTTAATTAGTAGGAAAATCTGAGTTGAATCTTGTATGTTCTCCAAATATTTGGAAAAGTTGTTTGCTTCTCTGTGAGGGCCATGGCATGTCATATATAACTAGTTTATGTAGATAAACGAACACAACTTTCGTTCGCTTTTTATTTACCCTTTTGTCATCCCTCCTCACCTCCCACCATCAAATAGCGACACTTGTTAGAATTCTCTGATTAAACTTTTATTACTGAATAGAGAAGACTGAATTACATAAGAGGACGATCGATCTTTATATAAAGACCATATCTCCTAATACAAGCAAGGCCTAAAACAGGAAATTACTTGACAAGCAAACAACCTAAACTCGACTAAACTACCCTCTATAATATAAAAAACTAACGCTAATGACTTAACCAAATTACAAGCATATATCTTCTAACACTTACTCATCTAATGGTGGGGAGGTGGTGAATTATGATGATAGGAAAAGGCTTTAGAGAGGGATGTATAGTGCTGCCTGAAATAATTGTTGCTTTTTAGCGGTGTGCTTATGAGGAACGTGCTTTAGCAATTTGTTAGGAAACCATGTTCTAAAGGGATCTGATCAATGAGTTCTATAAGGGCTTCATCTTTTTGTTTTGGTACAAAAAACCCGTTATTGGGGCAAAGAAGTTATGGAACAAGAGTGGTTTGGGCCTTGTACATCAATTGAAAATAAGGTTGGAGGAGGAGGGCTGGTTTTAAGACAGGTATTGCAATGTTTATCTATGGCGAAATTGGGCAATGTATCAGCGGCTGTAGTAGTCTTTCTGTTAATATAGGGCATGTTGACTTGAGCAAAAGAATTGAGCAGTTGAAAGATCTTAAATATGATGATGCAATTTATCCCTGGAACAAGTAGAAGCTTACGACAGACAGAGGATGTTAATAAGCGTCAAACAGTCACCTTGCAATTGAGTGTGAGAGAACTGCATATAAGGGTTTCATCTGATAGATTTTTAATTTGGAAATTGATGTTAATTAAAAAAGTGAGAACTGCATATATGGTAGTGAATATTATCAATAGTATTTAATCTAGGCGCAAATGTTCTTTGCCAGGCTGCAAACTTACATTTATGTACTGGATGCTTAAAACTATATTTATGTTGCAAGCATTTACTGCACAAGGACCATGAAGTTTTACCTACACGACTGAACCTAAACCTGGAGAGTTTCATCTAGGGTGAATGCACTGTTCAAATTGTATAACTGTTTCAAGACCTGTGTCGAAAAATAGTTTGTTTATAAACGTAGATCATTTCCTTTCTTGCAAATATAAGGGGAAAAAAAGGATTCTAATATTCCTTAAAAAATGTATAAAGATAGTAAGACTGCAAAAATAAGGTAACAATTTCGTAAATTATGAAAAGGTATGCAGAAATCAATTTGCTGGTGTCTAATATTCCTTAAACTATGTATAAAGATATTAAAACTGCAAAAATAAGGTAACAATTTCGTAATGTATGAAGATGTATCCAGAAATCAATTTTCTGTTCTTAATTATATCGGCCTCTATCTTGATAATTAGATTTTCTGTAGACATCTCAAGTTTCTTCCTTAAGTTCTTTATGAAATGGTAGTGATCAGCGTGTGCATTCTTTTTTAAATTCTTCACACATTACAGGTTGTAATTATGCCAAGGGCAAGTGGGTTCCTGACAGAAGAAGACCTCTGTACTCTGGTTTGGGCTGTAAACAGTGGCTATCAGAAATGTGGGCATGCATGTTGATGCAGCGCACTGATTTTTCTTATGAGAAGTTCCGATGGAAGCCACAGAACTGTGACATGCCAGAATTTGAAGGATCAGCATTCTTGGAAAAGCAAGTTACTTTATCGTTTTTCTTGATGTATTCCTTGTTATTCTATTCCACAGTTCAGATCTATGAAAAAAACTTGTTGTCAATTCACCCTGAAATGTTCTAAAAAATTCTAGATGACTAAACACATAGCATGTATTTGGTTAATACTGACATCCGAATTGCTGCTAATTGTTTCAAAATAGAATAAATCAGATGTATGTCGGAAGGTGCAAAACCTGAAGATTATAAGATTGAAAGAAAAGAAAGATTATGTTGATATTTGAATTTCTTCTGAATTAATTACTCTTTAATTGCCAACTCTTTATAGCATATTAGCCACAAGTTTGAGAGTAAGCATAATCTAACAAATATAAGGAGGTTGGCGTTGTCAACGGCAGCTCCTGATCCTATTTTGCTGGGGCAGTCATTAGCGAAACCCAGTTTATTTTGCTGGTTTAATTAGGACTTATAAATATGCTAATGCTACCGCTTCGGTTAATTTTGTAATTAATGAAAAGTCCTAGCTTAAGACAGCTTGATCTGTTTATTAGATGTTTTTAGCTGTTGTCTAGCTGTTAGTTTCACAGATAGTTCATATCATTAAGACTCCTTTCGTCTTGTAACTTAAGTCACCAAGAGATCCCTTCCTGAACTCGTTGTCATATTTAGCTCCAGCTTAAGAACAACCTGGTAAGACAGATAGGGAACTACATCTTCTGATTTTTAATCAATCACCTTTGCAAATTGCCTTTGATGATGACCTTTGCAAATTGCCAACTTGCCCCTGCAATACTACTCACTCAAACATCCTATACACGTTACTCTGTGGTTCTGTGTTGTAGGTGGAGGAGCAATTACCTGAAGGTGGAGCTGTAGGTGTGGGAAGTAAAAGCATGGTAGTTGAGGACATTGGGGTTTCTTGAGAATACTTTGTCCTGACAAAGATTTTTAGAATCCTGTACTTGGGCTGGTGAATATGAAATTCATCTTCTACTTCAGAAATTACAATTTAGCAAGTAATGATAACTGCCACAACTGCTTTCCACTAAATATAAACAACTGACCAAGCAGTCTGCGCTATTTAAACACCAACTTTGTCTTCCTCGCAGTCATTACATGGGTTGCTGATTTGCTGCATTTTCATATTTTAATGCTGAAATACGCAGAAAGGAAATGAGATAAAGCAAAATCACATCATTAGTATCTTGAGTAAATGAAAACATCAGTATATGCTGTCCCATGTGCTACTTTGGTCCGTTATGCTACTTTCCAATCATCATGGTACACAACGTTGAAAACGATGTTGGCGTGCTATTTGTGTTTTCTTTTTCCTTTTTGGGTGGGGGGGGGGGGGGGGGGGGTGTTAAGAGGCTTTAACAAATGATACTATGGGTTCTCTTATCCTTTGTACCGTAATCATGTACTTAATTATTGATTTTAGTTCCACTATTCATACCATCTTTATTGCATCTTTAGTTTTTTGTCTTCTTATTCTGATCTTGTGATTGCTATTATTTCAGGATGCAGAACAAAACCCTTGCCTTTGTTGGGGATTCATTGGGGAGACAGCAGTTTCAGTCCATCATGTGTATGATTACCAGTGGGAAGGAGGACTTAGAAGTTCAGGATGTAGGAAAAGAATATGGTCTTGTTAAAGCTCATGGTGCTATTCGGCCTGATGGTTGGGTATATCGGTTCCCAAGAACCAACACCACTATCCTTTACTATTGGTCAGCTAGCCTTTGTGAATTGGAGCCACTAAATATATCAGATCCGCAAACTGAATATGCCATGCATCTTGACCGGCCCGCGACATTCATCCGCCAATACCTCCACAGATTTGATGTTCTGGTTCTTAATACTGGGCATCATTGGAACAGAGGAAAGCTTAGGGCAAATCGATGGGTGATGTATGTGAATGGAAATCCTATTCAAGATAGACGGCTTGCAGAGATAGGGCATGCAAAAAATCTGACTGTTTATAGTGTGGTCAAGTGGCTGGATTTACAGCTTCCAAAGCACCCAGGGTTGAAGGCTTTTTTCAGGACTATCTCGCCAAGGCACTTTGCGAATGGGGATTGGAATACAGGGGGTAGCTGTGATAATACAACTCCATTGGTTGGAGGCAGTGAAGTTCTGCAAGAAGAATCCAGTGATCCGGTTGCTGAAGGTGCTGTCAGAGGCACTAAAGTTACTCTTTTGGATATTACTGCTCTTTCCCAACTTAGAGATGAATGTCACATCTCAAGGTACAGTGTTAAAGCGACACAAGGAGTTCAGGATTGCTTGCACTGGTGCTTACCTGGAGTCCCTGATACTTGGAATGAAATTCTTTATGCCCAGATTTAGTTTTTTACCCTACACGTGACTCGAATATATTTGCAAGGGAACAAGAGAATAGATGGATGAATTTCTAATGTTCATATGGGAGATTGTTAACTAACGCAAGAAATTTTATTATCACTAATCGTAATCCTCTAATGGTGCATGTTGAAGCTAAATTTTTGGAGAATTGGGCTGGGGATGCAGTCTGGTGCAAATGCTGACAGTGGATGCCAGAGGATGCAGCATTTGCTATACATTGTAATATATTTCGTCACAAGTTGATTCTGAAATCTAGCGAGTAAATCAATATATTAGCAAGTTTGACAGTGCATCCTCATTGATACAAGTTCTTGCTGTTGTGGATGGATTTGATGCCTAGTAGCTGAATTATCTTGGTGAGTGTATAGACTTGTTAATCGGCATTATTAAGGTCATTGGCGGATGCATCTGTTAAATTGTTTCCGAGGCAACTTTGTAAACAGATGCTATTTATTATTAATACTACTAAGCAAATATTCTGCTCGTCTTATACATTGTTTCTTATTGTGGATATCTCTGTAAAATGTCAGTCAGTGAATTCACAGAATCGGACTTTTGGAAATTGAACATGTCAAGGCACTGGATTTTCTGGTATACTTATTTGACCTCCTCAACTTTTCCTGGGTAAAGGGTGTATCAGCCCGAAGATGTAAGCAGGGGGAAGTGTGATCCTGACCATGGTTAATTATTTATTTATTTTTCTTTCTTTTTGACTCAAGAGAATCACATTCCACGAAGAGAAGACACACCAAGGTAGCGCTCCTTGAGAACATTTGAATTTTAACTGCTAAACGAAAAACACCACACTACGTCAGGGACCTGAGTTAGCTAATTTTATCAGCCACACGATTACCTTCCTTATTGTTGCCTTCTTTATAAACCTGCTGGAAGACAGCTGCCGAAGACAGGATTGCCTACTGAATTTGTTTGGTCGCTTGAGGACAAGCTCTTTCTGAGGAAGAGTAAATGCTGAGGACAGTTAATACAGTTGCTGCTTGTAGGGTGTCAAGTGAAGGATTTGTGTATTGTCAAAAATGTCCTTAGAATTATTAGCTGTCACTAGGATATTTCTAAGGGTAAATGTGTCTTTGTATTTTCGTGTCTGTATAAAAGGGCTGTGTCAGCTCAATTGTAATTAGATTTCGGATTTTCCTGCGGAGAACTGCTGTTTGGAGATTTGACTGCGCCCACAACCGAAGCAAACTTAGTAGTCCATAGGATAGATGAATAACCTGCTTTTTTTAGTACAATAAAATCGCTTTCAAAATGATTATAATAGCAAGTAAATCTCATATAATGACGATCTTAAAAATCCTAAACCAAGCTGCCAATGTCCAAATGAACCCCTTCAGGACAGGCACAAGCTTATCACCAGCCATTGATCACAGCAGCCCGATTGACGACAGCGAACAGAATAAGAAGCAGCAAGGTTCCAAGGGCTGCATCACAGGTCGGGTAGGGTCAGGTTTTGCTAAACCCGAACCAGACCCGAGATAGGACCCAAGATCTTAAACCCGAATCGGACCCGAGATAAAACCCGAGATCCCAAACCCGACCCGGACCCGAGATAAAACCCACAATACCTGACCCTACCCGAGAACCCGAGATAAAATCCGAGATTTTAATAAAATAATTAATATAATTATAAAAAATTTTAATAAAATAATTTATATAATAATAATAATAATAAATTATATATATTAAAAAATAAGTGATTTAAATAGTATATCTCGGGTTGGGTCGGTTCTTGGGTATTTTAAAGCAAGACCCAACCCGACCCGAGATAGAAGCCAGGTTTTAAAACTTCAGAACCGACCCTACCCGAGATAGGACCCGACCCGGGTCAGTCTTAGGTCAGTTCCATCGGGTTGGGTCGGGTCCGGGTTTTTTGTGCAGCCCTAAATGTTCCCCAGACTTGAGCAATTGATGTCGACATTGACAAAACAGAAGGGAGAGGCCTTTCTGTACACAGATTTAGATCACCTACTGCCAACCAGGATAGAAGACTCAGCCTGCAAAGAACATACCGAGCCTGAGCCCCCAATTGGTGAGCAACGAATTGTTTATAGAATGACATTTAAATTTTCCGCAGTAGCATCTTACTGATTTGGAAATTTTCGTACTGTACAAAAGTAACCTATTAGCATATCTCCACACCAATACGATATTCAATGCTGACATTTCAATATTCATTCTGAAATCGATTTCCCGATATACATTGAAATAGTACATGTCCTTGCCTCCTCGGTGACTACAGCGTGATGCCATGTGGTCATGGTCACACATATTTTAAGGGAATTTACCAAATAATATTTTTAAAAAATTATTGATCAGAAAAAGTTGAAAAATAATTTCCGATCAGGTTATCTGACTAGACATACAAGCGCCAGCATGGCGCTGGCTCTGTGCATGCTTTTTTCTTCCCTGACCTGAAAGGCATCAGTTGAACCAACAAAAATGCGTCGTTTCAACCGATGTCTTTCGATTATAAAAGAAAGGTACCTTAGCATTTTTACTACATCGGTTCCTTCTAAAGATAGAGGCGTTAGTTAAACTGACACCTCCATCTTCTAAAGCGAAAGGCATCGGTTCGCCTTTCTACTAAAGAGAAAGGCATCGCTTTAACCGACGCCTTCCCTTCGAAAGAGGATAGGCGTCATTTTAAATGACTCCTTCATCTTTTAACTACAAAAAATCCAACAGCGTAATGTAATATGCAAATTTTTTAAAACTTGATAACACAATATAATCAACATAAACAATAACATATAATATAAATTCTCATATGATCAATAAACTTGGCACATAAATAAATTAAAACCTCTATTACAAGGTTAAAATATAATATATAATACAAATCCTCATAAAAATACAAGTGTTCGGTCAACTCTCTTTCCCCTATTCCTACCCATCCTTGTGCTCAAGTTGGAATCTGGTTAGGCTCGACATCAGGTATAGCATCTGAAGACGAAGGTGCCTAATGTAAAGCACGAAATGCACACTGTCATCTAGTATATACTTTCGAAGAAGGAAGTCTTTCAACTAGATCGAGCAGGGCAACTGGAACAACTGGAGGTGGGGTAAAAGAAGTCATATCGGCCGATGATATCACAATGTCGGACGAAACTAATATAGGTTGAGAAGCCTCAAAAGGATGATCGCCCTGTAGTCCCAGAATCTCTGCCATTACTGGCTGAAGTAATGGCAAGCTCGCAAGAACATGTATAGAGTTATAGTGTATTGTCTGACATACCGCTAGCAAGCTTTCATATGATCGGTTCACCAAAGCTTTATGACACTGAGCAAGTTTGTGTCTCGCATAAGTAAGCTAGAAGTAAAAATATATATATTTTATCTACAAGCACACAATGATGTGAATTAGAACAAATATGAAGTAAGACATACTAACAAAGGCTCACTCAGTGTCACCCATGAGTTGATATAACATCTCCGCCTCATGCACGGGTGGCAAGATAAGTCTCCTAGTGATCCTCAAGTACCACTTCATGTAGGCATTATCAGCATCTCGCTTCATCGTGGCAAGCCCCCCCTGAACGTGGTCCTCCGGTCGTCCCATCTAGTAATATAGGCCACATGATGTGACCTTCAATCAAAACTTATTAGGCCTCGATGTGAAGATCGCTCCATGAACTCCACAACAGAAGGCGGGAATACCTGCTCTAATCCAAATTGCAACATAACCCGATCCGGAACATGCATCTCTACAATGTCAAAACATATGAGTAGCGTCCTAGATAGACACACATCTGCTCCATCCGTACACTCTCCATGTAACTGTGCTTGTTGTGAACGCCAATAGCCCAACGTTAGCAGGCCCATGGAGTGGTGTACGTCAGCAGGCCATCATGCGTTATTTCAGTCATTAAGATATTTGATTTATTGTAATCAGACCCGTTTAGGCTAATTGTTAAGAAACGGGCTGATAGAGAATAATTAGCGCCAATTAGTGGCCCATCAGAGTAGACAGATGGCGCCCTAGGCAGATGCGCTATCTGATCCCTTTATATTGAGGTCGTCTTCCTCATTTGGAACTTATGCAATAAGAATTACTCTTCTTCTACTATTCTTCTCTTCTTTCTTCCCTGCCGCTGAGGCCTTCCCTTGTGACCCTGCTGGGTCACAACATTGATATCAGAGCAGTTCTGATCCAGGGGCGATCATGCCTCCCCGTAAGCAGCCAGCTATGTAACACCCACAAAATTTGTGTACTTACTAAAATTGATTTATCTAAAAATATTAATTTTTATACTTGTTTTGCTATGTTTTGCACTTTGGAGTTAAAGTATGTGAAGAGAGCTTTCCAACTCCACCGACGGTGCGCAAATCGGAGTTCGGAGCATAAAGTTATGTTAGTTTGAATTTTGGTACGCAGTCGGGGTATGCGATTGATCGCCGGGATATGCGATTGATCGCCGGGGTACGCGATTAATCATTGGGGTACACGATAGATCGCAACGGCATTGAATACGGAAATTGCGTTTTGAGTGGATTTTCTTGAGAAAAAGATACCAAATCCTAACCAAACTTGGAGAGGATGTTCATGAGGAGATTTTAGAGGATTTTGGGGGATTCCTATTGGTGGAAAGAGTCCATAATTTAAAAGAAATTATTTAAGAAGAGATTTCCCTAAACTCTATATAAACCCATGAGAGGGGAGTGCTTGTAGGTTTCATATCAAACCCTAGCTTGTGCTTTTCTCCTTCCCACGTTCACCCCTCTATCAAGCCTCTTCTTGGTGTGAGTCTTCATCCAAAGCTTAGAGCGGAGGCATCGCTACAAAGCGAAGAAGGCAAACGACGCGTAAAGGGCGAGACTTTTGTGAAACTAAGAGTAGGATGATTTTATCACTATTTTTTGCGATTTATTTCAATGATATGAATGTTTATGATTCAAGTTCTGATGTCAAATATGTGACTTTGTTTGGGAATGAATATGTGTGGTATTTTTATTCATGAGTTGATTATAATCATGCTCTTATATGTGAAGATGTAGGGGTCAATTGATATATGATATCTAACATGATAAAAAGGGTATACTTTGGTAATTACAAACAATCTTAGGGTCTGTAATTGATCTAGGAGGGGAGTATGGTTGTCTGTTAATAATATATTATCACCTATAATGTGTTATTAAGTGAGATAATCGAGTTTAATTAAGAGTTTTAATCTCGGCCAGAACTATTTCTGTGCTCACAGACTGTAGTAAATAATTCATAACTAATTCAAATAAACTCGGAAAAATATGCCGTCTATTGGATTAGAAACTAGACTCATAGGACTATATACAGTAAAAATTTCAGAGAGTAATTAAATCTATGCTGACGTTCAGAAGAGCCGGAAGTCAACTAATATGTAAAAACAGAATACTATAATTAGGGTAAAAGTTGGAGAAACTTTAGCAAAACATTACCCTATGCTAAAATAAGTATACTATGAAAGTAATATTTATTATGCAAGATCTTCCAGAAAGAATTATAGCAGAATGGACTAAGTATAATACTTTAATATCATGGGCTAATGGTGGGTAGTTTGGTGTTTAGTAAGTCCTATGTGTTTCACTGTTGATATTGACTAGATTGTGTTTTCAATTGGAAGCTGAACCATCATTCTCTTTGACTAAAGTCTTAAACCTTGAAGTTTGGATCAATATTTCTATGACTGAGTTGAGTATTGGAATAGTTCCACTTATGTTAAAGCAATGTGTGACACTTCTGTTGTTGATACTTTAATTTAATACTTCTATGGTTAGTTGTGTGACGATAGAGATTAAGTAATCTCATTGGTACTCCTTTAGTTTGTCAAAATTTTGAAAGAGTATCGAAATCTTTGTTGTACTTCTTTTGTGAGCTAGTTATCAGAATGAATATGTTCTTTATAGAGGATACTTTTCCTTCGAGTAAATGTTACATCAGAGATTCGTTATAAGAACCTTGTGAGATTTTGCCCAAGAGAGGTAAATGAGTTTCCCAGGATGAGAGATGGGTAGTCTCAATGGTACCTGAGTGAAGACATTCGTAGTATGCTGGTAAAAGCCATAATAGACTCTGTCCAGTTGAGAGTTGTAGAATACTCAAAAGCACTTGGATTAGGAGAGACTCTGTCTGGTTGAGAGTTGTAGAATACTCAAAAGCACTTGGATTAAGAGAAACTCAGCCAGGGTGAGAGCTAATGATACTCAATAGCCCCTATGTTAAGGGAAACTCAGCCAGGGTGAGAGTTAATAATACTCAACAGCCTCTGTGTTTAGAGAAACTCAGCAAGGGTGAGAGTTAATGATACTCAACAGCCCCTGTGTTAAGGGAAACTCAGCCAGGGTGAGAGTTAATGATACTCAACAGCCCCTGCGTTAAGAGAGATTCAGCTAGGGTGAGAGTTAATAATACTCAAAAGCCCCTAAGTTAAGAAATTCAGCTAGGGAGAGAGTTAATAATACTCAAAAACCCCTAAGTTAAGAGACCCTGCCAGGATGAGAGTTAATAAGACTCAAAAGTCCCTGTGTTAAGAGAGTATATCTTTGGACCCATGTTAGGTTTCCGCCCAAAAAGAGGCATTCCATAAGTACTGATAGAGCCAGTATTCTAGACATGATAGAGGGTTCCAAGGAGAGAACCTCTAGGATAGTCTGGCAAGAAACCACATGGAAGTGGTGATATATGAGAGTGAGAGTTGTAGCTCCATACGCTTGTGATAGTTGAAGTCTCTGTTAATGATGTTTTTCTTATGCACTCTCAATGTTTGGATAATTGATTAATTATATTATCTCCATACATTCTAGCTGTTTTGGAGTCTTAGTGACTGATGATGATTTCTGGTAATGCAATTCCTTATATTGGATATTGATATTGCTGATTTGTCAGTTGTTGTTGAAATCTTATGCATTGTTATATATTGTATCTTTTGTGTTTGTGTGGGTTTTACATCCTACTGGGTATTTCTTCGGAATACTCATGCATCCTGTGATGCAGGCTTGGATAAAGATTAGATTTGGAGAACGTTGCAGCAGAAGGAAAAGCTCAAGAATTGCAGTCAGAAAGATTCAAAGTTTATGTTGCTTTTGAAATAAATAGCTGTGACATTAATGGCCTGTGTACCAAGAAGTTTTAGTGATTTTGTTAAGAGATTTTAATGACTTTTATTTTGGGATAATCTGAGTTTAAGAATTTTTATTTCATATGGTTTAATGATGTTGATTCATATGACTAAGTGGGTTTCAATTACACATCTTTTTGAGATGTTGTGGTTGACTGGTGAATGGGTATTCATGTTGCGTTTGATCTACACATGAAATATGTATTATATTATCTCCTAAACTTATATTTATGCTAGTGTTTGATTAAGAATTACTACTACTTTAATATAGTTTTTGGTTTTTGTAGGAAATAAGAGTAATATACAAAAATGAGGTGAAAACGGACTTTAATGGTTAAATCTTCATAACTTCGTATACACATATCAGATTGGACTGATTCAAGCTTCATTTAAAGTTCAAGAAGTCAGCTTTCCAACGCCACCGACCGCGCATAATTCGGAGTTCGGAGCGAAAAGTTATGAAAAGTACAATTGCCTTGTGCACTTGCAAGGGTTTAATTTTAAACGATCAGCGTTCCCGAAATTCGGCTTCAAGAATTTCTCACCTAAGGGTCGACTTCCGCACTCCGTCGAGGCTTGAAATTTCGGGACGTGACAAGCTATGGGTGCCGGCGCCCAGCCTGAGCCAGACATGACGCAGGAGGCTACCAGTCCACGGGTGAATGCTGATTCTACACAAGATGTTATGCTTTCTCTACTCAATTCGATTAACATGCGATTGCAGAATGTCGAACTCGCCCAGACACAGATGAAGGCTGAGATAGCAATCCAGGCTACCCTTAAGACCACTCCACCGCCGTCAGCAGGGGGCTTGGCGGCCAAGAACGGCCAGGGGGCTCTCAGACAATTGGCTGATCAATCCTTGGTAATCCTATCGATCATTCTATTCTGAGAGGTATGCAAATTGGATCTATGCACTTAGACGCTGATGGGGGCCATAATGGCCAGGAGTCACAAGGCCTGGAAGGTGTTCGTATTAATTCCTCAATGAACACACGCTCTCGCAATATTCAGTTTGAGATGGAGGATGATATGGAGGAGTTCTCTGGGGCTCGCAGAGGCCAGCGAGCCAGCGCTGAGCCTAGACTAGCCCGGTTGCAGTTTTCGAGGTACAGTGGAGAGGAAGATCCTGTTGAATGGCTTTACAAAGCTGATAAATTCTTATTCTGATGAAGAACATCTCCGTGTGGCTGCCTTTCACTTGGATGGAGACGCCTCAGTTTGGTTTTGGGCTTACGAGAAGGAGGTGCGCTGCCCCACATGGATGACCTTCTCTGACGAGTTGTGCGTCCAATTTGGCCCAAATGAGTTTCAAGACTTTAATGAGATGCTGTCAAACTTGCACCAAACTACTACGGTACGGGCTTATTACTCTGAATTTATGAAAATTGCTAACCGCTTGCCCGACTGGCCGATGGCGGCCCTGGTTGGCACCTTCAAGCGCTGTTTGAAGCCTAAGATTGCTGACGAAATGAGGTACTTTTCGTGCCACACTATGAGGGATGTTGTGCCCCATGCCCGAATCGAGGAGGAGAAGTTGATTCGTCAGCGGAGAGGGGGTCGAGGGGGGATGATCCCGAGACGATACACCGGCCATACCCCGGCCATGACTCCAGTCCCTGGCTCTGGCCCAAGTCGGCCTCTCTTGCCAAGTCCCAACAACCCTCCCATCCGTCGCCTGACACAAGCTCAGATGGAGGAAAGGCGCGCCAAGGGACTATGTTATAAGTGTGATGAGAAGTACGTGCCCGGACATCGCTGCTCGGTCCGCGGTAGTCTACTCATCGAAGAAGCGGAGGATGAGGAGATAGCTGAGTATGACAAGGTAACTGGCCTCTACAACCAGGTGCAGCCAGAGATATCAGTTCATCCCTTCTCAGGCACATTCACTCCCAGGACCATGCGCATGCAGGGCCAGCTGAAACGCCAAAATTTGCAGTTCTGATTGACAGTGGGTCGAGTCATAATTTTATTAATGACAAGGTAGCCCAACGTCTATGGTGTTATGTTTCTGATTCTAAGCCCTTTGACGTATTGACTGGGGACGGCAAGCATCTCCGCAGCATGGGGGTTTGTTCGCAGGTAACATTGGTGATTCAAGGGCATTCTTTTATTACTGACTTATTTTTATCACCCACAAAAGGGGCGGATGTAGTGCTCGGCGTCCAATGGCTGCAAGACTTAGGGGATGTGATATGGAACTTTCGGGATTTGACAATGGACTTTGAGGTGTCCGGCCAGCGTATCCGCCTACATGGATCACAACCTAGAACCTTGCACACTGCACATGAGGTGGGATCTTTATTTCGGTTTACACCTCAAGGTTTTTTTTTACAATAGCGTGCTATGGTAGATGTGCGCCAACCGGATCTACCAATGGCCATGATCGATCTCCTTGTGGAGCATGTGGACCTCTTCCTCGAGCCATCGGGTCTTCCGCCACCGAGGGCCCATGACCACTCCATTACTATCATGCCTGGGGCCCCACCAGCCAATGTTCGGCCCTATAGATACCCTCATGTGCAAAAGACGGAGATTGAGAAGCTGGTCCAGGAAATGTTACAATCCGGCATTATTCGTCCTAGTACCAGTTCGTACTCGTCCCCGGTACTATTGGTTCGGAAAAAGGATGGATCTTGGCATTTTTTTGTGGATTATCGGGCGCTTAATGCAATCAGAGTCAAAGATAAGTATCTCATTCCGGTAATCGAGGAGCTATTAGATGAGTTGGCAGGAGCAGCGGTGTTCAGCAAACTCGACCTGCGTTCGGGATATCATCAGATTCGAATGCAGCCTCATGACATTCATAAGACGGCTTTCAGGACGCATGATGGCCATTATGAGTTTCTTGTCATACCTTTTGGACTGACGAATGCCCCGGCGACCTTTCAAAGCCTCATGAATGATTTATTCCGCCCTTATCTCCACCGGTTTGTGCTCATCTTCTTCGACGACATATTGATATACAGTTCATCGTTAGCAGACCATATCGACCACCTGAGGTCCGTGTTCACTATCTTGCGTGCACATTCTTTATTTTTGAAAAGATCGAAGTGTTCCTTTGGCAGCCCACAGGTCGAGTACTTGGGCCATATTATTTCACACGCTGGAGTGGCTACTGATCCATCTAAGGTGGACACGATGCTCTCTTGGCTGCGACCCACCTGTGTCAAGTCTCTTCGTGGGTTCTTTGGCCTCACAGGTTATTACAGGCGGTTTATTGCGAAGTATGGGGTTATTGCTGGCCTACTTACATCCTTACTCAAAAAGGGAGCTTTTATGTGGCCTGACAAGGCCCAGGAGGCATTCGATTTATTGAAGCAGGCCATGGTCCAGGCCCTTATGCTGACGCTCCCAGATTTCTCCTTGCCTTTTGTCATTGAGACAAATGCTTCTGATGTGGGTCTCGGGGCTGTCCTCCTCTAGAAAGAGCGACCTATTGCCTTCTACAGTAAAGCATTGTCTGGTTGATCTTTGACACTCTCTGCCAATGAAAAGGAAATGCTTGCTATTGTGCATGCTATCTCAAAGTGGAGGCCCTACTTGCTTGGTCGGCGATTCCTCATTCGGACTGATCACCAGCCACTGAAATACTTCTTGGACCTGCGGGTCTCTACTCCCTCTCAGCAGCGTTGGGTCAGCAAATTATTGGGTTATGACTATGAAATTGTCTACAAGAAGGGGGTTGAAAACATGGTCGCGGATGCTTTATCGCGTCGACCTGCGGACGGAACATTGTATGCATTCTCTATTCCCGGCTGTCCTTTTCTTCCTGAACTCAAACGTGCCTATGTTGATGACACGGACACCAAGGACTTGATTGGTCGACTGCAGGCTGATCCCCATGCTGAGCCCCCCTTCGTGTGGCGGGATAATCTTTTGTTTTGGAAGGATCAGTTATGGGTGCCGGCTTCTTCGGATCTCCAACGGCGTGCGATTTCCCACTTTCATGATACTCAAGTTGCAGGGCATGAAAGCACATTCCGCACTTTCAAACGTGTCAGTCAAAGTTTTTTGTGGGCCAGTCTCAGGAAGGATGTGCATAATTATATTGCTGCTTGTGATGTCTGCCAGCGGGCCAAATCTGCGTCCTCTTCTCCTGCGGGCCTTCTGCAGCCACTTCCTATCCCGGACAAGGTCTGGGAAGATATATCCATGGATTTTATTGAGACCTTGCCCGCAGCCAGTGGGAAGACGGTGATTATGGTGGTGGTTGACCGTCTTTCTAAGTACGCCCATTTCTGTGCTATGAGTCATCCCTACTCGGCCCGCACGGTTGCTGAAACCTATGTGCGGGATGTTGCCAAGCTTCATAGCATGCCGCGAACTATAGTCTCTGACCGTGATCGGATCTTCATTTCTCAGTTTTGGCGGGAATTCTTTAAGTTACATGGGACAGAACAGCATATGAGAACAGCATATCATCAGCAGACATACGGCCAAACTGAAGTTGTGAACCGATGTCTTGAGCAATACTTGCGTTGCTTTGTAGGGGATCAGCCTCGCCACTGGCTGCAATTGCTTCCTTGGGCTGAGTGGTCGTACAATACGGCCTATCACACACGTGCCGGCTTCACACCATTCGAAATTGTCTATGGCCGTCCTTCCCCCACCATTCTATCTTATGTGCCTCATCGCTCCTCCATTGCAGAGGTGGATTACATGCTCCAGACACGTGATGAAGTCCTTCGCCAGTTGAAAGCCAATCTCGCGTCAGCTCAGAATAGGATGAAACAGATCTATGATAAGCGACGTTCTGATAGAGAGTTTCAGGTGGGTGATCACGTCTATATCTTCATTATGCCCCAGCACCATACCTCATTATTTCGGGCTGATCAGAAGCTAGCCCCTCGCTTTCACAGGCCGTATGCCATTGTGGAGAGGGTCGGTTTGGTCACCTATCGTCTCTCTCTGCCCACCAGGTCCCTGGTCCACCCGGTGTTCCACGTATCTCGTCTCCGCCGTTTTGTGGGTGACCCTCAGCTGGTAGTTACTGTTCCACCATTGCCTCTCATGGGCTCCACCGACACTGGCGATCGAGTGCCAGCTTCTCTCATTGATAAACGTCGCGTGCATCATGCTGGTCATATTGTGACAGAAGTATTAGTCGCTTGGTAGGGCCACCCGTTAGAGGACGCAGAGTGGGTCCTTGAAGATGAGTTTCTGGTTTGTTTTCCGTCCTTGCCACATTGAGGACAATGCGATAGCGGAAGCGTGGTGGAATGTTGTGAACGCCAGTAGCCCAACGTCAGCAGGCCCATGGAGTGGTATACGTCAACAGGCCATCACGCATTATTTCAGTCATTAGGATATTTGATTTATTGTAATCAGACCCATTTAGGCTAATTGTTAGGAAACAGGCTGATAGAGAATAATTAGCACCAATTAGTGGCCATCAGAGTAGACAGATGGCGCCCTAGGCAGATGCGCTATCTGATCCCTTTATATTGAGGTCGTCTTCCTCATTTGGAACTTATGCAATAAGAATTACTCTTCTTCTACTATTCTTCTCTTCCTTCTTCCCTGCCGCTGAGGCCTTCCCTCGTGACCCTGCTGGGTCACAACAGTGCTAAAACCTCATCATCATATAACTGCCATGCTACCTACACAATATATAAAAATAGTACTTTACTTTTTATTAAATATGCATTGTTTATATTCGTAATATGTGCAATATAAACGACCATCACCTATCCGGATCGTTGATAATCTAATTCAAACCTATAATGACAAAGGACACTGTGAAGATTAGCAGTTTTTGTCAACAGAAGACCATCAAATGACTTAAATATATAAAACATACCTAACTCCTAAAGGAGAAAAACCATCTAGTGGAGTGCTCTGAATATTTAGACGTCCAACATGCAATCTCTCCCACAACCATAGTTGTTTGACATATGGACACCCAACATGAATCAAATGTGGTTATACTTATGGTAAATAGAGTAGCTAAAGATCGTTGATGGTTTACCTGGATGAGGGTGACTGTCACACCCCGAAATTCCTGACCTCGTTAGAGTGTGAAAGACGCCCCTTATAAAAGTATACTTGAAGCCAGAAACCTTCGGACGCAACCGAATACTCGATCTCTCATTCAATTACACTATCACGAAAGGATGTATAATTGATACAATTGCTTGAGAATCAACATCATTAATATCATGAAATGAAAACTCATAAATCTAAAAATATCTCATAATAAGTCATTAAAATTTTTTGGCACACACACTGTTAATGTCACAGCTGTCGATTTAAAATAAAAGATAAATAAGATCTAGAGTCTCTTCACTTGCTATCTTCAAGCTTTTCTTAATCTGCACTTTTCCCAAGTATATTCTGTATGTACGCCTGCATCACAGGATGCATGAGTATTCCAAAAAAATACCCAGTAGGATGCAAAAACCCACACAAGAGTAGAAAATATAATATGTGACAAGGAATAGAATTTAAAAGATAACATGTGGTCAATCAGCAATATTTGAACTGAATATAATGAATTCTGTTACCAGGAAAATATCATCAATCACCCGGACTCCAAAACATTGAAAGTGTATAGAGAGATTATCATTCACTAAAACTCCAAACATCGAAAGTGTATAGAGATACAATTTCTGCTCTCGGTCATCACCACCTGCATGTGGTTACTTGCCAGATCACCCTAGAGGTTCTCTTACTGGAACCCCGCCATGTCTAAGATACTGACCCCATTAGTGCTTACAAATACAATGGGCGGAGACTGCTAAACCTTTCGTAATGTCTCAACAGTTTAAAGAACGTACGTATATTCCTCTCTTTGGGCGGGAAGCTAACAAGGATCTAAAAACATAATCTCTAACCCAGGGGCTTTCGAGCATATAACCTCTCCCCCTGGCAGAGTTCGCTTCCATTCCAGATACTTTTGAGTATTTATGAAACCTCTCACTCTGGCAAAGTATACTCCAATTCCAAGTGCTTTTGAGTATTAGGAAACTCTCAACTTGGGAGAATCTATCATGGCTTTATGAGCATACTATGAAAGCCCCCACTCAGGTACTTTTGAGACTACACATCTCTCAACTTGGAAAACTCATTCGATTGTCTCTAATGGACGAAAATTCACAAAGTCCTTTTAAAGAATTACTTGAGAACATGCATACCTAAAGACAAAGATATAAAAATGTCCTCTGTGGAGATCACATTCTTTCTGATAACTGACTCACAAAAGGAGTATAAATTGAAATATTCAACATCATATGTGTTACATATGCACAGCCCTAGATAAAAACACCATAAGACCCAACTGTGTTCAAGAGACATTTTTTCAGACTCCAAAGATCAGAAGATAATAAGAATAGAGGATTCGGATTCTAATTGGAAGCTCGAATCAAATAAACACCACAAGCAGAGTACAAAAGACTCATTAAATACTGAAACGCTCTTGATTAACTCATGATGATAGTTCTTATAACTTAATTAATTCTACTGTAATCTTTACTGGTAAGTCTTATAATATATATAAGATTCATAATACACTTATCTTATAATGTAATATCTTGTATTGGTTAAGTATAAGTGACTTTTAGTCTAATTACAATGTATTGTCTTTACATATATGATGCTTTCCACGGTCAGCACAATTTTAACCAACTCTGTAATTACTCCTATGAGTCTAGTTTCCAACCCAATAAACAACATGTTTTTAGGATTTTTCTATAATTAGTTATACATGTTTTAGTGCAGGTCGTCGACGCAAGAACAGTCCTGGCCGAGAACACTGTTCTTAATTCTATTTGATTAGTGAGTGTAATTAACCTCTTATATACATAATTCCTGACACTTAATTCGTTTGTATGCTCATTTACATGATATTTTATACTTATTATAGAACCTAATTAGTCCAAAGTTTTAATAATTTTGAATGAACTGGGTTTGTTTCCTTATATGTATGTGAACATACAATCACATATCTTATAATAGATCTATTCAAAGAACTGGATAATAAATATGAGAAAAATTGAGACTCATGGTCGGTGAACTAACATCGGACATATGACTTCTTCGACTGATCAGTAGAGTTATGACACATGCTAAGATACATTCATTAATAATTGTCCACTTTGACTGAGAATAATAATAATAATCATTAATTAGAGTATTGTAGCTATACATATAGCATGAAACATCAATGAAACATGACGACTTAATCTGGACAACAACCAACCAAACAAAGATGGCAGCAAGGAAAATAGCACAAAGGATTAGAGTCTCATCTAATGGCTAGCACGTGTAATGGAAGACAATAAGAGCACAAGACTTCCATATGATTTATAATTCCAACGGATCATCACACATCATATCATAACGACAATTAATTCAAGACTATGGAATTTTAATACCTTAATTCCAATGAAGTGGCAATGTTCATGTCATCAAAATACCATAACTTAGGTCATCTATATGAAATAGGAAATTCAAAGCAAAGTAATGAGAAAAATTATCCTACCTTATACAATCAATGTAGTTTCTTTGCTTCCCCACTAAGATTGTCGCTTCCCCAATGCGTTGCCGCCTTCTAACACTTCGTTTAATGGATTTTGAATGTGGGAAGAGGGTGAGAAAGGTACTGATTTGAGGAGAAAAGAAGAAGAAGAAGAAGAAGAAGAACTCAATAAAAAGGCAAGGGTTTGGTCGGCCAATTTAGTGGGCCGGCCACCCCAATTTTGGGTTTAAATAGTTAGGGTATCCTATTCCATGTAGGATCTATTTTCCATCCTTAATTACCTTCCTTCTAATCGTAGCCATCCATCCAAACTTCACTCCAAATTGGACTTGACGTCCTTCCAATTTGGTGCCCCAAAAGAAGAATAACAACTCAAGAGAAAGGCAAGGGTTTGGTCGGCCAATTTAGTGGGCCGGCCACCCCAATTTTGGGTTTAAATAGTTAGGTTATCCTATTCCATGTAGGATCTATTTTCCACCCTTAATTACCTTCCTTCTAATATTATCCATCCATCCAAACTTCACTCTAAATTGGACTTGACATCCTTCCAATTTGGTGCCCCAAATTAGTTAGGATTCCAAATATTTTGAAATCAAATCTTCTTTAAAAAGTGATCCTATCTTCCAAATCTAGAAACTGCCTATTCTATTTCAAATTCTCTTGGACGTCCCTTCCCTTTTGTCACCCCTTCCTAATTGGCTGATAAAGATCTTGGGAATATTCTTTTCTATTTCCTTATTAGTTCTCATAATTGGTAGTATCCAATTTAATTACGCTTTCCTAATTTACTAGTTATTTTCCCTAGTTATTGCCCGTAATTCAAATCCTACGTCTGGCGCCCAAGTGCATGTGACGTTCAGTAAAAAGTGAAATCGACTATATTCCTTAACTAACCAAGTTACTACGAGTCATAACTAACTCACACATGTCACATGACGTGTCACACACCTCTACCCTAGCGTCAGGTGCTCTCATACCTTGGCACCAAGCCTGCCTCAGAGCCAGATCTAGCCCCAGTATCAGAGCTAGCCTTTGACCCGGGTAACATGCCTAAACCTAGTCTATTGTTAAATCATTTTCTAATGCATCACATGAACATAAAACATACCACATAACAAATCACATCAAAATTATATTAGGCAACCATACTTTCCTAATTTAGGTCATCCCAAGAAAATTATATTTTCTTTCTACGTCGGAGTAAAAATCCTCGAACAAGATGAGATAGATGGAGTGCACATGGCTACTGCTACTATCGACAAATATGCTCGTGCATGTTGCTCAATGTCTTTCTATGTGGCATCCTCTAGGAGGCGACTGAAGTGCCTATCTCAACCACAAAAGGCTCACCTGAGTTCCTCCTTTTAATGCATCACATAGAGGTATCAGTCCAAGAAGGTGCTCATATACCACATTCCAGTGAATGCCCAAAGTCGGGCAACTCATCGCTATGCCATCAATGCGCAACCCAAATAGTACAGCTACATCTTGCAACGTAATAGTCATCTCCCCCCAATGTAAGTACAAGGTCTGTGTCTCCCTCCGCCATCTCTCAAGAGCCCTATCAATCTTGATATACTATAAGCGTATGAACTACCCAAAGCCTGCCATCTCTATGTATGGCAACAAGAGTGCATCAATCGCCTAATGTCACATGTTGCGTAAGTGCTCGGTACATTCAATGCACCCGGGATCTTAATACACATGAAAAGTAGTTTACAGTATGAAAAGTAGTTAATTATATGCAATATCCAAAATTAAAAAGGTAATGGATGTTCAAATACCTTTCCGTTCAATATGCCATAAGATCTATGCGAGCTCTGCTCTGTAAGGACAGAGAGATCAATCGGTTCTAGGTCCATAATATCTACAAAGAAACCAACAGTCAATAACATGTTCAAAGAAGGTAAAAAAATAAGTTAATTTCCATATAAAGATCAATGTATAGAAGTCCAATCAGCAGAAGGTGTGTTTTGGCAAGTTAGTCTGTTATGTCCAACTTTGTTACAATTCCTACAATGGTATTGTGATCGACCATCTTTCGTCATGGCCGCACTATCCATTGCATTATGTATTCTCCTAGTGCGTGGACGATCGGGTTTTCGTGTTCCTCTTGGGTGCTTCACTACAAATATCGGTGACTTTTCCTCCCAAAATCGTCGATCAAGAGACGAAAAGAATTCGGCGGCATACACATTTCTATTTGCATCAGATGTATATCAATATCCAACTAAATCAGCAATGTGCCGTCTTTACCTCAATTGGACAACAATTAGATGACGACATGGATGTTTGTACACCTAAGGGTAATTGCAAGAACATGTCTGATGGTGGGCATTCACCACATATTTTCTACCAGCCAATGTCTTCACTTCATACACATCGGAAATTGATTTGCTCAACCCAATTGCTGTCAATAAGGTGCGTCTGTTGTTTAATGAAGAAAACCTACCTTAGAATAATAGGAGAAGAAGAAAGCGTTCGAAAATATCTTGAGTTGCTGGAAATTGGTTTCAACATTTCGAGGACGAAATGTTTTCTAAGGAGGGGAGGATGTGACGACCACTAATTTTGTAATGAAAGTAAATAAATAAAAAGAGAATATGATTTTATTTGGATAGGCACCTAAGATTGAATTAATGGTATGATTATGGAAAGATTTGTTTATGACAATATAATTAGGATTTTTTTTAGAGGATCAGGGTGGAAGATGGTCCACTGGCGCTGGGGTTGAGCCAAGCGCCAGGGTCGGAGGAGTGCCTGGCGCCAGGTTGAGCCTAGGTGCCAGAGCATAGGTTCACGGGGATGCACATAGGTGCAACGCAAGTATTTTGTCTAAGGTGTAAGGTCAACATACAAAAAATCGGTATGAGTAAGTAAAACTACTATTTTAGGAAATTGGTCTAAAATAGGAAAGTTTTGCTGCTTATTTAGATTTTTGGTTATGTCATGTGATCTGGTATGTTGATGTAATGATATGATGCATGATAAATTGCGTAATCGATAGACCAAATTAGGCAGGACACTAGGGCGCAAGGACTAGCCCTGGCGCTGAGGCTGGCTTGGCGCCAGGGGCATAGTGCATAGTGTACCTGATGCCATGAGTGGGGGCCAGGCGCCAGGGTACGTACGAGTATAGAGAGTCTAGATTTGTTGAGCATTATGACTTAGTAAAATGGAATATGGTAATGTGAGACGTTATGATTTGCAAGTTAATTACACGTCAATCAGCAGATGGAGTAACCAGACGCCAAACGCACTGGGCGACAGGGCCACCTAGACTTCCAGTGCACCTGGGCGCCAGAGCAGGGTTATGTCAGGTATGAAGACTTTTGTGCATGAGACGAGACGGTTAGGATGTAGGGTACATGATTTACGCAAGGCGGAGTAGCATATCATGTGCACGGGACATCAGAGTCACTAAACCGCGAGAGATGCACCAGACGCAGGGGCAACTGGGCGCCAGAGCCACGTGGACACATGGCCTAGGGTGTCACGCACATGGGTGACATGTCACGTGGTGGCTAGTTTTGGACGTGAGAGAAAATTTTGGTGGAAGATAAGATTTGGACTCCTAATGGTAACTTAGGATGAGATTATGGTAAAATAGGAAGTTACCTGATTTGGTTAAGGTTGAATAAGAGTGTAAATCTTTAAGTTGAGGAGAATATTAGGGCAATCCTCATCAACCAATCAGAGAGGAACATCCCATTAGGTTGGACGTCCAAGTGAATTGTGCAATACGTGGTAGTTTCCTAGTATTGGGCGAGATAAACTCAAATAAGGATCGAGTCTTAGTAAAAGATCTCAAATCCTAACTAAATGGGGAAACCAAGGTGTTGGACGTCCATACCAAATTGGAGAGGTTATATTCAGATGGTTGGGATTAATTGTAGTGAGTGATTATATCAATTTGGGAAGGAAAGAAAGAAAGAAAGAAAGATATCCTAATAAGAAAGGATTTGGTATTTAAGCTCACTTAAGGGAGGGAGGGCCCATGCTTGAACACCCCAAACCCTAAAGCTTATTTTGGTTTTTCATTTCACTTAATTTTTTCCCTATTCACTAATTACTAAAACCTTAAGAGTATTTCCTGATATTTAAGATGTTGAACAAAGGCCAAGGGATGACAATGGTTGCATATGGTATACTTTAGTTAGCATTTGACATGTAAGGATTGAGGAGGGTCTTATTATAAAAAAAAGGATTTAGGAGGGTGAAAACGTTTGGAAAATAATATTGCACAAATATGACCGATCCGTCTCAAATCACTTATTTTGTCGGATGTTTTTTTATGCGATTGCCATTACTTGCCAGATGAAGTTTTAGAGTTGTAAGATCTCCCATTTGAACTGAATGTTGCCTTCTGATATGTATGTACATTAAAAAATGTTGAGAAAAAGGGATGCCGGGAACTAAACTTATCAATCTTAATTGAACATTAAGCTATTTGCAGACATGAAGGAACTGGGGGTAACACCGTATGATAGTAATAAAAGAGTAGGTTGTGCATAAATGACTTTGGGTGTAGAAGACAAAAATAAAAGCAAGTACCTTGACATCACTGAGTTGAAACAAGAAATTGAGCTGACTGCATTCGCTATCCCAGTATATGCTTGTAACTATATTCCATAGTATGTCTAAGTACTCTTATAACTATATTCTATAGTATGTCAAGTACTGTGTTCATCTGTGAACTTGTCGTGTGTGTGAAGAAACTGGTGAAGGAATTGATGCAGAATTCTGGCAGGTTAATTATTAGATCCAGGAATATGCATTGAATTATTAGAATGAACGCTGGTTTTCTACCAACTTAGTCAACATATAACCTGTTTCTTAAGCGAAAAGTAACACGAATTGTACAAAGGCAAGGCTTATTAAATAACTAACTTGACCTAATACTACCATTTTTTTAATTTCTGTACATAATAGGGCAATCAGTTTATACTCCTTACGTAATTAATTAATAATCACCTACATGTTGCCGAGAGAACACGTTGTGCCTAAAACTTGACTACTTGCTTGGATTCATTGAACCCAAATAGGAGGGGAGAAGTCGGAACCTGAGATGCCATTGAAGAAGGGCTCGAATTTGCCGTCATCCAAGCTGAACACGCCCATGTCATGGCCTCTCGGTCGATGACAACTAAAAACACAGCAGTGATAGTGATTGTCCGTGAAATATATGCAATTGGCTCGACAACCTTGTGGAACCGGCGAGATGCACTTGGATGAACTTCCACCCAAAAACAAGCAGCAGTCACCGAAGCTCATAATATCAGTCGACTTGCCGCTGAATTTTTTAAAATGGAACTTCATGAGCTTAACCGCATACGTAGAATAAGAATAACATTCGCCAGAAACATGGTCAAAAAGGTGTTCCAAGGCCCTGGCAACAAGTAATAGCTCTCCAAACACTTCCACCAAATAGAATCGCCAATGGATACCATCCTCGTATCCAAACCTCTTTCTTATATTCCATGTTATTGGTTTCCACTTGTGCTCAGGGTCAAAGTCCCAACTCACAATTGTGCCGTTCCCGCGAACGCCACTCTTTGTAGAAAATGATGTCGTCGTGAGGAAGATAATGGTCATTTGTGACAAGAGTCCATGCATCTTCACCAGGCCTCACGTAGGCCAGGGCGGACCACAAATCGACTGTGAGAAGCGCTGCCACCGGGTAGATTCTACCACCTGTAAGTAAATATGGGTTCTTGTCCCATTTTACTTGTCTTGATTGAGAGGAGTCGGCTCTCTCGTGCAAGTGTAGGCATGTGGAGTAGTTAGGCTTCCGTGGGCCCGGTCCACACTAAATTGGAAGAGACACTGTAATCATCACCGATCCGGAAATCACTTATTTGGAATTAGCTATTTTGGTACGACCAAAATGGAATTGTCAAATAAGAGTCACCATATTGGAAATCTGTTGAGCAATTTCGGAAAACCGAAATTGGCATGATTTTGTAACTGATTTATGCCTTATTAAAGGGCAATGGAGGGGACGCCCTCCATGCTAATGAAAAAGGCGACTTTTGGTTAAAATCAATTTGGTTTTGGTGCTCTTGATTTCGTTGGGTGAAAAAGCTAATTCGGGAAATATAGCTTTTCACATTGTTCTACACTCGATCGGTGAAGGATTTGGTGTTCTCGGACATATTCTAATCCGTGGAGTGATTCGTAGGCACAAAGGTCGAAGGTTAGTGATTCCAATTTGATAATCTTTGAGCTTTATTTGTTGTTAGAAGGAAATACCCAATTTTTGAGAACCCACATCAAACGGATAAAAATCCTAAATTCGCTTCCGTTGCGGCTTGATTACCCTTCAGTGGTATCAGAGCCTTGATTCCGTGGTGGTGTGAGGGTTCCAAGAAATTTGTGGGAATTTTCCTCGCGGTTTTTGCCGACTGAAAATCTCGTTTTTTACAGTCGCGATCGATCGGCGTCAAGAGCGATCGATCGCGCTAAGGTAAAATCGGAGAAGACGACTGGTCACGATCGACAGGCATCGTTCGGCATCGATCGTTAAGTCTCTTGAAAAGGGAAAACGATCGATCGGGTTCGATCGGCTTCGATCGCCATCGTTCGGCATCGTTCGGCTTCGATCGGCATCGATCGCCATCGTTCGGCTTCGATCGGCATCGATCGCCATCGTTCGGCATCGATCGGCGTCGATCATTGATTTGCTTTGAAAGAGGGAAACGATCGATCGGCACAAATTGCGATCGATCGTATCTACTGGAAGTTGAGCAAAATTGACAGCGGAAAGCTGCGATCGATCGGGTATTTGACGCGATCGATCGGAGGGATAAAATTTGAAAAACTAATTAATATTGAAGCAGTACTTGTGCCACTTGATTATATAATTGCTGATAGTTAATTAGTGATTCAAACTGTGCTATTTTTTACACTGATTGTCCTGTTCCATTGATTGTAGATTATTATCTTCAATTTGATTGAAATACTTGCTTGATTTCTTAAAAGTTGCAATGGCTTCCCGAATGGTCTCCAGTGAGTTGGCAAAGACTGAAAAGTTGAATGCCACCAATTTTGTTACCTGGAAGAGGCGCATCCGTCACATTCTGTTCCTTGATGACTTGGGTCATGTGCTAGACCAAGTTGTTGAACCTACGGGTGAACAGAGTACTACTGCTCAAAAGAGAGAGTACGAGAAGTTCAGGATGGAGGATGCACGAGCAAGGACTACCATGCTTACCTTTATGGAGCCTACTATGGAGTTACTTTTTGAGAAGCACAGAACGGCCAAAGAAATGTATGAGGCTATTGAGAGGAGGTATGGAGAGCATACTGAGGCACACATCAGGTTGCTCCACACTCGCTATACCAACATGAGGATGGAGGAGGGCAAAAATGTGCTTGATCACATAAATGCCATGACCATTATTGCTAGTGAGTTGGAGATCCAATTTCATTGGGGGTCCAAGTGTCTACGATACTCACTAGCCTCCCTCCATCATGGGAAGCAGTTGTGGTTGCGTTGAACCTGAGTGACAAGAAACTCACTCTCGATGACCTTACTGCCAAGCTGGGCTTGGAGCAGGAAAGGAGAGAGCATATGAGGGCCTCTAATGCATCTGCCAACCTTGCTCACCATGTTGGCTCTAAGAAAGGTGGGTCCTATGCTGGCACTTCAAAGAAGAACTTCAAGAGGAAAGGAAAGAAGCCTCAATTCCAGGGTGGAGACAAGGCCAAGAACAAGAAGAAGGGAGCCTGCTTTACTTGTGGCCATATGGGTCACTTTAGCAGGAACTGTCCTAATGGCTCCCAGGGCAACGAGAAAAAGAAACAGCAGGGTGGAGGAAAGGACATTGTTTGTATGATTTCTGAGGCACTGATTGTGAACACTAACACTAGAGGTTGGTGGCTTGACTCGGCTGCAACCCATCATGTGGCAATGGCAAAGGAGTCTTTTGCTGAGAAGAAAGAGATTAGTCCCGGAGAGCACAAGATCTACATGGGGAATAACACCTATTGTGACGTGCTGGGGATTGGCTCTGTTCGTGTTCCTCTCTTAGGAGGAAACACCCTGGTCCTCACAGATGTCTTGTATGCACCTACTATTCGTAGGAATCTGATTTCAATCCCTCTTCTGACTCAAAAGGGATTTGAAGTCAGGTTCAAGGGTGGCAAGGGAACTGTGGGGCAGAAGAATAATATTTTATTTACTGCTTCTTTAGTTGATGGTTTATTCAAACTTGATGTATCCAATGACTTTGCTAATAATGAAATGATTGAATCTGAGTATGTTGCTTGTGTTACTGTTGATAATGCATTGTTGTGGCATTTACGCCTTTGTCATGTGAATGCGACAAAATTACACCGAATGTCGGGTAGTGGGTTACTACCTAGAATAAGTGATAATTTGCGCATGTGTGAGGATTGCCTATCTGGCAAAATGACTAGGCTACCCTTTCCGAAAGGGCAACGAGCAATTGACCTTTTAGAGGTCATTCACTCAAATATTTGTGGGCCTATAAACGTCAAGACTCAAAGGGGTATGATGTATTTTATTACATTTATAGATGACTATTCAAGATATGGTTATGTGTACTTGTTATCGAGAAAGTCCGATGCCTTAGAAAAATTCAAGGAATTTAAGGCTGAGGTTGAGAACCAATTAGGACGGAAGATTAAAGTTCTGAGAACAGACAGAGGTGATGAGTACACATCTGATTTGTTCAAGGACTATTGTACAAACCAAGGAATAGTGCATCAGTATACTTTACCGTATACCCCTCAGCAGAATGGAGTCGCTGAAAGACGTAATAGGATATTGATGGACATGGTAAGGTCCATGTTAAACCACTCTGAACTAGGAACGCAGTTTTGGGGTGAAGCACTAGACACCGCTGTTTATGTACTAAATCGGATACCTTCTAAGTCGATCAAATTGACCCCATATGAGTTATGGACGGGAAGACGTCCAAACTTTTCGAACTTGAGAGTGTGGGGGTCAAAGGCCCATGTGAGGGTACCTGATCAACTAAGAACTAAGTTGGATCCCAAGACCATAAAATGTAATTTTATAGGTTATTGTGACCATTCGAAAGGGTATCGATTTGTAGTACACCATGATGATGGGACAGTGGGGGTTATAGAGTCTAGAGATGCTTATTTTCTTGAGGAAGATATAGACCTTAAAACTCCTAGTCAGAAAGTGGAACTCTTTGAAATTGAGAAAGAGAAAGTTACTGTCACTAGTAATGAACAAGTGATAGGTAACACATCCAATGAGGATGTTGAAAATCGAACATCAAGAGAGCGTAGACCTTCAATTTTGTTGAAAGATTACTATGCCATGCTTGGTGAAGATAAGATATCGATAGATGAACCTGTACTTAGTGATCCAGTCACATTTGAGCAGGCGATGTGTAGTCCAGATTCCAAGGAATGGCGGAAGGCTGTTCAAGAGGAAATGGATTCAATCTTGAAGAACAAAGTCTGGGAGATTGTTGACTTACCAGATGAACGGAAACCCATTGGGTGTAAGTGGATCTTCAAGAAGAAGCTCAAAGTTGATGGATCAATAGAGAAGTACAAAGCTAGACTTGTGGCGAAAGGTTTCACACAAGTAGAGGGCATAGACTTCAAGGAGACTTATTCTCCAGTGTCCAGGTTCATCTCGATCCGATGTTTGTTGGCAATTGTGTCATACTTAGATTTAGAGTTGCACCAGATGGATGTAAAGACTGCCTTCCTAAATGGTGATTTAGAGGAGGAGATTTACATGGAACAACCCGAGGGGTTTGTTGTTTCCGGAGAGGAAACTAAAGTGTGCAAACTTATTAAATCATTGTATGGACTGAAACAATCGCCAAGACAATGGTATTTCACTTTTCACAAGGTGATAAGTGAATATGGTTTTGTGGCCAATGATTATGACCATTGTGTTTACTCCTTTAAAGATGGGAGTAGATTTATGATATTGTCACTATATGTAGATGACATATTATTGATGGGGAATGACACTAGTATGATTCTCAGTCTTAAAGAATGGCTCAAGACCCAATTTGAAATGAAAGACATGGGTGAAGCATCTTACATCCTCGGGATGAAGATTGAGAGAGATAGAAAAGCGAGGAGGCTAAGTATATCTCAAGAATCGTACATTGAGAGTGTTTTGAAACGCTTTGACGTGATTGGTTGGAAGACCATTGATTCGCCCATCTATAAAGGGACAGTTTTGTCTGAAAGAATGGCACCTGCATCAGACGAAGAACGTCTGAAGATGCAATCTGTGCCATATGCGCAGGCTATTGGCAGCTTGATGTATGCCATGAACTGCACTCGACCTGATTTGGCTTTTGTAGTAAGCCTTGTGAGTCGATATCAGGCTAACCCAGGTATGCAACACTGGCAAGCTATAAAGCGGGTGTTCAGATACTTGCTGGGTACCAAGGATATGAAACTCACATATCAGGCTGTGAACCTGTCATTGGAAGGCTATAGTGATTCAGACTATGCCGGGTGTAAGGATGACAGAAAATCCACTGCCGGTTATGTTTTTATGCTTGGTGGCGGCGCCGTGGCATGGGCTAGTAAGAAGCAGAAATGCGTTACTAAGTCCACGATGGAAGCTGAGTTTGTTGCATGCAGTTTAGCAGCTTCCGAGGCAGTTTGGATTAAAGAGTTTCTAGCTGGGTTACAGCTAGAACAGTGGACTGATGCTCCTGTCCAAATTTATTGTGATAATTTGGCAACTGTGTCGACACTCCGTAATGGGGAGATCAGTTCAAGAGCTAAGCACATAGAGGTGCATTACTTTTATGTGTTTGACATGCTACAACGGGGAAAGTTGACAGTGAGTCATCTTCCTACGGTTGAAATGTTAGCTGATCCGTTAACGAAGGCCTTAACGACGGATCTATTTGTAAAACATGTTCATAGTTTTGGATTACGACAGGACTAGTGCACGAGTCACTGTGGATCGCAAATATGAACAAAGAACCCATAGTGGGGGATGTAAGTAAATATGGGTTCTTGTCCCATTTTACTTGTCTTGATTGAGAGGAGTCGGCTCTCTCGTGCAAGTGTAGGCATGTGGAGTAGTTAGGCTTCCGTGGGCCCGGTCCACACTAAATTGGAAGAGACACTGTAATCATCACCGATCCGGAAATCACTTATTTGGAATTAGCTATTTTGGTACAACCAAAATGGAATTGTCAAATAAGAGTCACCATATTGGAAATCTGTTGAACAATTTCGGGAAACCGAAATTGGCATGATTTTGTAACTGATTTATGCCTTATTAAAGGGCAATGGAGGGGACGCCCTCCATGCTAATGAAAAAGGCGACTTTTGGTTAAAATCAATTTGGTTTTGGTGCTCTTGATTTCGTTGGGTGAAAAAGCTAATTCGGGAAATATAGCTTTTCACATTGTTCTACACTCGATCGGTGAAGGATTTGGTGTTCTCGGACATATTCTAATCCGTGGAGTGATTCGTAGGCACAAAGGCCGAAGGTTAGTGATTCCAATTTGATAATCTTTGAGCTTTATTTATTGTTAGAAAGAAATACCCAATTTTTGAGAACCCACATCAAACGGATAAAAATCCTAAATTCGCTTCCGTTGCGGCTTGATTACCCTTCACCACCACCACCGGGGCTGCGTGTCAGAATGGCTTTCTCTATGACAATCTTGCGCAGCTGTTGCCTGGTGTAGCCGAACATCGACTGCGGCGGTAGCTGGACCTGCTCCCCGGAGAGAGGGTTCAAGAGGTGCATCTCCAGGTCCTCACCCAAGGTGACCAACCACCCGTGTGACGACCCGCAGCAACGCCTACCTCGGGCCTCCGGCAGGGGGATCTTTAGGACTCTACCGGTGGCCAGGTCGAAAAATCCTCGTCTTGCGCCTTCCGTGTCGTCAGCCTCGGCGAGCATGAGCCTAGGGAGGGACGACTTGCCGATGGCCTCGACGGGCAAGCCGAACCAGTTGTGGTGCAATACGAGGAGTCTCCATGGCTTACAAACTGCACTGAAGCGAACCATGTCAGTGAGGGTGGTGATCTTCAATGAGATAGAGTACGTCCAAAGGCGCCTTAGACCAGTCTTCCGCCATTGTTCAAAGGCGTGGGAGTTGGGGACTGCTCATGCACTTAGTTAACCTTAGTCTTTCCTAATATGGAGATAGCTTATGTATGGAAGGCCTCATTCGGGAAGGGGAGAGCAACGCTTAGAAGGAAAGAAGGCTAATGATGAGTTAGGAAAGGCAGAGCATGACTCGAATTAAGAGTTGTAAGCAGGTATGGCTGGTGGCAACCAGCCAACCACACACCACACGTATGACACACAATACGATGATGCCAGAAACTGGGCTTTCCACCGTATTGACGAGTCCAGCAGCTTCACCAGCGACCGTCAATAAATACGCATTGACGGGGCACACAAAAAACGTGTGCAATCCATCAAAAGACACGGCTTTGACCGAGTGCACATATTTTCTGTGTGCGCCGTCGATTTTGTATGATTAATGACTGATGAAGCTTCACCAGCATATCCAATCTCCCGTATTGACCCTCAAGCAGTATTAGCAGTGAAAAATATTTTCCTCACCTCTTATGTTACCAACAACCCCCACCAAGAATGACGCTTTGACATGTGGATGGAGAGATCCTAGAACCTGGTTCACCCGGTTGTCCCACCTGTTGGGATTTTCAAAATGGAAAAGAGGGTCTGGTCAACCAATAGTGAATTTCGATTTTTTATTTTGGACAAATTTATGACCAGTCAACTGGAAATGAGCGCTGGTCGACCGGTAATTAAAGACCATGTCTTCTCCTGAAACTTACAATAGCATGTCCGGTTGATCGGTATCGGAAGGGATGTTGTAATCGTCTATAACTCACCAATTGGTGTCTGGTTGACCGGAAATAAGCTCCGGTCAACCGGTAACGACCATTATGAAACCGTTTGGTGTTGTAAGTGCATCTTTGCTAGTTTTCATAACCCTTAAACCCTCTTCTTGATATAGCTTCTATTCGAGGATGAACCAGAGAGATTAACAAGGTTTTACGGTGTTCTTCTTTGGTGTTCATTGTTCTAAAACTCTTGAAGGTTGCATATCTCGAGTTTGCACATTATAGTTCCTTAAGGGTGGAAGGTATACTTGTCTTCTATAGTGTGAATCATAGATGAGGAAAAAGGGCTTCATTGTATCTTGACTGCAAATTCGCAGAGATGCCAGCTATACACCACATTTAGGAAGTGGTGAGGGCAAAATAGCTTTCAAAAAAGCAGACTTGATCGCGCCTTGAAGAAAAGTCGTTGCAGTGTGTGCCCTGTAACAAATTACATTTCATCCTCCATTCTAAATCCCTACATCTTACAATTCTCCCTACATCAATCCAGCAAGCTTCCAAGTCTCTTCCTTGATTCAAACCCATTCCGTTGCATTGGCCAGAGGCGACGTTACGAAGAGGAGAAGAAAAGATACGCGAGGACATACGAATCACGTGTATCGGAGTCGGTAGGATGATTTTGTTGTGACCCGTAAGGATCACAAGTACTGGAATCCGCAAAGAGGAGAAGAAGAGATTTGAGAGGGAAGGAAATAGTTCTTAATATTGCATACCCAGAAGGAAGAGGACGTCCTCCTTATAAGGAAGGAGAGGCGCGTCCTCCAAGACTGATTACAAGATGTGACTTTTCATATTCCTAGACTGACTTTTCATCTTCCTAGACTGATTACAACATTCCTAACCTTTCATATTCCTAGACTGACTCTTCATCTTCCTAGACTGACTCTTCATCTTCCTAGACTGATTACAACATTCCACCACGCTCCGCTGCAGCCTTGTCCTCAAGGCGTCCATGATGGAAATCGTGCCAGAAAGTCATCCTTGAGGAGCCAGGTTGCATCTTCTAATGGCTGACCCTGCCAAGCGACTAACACCTCCGTCACAATGCGGCCCGAACGACGAACACGGCGGCGATCGATAATAAATGCAGGGGATGGAACTTCCGAAGCCGCTGGTTCAATGAGTGGAACAAGTGCAACTTTAGCCACAGAAAGGGGATCACCCATAAACTGACGGAGACGAGACACATGGAACACCGGATGTACCAAGGAGCCCGGTGGCAAAGCAAGACGATACGCCACCGGCCCAATGCGCTCAATCACTTCATAAGGTCCATGATAACGATGGGCCAGTTTGCTGTTGTCAATAGAAGCTAAGGAAGTTTGGCGCAAGGGCATAAGGGACATATAGACCAGTGAGCCCACCTGAAATACGCGATCAGTATGGTGGCGATCATAAACCTGTTTCATACGATTCTGAGCCGATTGTAAGTTACGCCGAAGTTGCCGCAACACCTCATCACGAGTTTGAAGCATATAATCCACTTCACCAATAGCTGGACGATGGGGAACATAAGAAAGGACCGTCGGCGGAGGACGACTGTACACAACCTTGAAGGGAGTAAAGCCCGCACGAGTATGGTAGGCGGTGTTGTAGGACCACTCAGCCCACGGTAGGAGCTGAAGCCAACGACGGGGTTGATCGCCCACGAAACACCTCAAATACTGCTCTAAACAGCGATTCACCACCTCCGTTTGCCCATCTGTCTGTGGATGGTAGGCTGTACTCATATGTAATTGCGTACCTTGGAGAGCAAAGAATTCATGCCAGAAATTAGACAAGAAGACACGATCGCGGTCGGACACAATGGTCTTGGGCATACCATGGAGCTTAGCGACCTCGCGCACATAGACCTCCGCAACCGTACGAGCCGTAAAAGGATGGCTCAAGGCACAAAAGTGAGCATATTTCGATAGCCGGTCAACAACTACCAAGATGACAGATTTGCCCTGAACGAGTGGTAAAGCTTCAATGAAATCCATAGAAACATCCTCCCAAATATTAGCCGGAATAGGTAATGGCTGAAGAAGGCCGGCAGGAGACGTGGTCATGGACTTGGAACGTTGGCAAATATCACAAGTGGATACATAATCCTGCACGGTACGACGTAGCCCTTTCCACAGAAAACTCTGGCTCACCCTCTTATATGTGCGAAATGATCCCTCATGGCCTGCATTGGGTGTGTCATGGAAATGTGAAATGATGCGTCGACGCAAGTCAGCATAATTGGGCACCCACAAGCGATCCTTCCAAAATAACAGGTTATGCCGCCACACATAGGGGGGTTCAGCGGCTGGTTGAGCTTGGATACGACGGACCAACTCCTTGGTGGGCGGGTCCTCCGCGTATGCTTGTTGAAGGTCCGGAATGAATGGACAAGTGGGGCCGGATAAGACCATACAAGAGTCTGGCATGGGCCGTCGAGTGAGTGCATCTGCAACAGTGTTCTCGGCTCCTTTCTTATAAATAATCTCATAATCATAACCCAACAGCTTGCAGACCCATCGTTGCTAGGCCGGAGTAGACACCCTTTGGTCTAAGAAATATTTCAGAGGTTGATGGTCGGTCCGTATGGTAAACCGCCGGCCCAACAGATATGGGCGCCATTTGGTCACAGCATGAATAATGGCTAACATCTCCCGTTCATAGGCCGATAAGGAAAGAGTGCGGCCCGACAAAGCTTTGCTCAGAAAAGCAATTGGACGGTCCTGTTGCAAGAGGACGGCCCCAAGACCAGTACCAGAAGCATCAGTCTCCACCACAAACGGAAGATTGAAGTTAGGAAGTCCCAATACTGGCGCATGGGCCATAGCCTGTTTGAGTCGGTCGAAGGCCATTTGTGCCTCATTGGTCCAGTTGAAGGCACCCTTCTTTAACAAAGCCGTGAGTGGTGCTGCAATAGTTCCATGGTGACTAATAAAACGGCGATAATAGCCCGTCAGCCCTAAGAAGCCGCGCAACGCCTTGACGCACTTGGGAGCCGGCCAGGATAACATGGTAGCTACTTTGGAAGGGTCTGTTGCGACACCGTCACATGAGATGATATGACCAAGGTATTCCACCTGAGAACTGCCAAACGAACACTTCGAACGTTTTAGAAATAAAGAATTAGCTCTTAGGAGCGAGAAGACCGACCTGAGGTGACCCAAATGCTCCTCCCAAGTTCTGCTGTAGATAAGAATGTCGTCGAAGAATACCAATACAAACTGTCGGAGAAATGGCCGGAAAATGTCATTCATCAAACTCTGGAAAGTGGCAGGGGCATTGGTCAGCCCAAATGGCATTACCAAAAATTCGAAGTGGCCATCATGGGTCCGGAACGCAGTTTTGTGCGCATCCGAAACCTGCATCCTGATTTGGTGATACCCAGAACGCAAGTCAAGCTTGCTAAAGACCTGTGCGCTTGCTAATTCGTCAAGCAATTCTTCAATCACCGGAATGGGGTATTTATCTTTGATGGTAATAGCATTCAGGGCGCGATAATCCACGCAGAAGCGCCAGGTGTCGTCTTTCTTACGCACAAGTAAAACTGGTGAAGAAAAGGAACTGTTGTTGGGACGAATAATACCTGTGGTCAGCATATCTCCCACCAGCCGCTCGATCTCAGCCTTCTGAATGTGGGGGTAGCGGTATGGCCGGATGTTCGTCGGCTGAGCCCCTGGAACCAGAGGAATGTGATGGTCATGGGCTCAGAGAAGATATCCGCATGTTCCTCCAAGAGTATATGCATGTCCGGAGGAAGTTCCCCTTGCTCCACATCCCCCATTGATCGCTGTTGTAGAAACATACCTTGAGGTGTGAACCGTCTGAAGGAGTCTACGGCCTGGGCTGAGTGAAGGGTGCCGGGCTGGGTTCCCTGTATACGGACCCTTTTCCCTTTGACATCAAAGTCCATGGTTAGCTTGCGGAAGTTCCACATTACATCGCCCAATTCTTGGAGCCATTGCACGCCTAACACCACATCCGCTCCTTTGGTTGGAAGGAGAAACAGGTCGGTGGTAAAGGTATGCTCTTGAATGGTGAGGGAGGCTTGAGCACACACACCCGAGCTTCGGAGATGTTTGCCATCGCCAATAAGGACATCAAATGGGGTGGCGTCAGAAACATAGCAACCCAGTCGATGAGCCACCCTGTCATTAATGAAATTATGTGTCGAACCACTGTCAATCAGAATTGCCACTGGCTGTCGTTTTAACATGCCTTGCACACGCATGGTGCGTGGAGTAAAAGTGCCAGAATACGCGTGCACCGAGATCTCTGGCTGGAATGAGTCACATACAGGGGTGAAGTCCTCAGCCGGAGCAGGTTCCTCTTCCTCAACCTCCTCAATAAGTAAGCTGCCCCGAGCCACACATTGATGGCCCTGGACATACTTTTCATCGCAGTTGAAACATAGGCCCTTGGCCCTCCGATCTGCCATTTGAGCTTGGGTTAAGCGGCGAATAGGAGTGGGAATGGAGCCTGACAAGGGGGTCCGGTTGGGACTGGCGCTGACAACAGGAGCCGCTGACGATGAGGGTTGACTAAGTGGCCGTGGGCTCCAGGCCCCTCGCCCTCCGCGCTTCTGACGACCCAATTTCTCTTCCTCAATTCGGGCATGCCGCACCACATCCCGCATTGTGTGGCAAGGAAAATGGCGCATTTCATCCGCTATCTCAGGCTTCAATCCGCGCTTGAATGTACCGACTAATGCCGCCACCGGCCAGTCCGGTAACCTGTTAACAATTTTCATGAATTCCGAGTAATATGCCCTTACCGAAGTTGTTTGTTTCAAGGTGGACAACATCTCATTGAAGTCTTGGAACTCGTTCGGTCCGAATTGAATACACAGTTCGTCAGAGAAAGACACCCATGTGGGAAAGCGGATCTCCTTTTCGAACGCTTGATACCATATGGAGGCATCACCATCCAGGTGGAACGCTGCCACTCGTAAGCGTTCCTCATCCGAGTAGGTGCCTTGGTAGGAGAAAAATTTGTCAGCTTTATAGAGCCATTCAACAGGGTCGTCTTCTCCATTGTACCGAGGAAACTGCAAGTGAGCCAATCGGGGCTCGGCGCTGTTCCGTTGGCCTCCGCGAGGCATCTGGGGTTCATCCCAAGCATCGTCCAACTCGTCATGCAAGGCCCTGTCACAATTGTTCATTGTAGCATTTCGTCGAACACCTTGCGTATCCCTTGTGGTGGCGCTCTGGCGCCCTCCGTCGGCGTTGGAGTTGAGTGAGCCCAACTGAATCCCATAAGGTAGGGACTGTCCGCTGGCCTTGCCGAGCAGAGAGGCTCCCATGTCAGGGAATCCATCTTGGCGGCTGGAGCTGCCCATCTCTCGTGGTGGTGGAGTCACGGCGGCTGATTTGAGCGGCTGAGAAGGAGCCTGTGCAAGCTTAACCTCCCAGAGCTCCTTTTGAATCTCCGTTAGGACGGACAGCAAGGCAGCCTGGGTAGGATCGGGATTAGCTTTTGGGCTCGCAGGATCCTTGGCGATCTCCGGTTCCGGTGGAGCTTCTTGAGTCATTGTGGGTGGCTTGCGAGGAGGCATGAATTCCCGTGGATCAACGCTCTGATACCAATGTTGTGACCCGTAAGGATCACAAGTACTGGAATCCGCAAAGAGGAGAAGAAGAGATTTGAGAGGGAAGGAAATAGTTCTTAATATTGCATACCCAGAAGGAGGAGGACGTCCTCCTTATAAGGAAGGAGAGGCGCGTCCTCCAAGACTGATTACAAGATGTGACTTTTCATATTCCTAGACTGACTTTTCATCTTCCTAGACTGATTACAGCATTCCTGACCTTTCATATTCCTAGACTGACTCTTCATCTTCCTAGACTGACTCTTCATCTTCCTAGACTGATTACAACAGATTTTTTCCTACTCTTTCTTCTATGAATTCTAATTGAGTATGAACATCATGTTTGAATTATTATGTGACTGATTTCATAGCCTTGTATCTATGTTGATATCGATTCGAGACTGTTTCATGAAAGAAACTTACATGAATGTGTTATGTATATGTATATAATTAGAATCATGGTGTTCAATGTTTGCTTGTACTTCACATGCTAGTACCTAGAAGGCATCCCCACTTTGTTTGGCCATCTAAATACTCAGTTTCATATTTTTGAAGAGCATGTCACGTTCTGTCCATGTAAAATTATCCGGTTGTTTGATCTATTTACTTCAAGTCCTAAGTCAAGTATGTCCTATATTGGGTAAGTGACCTTAAATAGTAAATAAAATGTGGACTACTATTTTGAATCATGTAAATCTTTGTATCACCACTCTCTAATTCCTCAAAATAGCTTTTTGATGATCTGTCAGTTCCTTACTGGTATGTGCAAGTGTCTGGGATTAACTGTCTTATTTGGATAGTATGTGTATTAATAAGATAACACTTGTACAAACAATCTTGTTGTGGAAAAATACATCTTAGGATGGAAAATTTTCCTAATTTCAGAACCATTAAGGTTCTGTAATTGACTTAGAAAGTAGGTAATTAAAGTCAGAAAGGTATCCTTAATCAAAGTAGAGAGTAAGTACATTGATTAATCAAATCGTATTAAGACTAATGCTCTCGGCCAGAACTGTTTCTGAGCCGACGATCTGTAATAAAAAAATTCATAACTAATTATAAAAATATCATAAAAATAAGCTGTCAATGAGATTAAAAACTAGACTCTCATGGATGCTTACAGTAAAAATTTTAGAACCTAATTCTAACTGTGCAGACCATGGCAGTTGACGAAAGTGGACTGATGTGCGTAAAATAGTACACAGTAACTAGGGTTTAAGACACTAATATCTACTATGACTAAAGGGTATGATAAGATAAGGTTATATCAACCTGATTATACATTGTAAGACATGTCAATAATTGTTACAAAAAAAAATAATTCAATTATAAGGATTGATAGGGTCGAGTTATCATAAGTGGCATTGTGTGCTACGTGTCTATAGCCTTTGTATACAGCTTTGAGTCAATTAAGTTTTCAGATAGGGTTTGAACTCTCGAACCTTATTATTTTGTTTACATTGTGATATGTGAATCTTGTAGTCAATTGATCTTGAGGGTATTCCTATCTAGGGCTATGCACGGTGCATGTATTCAATGTATCGAAAGTCTGTTGACACTTTTCTTATGAGTCATATGATGATTGAAATAGAGATAGTGAAATCTCATTGGTACTCCTTTCGTGAGTCATATGTTGTTAGAGATATTAAAATCTCATTTTTATTCTTTTTGTGAGCCATATGTTGATAGAGATATTGAAATCTCATTGATACTCCTTTCGTGAATTAATTATTGGAAATGATGTATTGAATTCCAGAGTGTTGTGATATCTCCGTCTTGAAAAATACTGCTTATATATATATTGATTGTTTCTCGACAAGAGTCCTTGCAAGGATCTCTCCGAGGTGGAATCATCGTATGCTCAGAGAGCCATTAGTAGATCCAGTGTGATCTCTGATTATTTTTTGAACTTAGTTGTTCCTACCCAAAGGGAGGCATATACGTACGTTTAGACTGTGATATATTACAGAAGGTCTGTAGTCTCTGCCCATTGTGTCCGTAAGCACTGATAGGGCCAGCATCTTAGACGCATGGCTGGGTTCCGAAGGGAGAACATCTAGGGTATTCTGGTATCTAGCCACTTAAGAGTAGTAAGATCAGCGAGCATAAATTAAAATCTCCTTACACTATGGATGTCTAGAGTCAGTGATGGTTGATATTTTCTCTTTACACTTTTTGATGTCTGGAGTCATGAAATATGGTAATTTCTCTCCTTACACTCTTGATGTTTGGGAATCTTTATGAATTATATCATTCTTCTGGTAATGAAATTCTTGTTGCTCAATTCAAATATTCTTGATTATTCAATTGTCTTCTGTTAAACCCTATTCCTTGTCCTATATTTTTTATTCTATTCTTGTGGGTTTTTTGCATTTTACTGGGTATTTCTTCGGAATACTCATGCATCATCTGATGTGGGCGTGAAAGAATAATAGACCTGGACAAGTTGCAGTTAAAGGAAAAGCTTGAAGACTGCAGTTGGAAAGACTTAAAGTTATCTTTTATTTCTTATTAATCAGTTGTGGTACTAACGGCATGTGTGCCAAATTTTTTTAGTGATTTTCATTATTGGATATTGTAATGATTTTGATGGATTCTTATCTAATATTATTAATTTTGATTCTTAATACTGAAATATATCAATTATACATCATTTCGCGATAATGTTATTGAATGGATGATCGAGTATTCGATCATGTCTCGGAGTTTCTGGCTTCAAGTACACTATTTTAAGGGACATTTTCCACACTCTAACCAGATCGGAAATTTCAGGGCGTGATTAAATTTTCAAGTCAATACTAGGGGTGTATGGGTTGTCATGGCCAACCCAGACGAATGCCTCTTTAGAAAGAATTTGACGACAGATACGCAAGTGAGATGAACAAATCATCTTTTTCATTATCCTCCACAAGCCTTCCCTTCAACTTTCCACTCAATATATTTCTTCGAGAACTTCTACTTCTATCCTTTCCATAATTTGCAAAGCTAGGCATGCACGCATTTTTTCTATAAATAGCTCGAATGTATACACACGAGGCAAAGATAGAGCATTTATTGCATAGGGTGTCATCATCAATTCGTAGTACAATAGTCGTTGTTCCAAAAAGATGCATCTTACACTTGATACGTATTTTCTAAATTCTTTGGTCACATCCCATTTTATTGGCCACTTGCATCTCTAATTCCTTGTAAGTGCTTAACTTACTAACAAATAATTATATGATTTCACCACCTTCGTATTCACCTATATCGATTGCAAATCTGCCACTATACCTTAGCATAAATGAAACCATTTCTCCCGCCATTTCTACTCACACAGCCTATAATAAACACTAACATAATACTACTCGAATATGACATAATCTATTTGATAAAATACTACAGCTAAATCAATTAGAAATGATCATGTATTCATTGACATGTATGTATTTTCAACTTTGATTGAGAGATTTATTACCTACAAACACGGACGGAGGTGCAATCACGTACTGGTGGAGAGGTTGTCCAAATAAACCAACGCTGGCCAGAAAAGAGATCGAGCAAGGTGAGGAAGAGCTAGCCAAGGTTGGATGGCCCGAGAAGAAAGGCGTCGATTTGAGGAGCTAGCCTGGGCGGGCACGAGGGAGGAGGGGTTGGCCAGAGGAGGAGATGGGGGGAGGAGGGGATGGTCAGAGAAGGGTGCAACAAGGGGAGGAGGAGTTGCCCAGAGCAGACATGGAGGAGTATGGGCTAGTCAGGGCATGGAGGGAGGTGGGACTGGCCGGAGAGAGATTTACGCCAGAGAAGAGAGCGGGAGGGAGTTAAGGCTCCGTTCAACCAAGCCCAAGGGAGGGGGGGTATAAAAAGAAAAGGAAAAGTATCGATTTAACTAACACCTTTTAGGCATCCGCTCAACCGACGTCTTTCTCTTTGTAACCGAAAGAACACCAAGGCAATGAAAGGCTCGGTTAACAGGACACCTTTCTCTTTATAATCAAAAGGCGCCGGTTGAAACGACGTCTTTCTCTTAAAAAAACGTCAATTAACACCTGTCAAGTCAGGGTAAAAAATAACCCATGCAAGAGCCAGCGTGGCAAGCTAACACCACGCTGGCTGTTGCATGGTTAATAAAATAACTAGATCAGGAATTATTTTTTAACTTTTTCCGATCGGTAATTATTACTTTTAAATATTATTTAATAAATTACCCTATTTTTAAAGGTAACAATAACAGGCTACAGTGGTTTACAAGTTAGCAAATATACAATTGTAATCTGTGCCTATAATTCAATGCAAATAGTATCCCAAAAATAACATCGAAGCGATGGACGAGGGGCAACTGGGACCAGTACCAGCTGGGACTAGAATACCATTATGAAATATGAACAGGGAACACCACCATATGAGACTATATTATCTCACTACCAAGATGCAACATGAGGCAAAAATTTACAAGTTTAAAAATCGATAAATAGAACCCAAAACCAGCTGCAGAACACTTAGGCTCTCAGCAATTAAGAAAAAAGGGAAAAACTGAAGCAACAAATAGTGAAATGACAAAAAAGGCACAAACTATAACGGACAAAAAATGATCTCCAATATCTACGCGGATATTAGACCCAGGTAACCAGCCAATACTGCCAATATGAAAGACACAACATAGGTATTTCCAACAATCACTGGCTCCTTAAAACCACATAATTCCAGGTGATGATGCAAGGGAGCCATTCGAAACAATCGACGGCCTCTTCCATAGACATGCTTTGTGCCTTGAAAATGGATACCTGAGAGAAAATAAGTCGAATTAACTAGCTAACAATTTTGAAGATCGCTTTTTCTAGAAAACAAAAACTAATAAGGATGAGCATTGAAGTCGTGTATCTCAATATCTATTATTTGTTGCTTTTCCATGTAAATGTCGACATTTCCCAAATCTCCCCATCCAATATACGAGAATGACTAAGTTCCCAATTATTCCTAGCATTCTATCTATCAAAGAGCAACCTCATTAATTGTAATTATAGTAGTTCTCCGCCATGGAAAAGCATTAAAGACAATTTTTCTAAAAGTTGCATACATACACATACTCTGATGTAGAATAATGCGTCTTAATGAAGAGAGCAGGAAAATTGAGAGGAAAGTGCAGAGGGTTAGAAAATAAAATAAACGTCTTAAAGTTCGCCAAAATTTCCACTGGAGTCTATGGAATGGAAATAAGCTCCCGAAGTCCACAAAATGGCGTGGTCAGAATTCACCAAACACTAAGAGGCTCTCAGGTAATAGAGAACTCGTAGAGAAAATTTAAATTTATAGACTATTTTTCATGAGTACTTGGCACTTAAAGGCTTTACAAAACCATTTAATTAGAAATGAAGTTCCACACAATCTAGGAAGCACTGATACAGATACAGCGATACGAATACGATACGAATATGGTGATATGCAAGGAATTCCATATTGCTGAAATTTCTCATATCGCTGAAATTTCACCGAAATTCCGCCGATATATCGATTTCGGTCCCCACCCGATACATTGAAATCACCAAAAATCGTTTTTTTTTTTACTTTTTACAATATCGGCGAAATTTCAGTTTTGGACCGAAACTTCGCTATTTAAAAAAATGTTTTAAAAAAACATTGTGAAAAAAAAAACAACTTTCCTATTGTTTCCCATCCTAATATGCATATTTTGAAATCTATGCTTTGTCTAAATTAGTATAACTCATTTTAGAAGTTAGATTGTGAAAATATATGGTAAAAATTAGTTTTCAACTACCGATATTTTTTTTACAATTATCTCCAATATATCTCCGAAATTTTGTCCCTTAGGTCAACCAATATTTTTCCGAAATCCGATACGGAATTCCTTGGTGATATGGCAATTTTCAAAAAGTCCCGATACGACGGGGATACGTTTGTTTAAAATATTTTTAAAACACATTTTAGGTTGGCCCTAGTATCAAAACAAACAAGAAGCATAATGAAGAAAAAAGATTTCATATAAGTGTTTACCATTTCACAAGTTGTACTTCGACTTAAAGATAAAAACTTAAAGCACCATTACACACATGTTAAAATCAAATTAAGAATGTCGATTAGCTCGAGATTCAATTATAAAATCACTACAAACACATTGATACCAAGTTTTAGAGCACTATTTTTACCTCAAACGTATCGGCAGCGTACTAGAAACGTGTCCGATATGTATCGGTTCTTTTTATAAAAAAAAATCGGACACACCATTGATACGATATCGTATCGATGGCATATCCGTATCCGATACGTATCGGATATGGATAAGGGGGCAAAAATGCCGTATCGGTGCTTCCTAGCACACAATACTCCTCCAAACTTAGAAAAAAACTAACCCAAAGTCTTCAATCAAATAAAATTCCTAATCTTCATAAATAATATCATTCCCTGATAAAGCATTTGTAAACACAAGATAGAAGTCTTAAATAAGTGTAAAAATCCTATTAAATGGAGCCCATTATGACTTCACTTCATATTCTCTTTCTGATGAAACCCAAAATCATCATGGAAGGGGTCGCTGGTGGCTTAGTGTACTGCCCATGACTTCACACCACGTTAAACAATTTCTGGAATCTTTCTGATTAGATCCAATAGTTAACACTGTATTATCGTAGCATTGACTCTTCCAAATTATGATCCTTGCATTGCAGAATCATCTTTAATGCAGTGAGATCATTTTCAAGGTTGGACATTCCTCATTGTTGAAATCACACATGCTTTTGTAAATGTTTTCTCTGGTTATTCTTAAGAATGTACCAGCAAAGTAAAAAACCTGATCAAACAGGACATTTGGGATATTAATTGGCCAGCTGCCCTGCCCCTTCTATTGGGTCCTAAGGACTCCGACGCCCCTCGTTCTCAAGAGAGAGAAAAGTACATTGCACCTACATGTATCTAGTCACAGACACCTCCATAACTTGACAGAATCTAAACACATCTAGAGTACCTACGTCCCCCAAGCTAGTTATGGTAGCGATACCCTTCAAGTAACTCTACACCAAGTCATAGTGCTATGTAGTTCAAACTTAAAAATGCCGGGCATCTCTTGGCAACTAATATTTTGTAATTGCACAAACATTCATTGCTTATACAAACAACATAAAACATGCACCGCTTCATTTACATCTATATCACCGCAACCAGCTCATACAATAACTAACTGGATAAAAAGGAAAAAATATGGCTCAAAGTTCAAACGGTACAAAGCATGAGAACTGGTTTCTATCTTAATGGAGGGGATAAAAGGTATAAAATTCAAGCCACTCTTTTCAAACAATAAATAATAAAAAAGCTAGTTAAGCACAAACCTGTGTGATAACTGATAAAACCTCAAGCACAAAGACACCAGACACAATAAAGAGTGGAAAAAACATCCCAGTACAAGCAGCCATAGCAGCAAGTGCTCCTCCAAGTGCTAAAGAACCGGTATCACCCATAAACACAGAAGCTTTATACCTATTGTGTAAAAGGAAACCAGCACAAGCTCCTGCCATAGATGCTCCAAAAATAGCAAGTTCTGCACAGTATAGGGAGCAGATTGCAATCAGAATAAACAGAGGTTTATGATTACACTTCAATATATTTATTTTTCTGCTTAACTCAATATGTTCGGCCAAGTTAATTAACTTCGGTATATGGCACATTTAATCCAAATAAATCGGAAATTCGTTTTTCCGTCAGCTTTTCATAATTGCAAACAGCTCACGCCACTGTTTCTTCCGCCTAAACTCTGAATCAAGGTTTATGGTATATCTCCGTTTCCAACATTAATTCCAGTATACTAATGGCTATCATCACACAGTAATGCAATTCTAATAATTTCATGCATGAAAACTTAGTTACAGTTTTGATGGTTTTTGAGTAGTTACCATATCCAGTTACAGTTTTGAATTCTCTCATCAATCCTTCATTAATAAAAATAAAAAAGTTTGTCCTGTTTATGAAATTTCTCCATGCTCCTATATTGGTTTCAAGAGCAGCTTGTGTGTGATTCCCATTCTACTTTAAGCAGATATAATCAAAGAAATATTAGCTTGGACACTCGGTGCTTTTTTTGTTAGGTAGCAACAACAAAGTACACATACAGTCTAGCTGTTAGCTAGCTGGTGGTCAGCATGCTTCTAGAAACATATTCTCCAAAAGGATACATATTACTTTTTTAAACGGCCTTCTCTTATGTCTTTCGAGTTCCAATTTGACACATGATGTATCCCACAAAAACATGACTGATTACACATTTTTAGTCTGTACACATACATTCTAGTTGATCAGTTGCCAGTACTTTTTCCTATGAGCAAAACATCATGTATTGTTCTGGAAGGACGAATTAACAGACTTGAAGCGTGCTTCAGTAAATCGTGTATAATGGAGGATTTCAACCCCATCAAGGGACAATGTAGATACACAATGTTTTCAAAACACTTCCTGGCGTTTGAGGATTTTGCTTTTTGTGTGGAGTGAAGCATTATATAATTATTTACGCTAGAATAAGTGCTAAAAAGACAGGCTGTCCAAATAAACACATCTATAGAGTGACTACAGTTTTCCAATAGTAATTTAACTTCACTGGAAAGTCCAAATGCCAGGGAGCTTAGCACAAAATGCTGCAGTTTTCCAGCTGCACTAAATCTATGTCAAATTGGAACTTGCAACAGAACCACCACATTATCAAGGAGTTAAGGGCTATTAGTATATACTGTCAACTCGATTTTACTGTTATGTTTCATGTAAGGACTTCCTTTATGAATAGCTTAGCAGTCAGGAGCACTTTTTGTAAACATCTAAGGTTAAGTAGTCTCTCTCTCTCTCTCTCTCTCTCTCTCTCTCTCTCTCTCTCTCTCTCTCTCTATATATATATATATATATATATATATGATCTTACCCTTCTTTCCCCATTCACAACACCCTAGTTCCCTTTTCAAAATTATCCATTTTTTTTCAATTGTAACTTCCGGCGTAGAGCCAAAAAGACAGCATGATGAATATATTTAAGCTGTATGCTGCAAATTCTGGTATTGTAAGAACATTATATGTGGAATAAATTCCATTCCCAACATGAAAAGACATGAATTAGTTAATAATAATAGCAATAAAGAGCAAAAAAAAAAATTTGGAAAATTTTGTTCCATTTCTTCGGGTTTCCCCACGTCGTTCTTGCAATAAGAGAAGTCCAAATGGAGTAAAGAAGGTGGTGCCTTCACATATATGTCCCGTTTAAAGCCTAGTGAAAGCAACAATAGGAGTCCAAGACGAGAAAACAAAAGTTTAAGGCATTGTAGAAGGTAAGATAATCTATATTTGTAGCATGCTCAGAGTTCAAAAGATCAGTAGTAAGCAGCATATGATTTTAAACTTTTCATCTCAGAAAACAATATGCTCACCAGAGCAGATAGGGAGAACAGCAATAGACATTCCTATGAAAGAAAAAGCAGCTGCTCCTCCAGCCAGACCATCAAGTCCATCAGTCAAATTTATTCCGTTTCCCATGGCAACAAAGCAAAAGGCAGCAAAAACTAGATAAAATTTTCCCAAATACAGGAGCCCTACAGGTGGGGGTAAGGGAATTAACAACTTCCTGCAGAAAAAGTGGCAAATAAGTCAACTACAAATTTCTTGTAGTACCCAATTGATGGATTAGTTGTAAAAGCTTGCCACTATTTTTTTTTTGTATGAATTTTGTACCATTTTGATTCCGATAAGAGTCAAATGCAGTATATAATCCATGCCGCCGACCCTAGAAGCTGGGATAAGGCGTATATGATGATGACCCAATTGATGGCAAAAAAAGTACTAAATTGAGTGTTGTTTATATTTGTTTACTCCAATTCTTGTTATTTTTGTGTTTTGGGACCTACATTTAGTGAAAATTTGGAGATTGTGGGCCCAATGTGGTTAACCATAACAGGTGGGATGGAGGACTGAGCAGGTCACATGACCACCGGAGTCTTCCTGAAGGCCCAGGAACAGCACAAGTGTGTTGGTCCACAGTCCTGCCAAAAGAGGCATTGGTCCATTAGTATGAAACATTGGGGCGCCCTTAATTAGGGCACAATAAGAAAGTCCAAGCCATTAGAACACAATTAGATTGTTAATTGGCTTGAGAAATAGGCCACCCAGAGATGTAAGTTTTTTTTCTTTGATTCTTACACATAGGGATCCAAGTTGCCGGCTCAGCATACAAGCTAAGACCAACAAGCATATGCTGAAGGGAGAGACGGCACAAAGCTATAGCCATAAGTCGGTACAAAAATTATATATTGGTTTGACTTCTAGTATGTATAAATCACTAAAATTCGATACCAACAAGAAAATTTTCTGTATATTACCATTTTGGAAAACCAAATAGGACTATCAATATGTAATGCAGGGAGTAGTTCTCTAGATCAGTATAATAAAAAACCAAGTAGACCGCTAATATTAAATACCTATTTAACACCTGTAACTTTCAAATAGTATAACTTCTTCCCAAGATTAAATTAGACTAAGCAATTTTAGAACGTTGTGGACCTCAAAAGACAAACCCAAAACACTAAAGAATACGTCGAACGGAGTTCTAAAGTTCAAACTATGACGAATTGTGACCGACAAGATCCAATCGGATATCAGCGGCACAATCCAAATCCATGCAAAAATGTTTGGTATTACTCCCTCTGTCCATAAAACAGTGACTGCATTTCAGAAATTACGGATACACAAAAAAGTGACTGGATCTGCCCTACAGGCCAATATATTCTCAGAAACGTGAATGTGCAGTGGTAAGCATAGGACTGAAATGCTATGGGCCCTACGGGTCAATAAATTTACCCCATTTTCCAATTCTGTCGCTTTTATTTGGACGGAGGGCGTATATCAACACTATACCGGATGCCACAGAAGTTACATCAGACAATATATGGCTTTATGTTTTAAAAAATAGAAGATGACTGAAATAAGAGTAAACACAAAGTAAACATAAATCCATAAATCACCATTGCTGAGACATGGATCTTAAGTGTAATTGAGGTGACACTAACCAGCTCTCAGCAATTTTTGTGATAAACGACAAAAAGATATGATAGCCTTTATAGATGTGAATGTATCTGAATTAAATGAATTCAACATAAGGTGGACACCATTTATAAATGACAAACAATTGACCATGTAGAAAACATATTACTACGAATGTTCAGGTACATTTTTTGAGAATCCCATAATCCAGAAGACAAGAATGCGCAGAGCAGCAACAGGATCCGACATTAGGTGTTCAAAAAAAAAAAGAGAAAGAAAAGAAAAATGCCTAAATTTTAGATTGATATGAGGGGATCATCTTTTTTTTATGTGAGTGAAAGAGAAAAGAAAAGGAAGTTAGGCAATTTAACCCTATTATCAATAATACACGCATACGTTACCATTAAAAGTAATGTTGATCAGATTGGATGTGAGAAAATATACATGCTGTAGGGAGTCGATATATCTGTGAGGTTCAACCATAAGGAAAAGCATATGCCTACAGCTACCTGTTCAACACCAATATACAAAGCAATAAGCAGCATACATATAGGTCATGCATGAACATATACAACAAGAAAACAACAGAGAGGAGATAGTTGAATGCCGAAAAGAACCTACTTGCAGCAAAAATTTAAACCAAGGTTGCAACCCATAGTTGTGATTTTTCAGTAAACTCAAAATATCGTCAAGAAACCCGATAGCGGCATATGCGAGGGTAGCACCTGCAGCACCACAAACTTCTACAGAAGATTGGCCAGCAATAGCTATTGCAACAGTAACTCCAATAGGAATGAAGAAAAGTCCTCCCATTGTAGGTGTTCCTTTCTTGGAGGAATGCAAGATGGGGCCTTCTTCTCTAAGAATCTGAAAAACCTTCAGATAATTCAGCAAAGGGATGCATACAAATCCCCCAATTGATGCAAGAACTGCTGCTATAAAAAAGGGTCGTGTCAAGTAAAATGCAGGAAAGGGTAATCTAACAACTTTCCATGAACAACAATCCACCAATAAGAGAAGTAAACTCAATGAGATCAGCAAGCCACTGTTGATTAGGATTCCTTGCAGAATTCTGCCACAAAAGATAATCAACCAATCAAGGCTACATTGTAAACAAGTAATTAGCTACAAGAATATTTCTAAACGGCCTTGATTGCAAAAATGTTATCAAGTAGAAACTACGTTCTCAGAATCAAATGGCTAGTAATATAATCTTTTATGTTAAGTGTTTTTTTCTAAGACGTGGGGAGGCATGGACAGGCACAAAAGTAGCTTCTTCGATGCCACGGTTTTTTTTTTTTGGTTTGAACATCTTTGTAAAAAAGAAGGTTTCAGGTTCTCAGCCTATAGATGAATCAGATAAAGTGATCTATGGGAAACTGTTCACCGCCATTCAACGTAAGCCCACTGACCATGCCTCTAGCAGTAACAGTAACTTCACCAATCAGCATTTAGTCATCTATCTGTCCCAGGCTCTTTTATGGACCAAACACTGAAGGAGCTTGACACAAAAAGTTTACCTAATGAATAGAATGTTTCACCCTTATTATTTAGCCTTCTATTACCAACCCTCTTTATTTAAGAAATTTCATAAAAAAGTCAATATATACATTTCCTTACCTGCGATTCCTGTGTCTACTATGCATAGATACTAGACGAGCAGTCACTGTCAGATCCATGTTGGATGTGTCAACTCGGGTGCTCGATTTACCATTGAAGTCTGTATCAGTGGTAGGAACTATAAGAAGCTCGGTATCACTTTCCTCGCCTTCACTTGAAGAAATCACCCTGAAGCCATCTCCAGACATCGTCCCATTATCCTCAAAATCATCAAATGACGTAAAATCGACTGAGTCCTGATCAGAAAAGAAGCAAGCATTTTCCAAAGACAGGATCAGCAACAAACTTCCAGCAGAACTGTATAAATGCTAAAACAATTACGTGAAATGTTTTTTTTTCTTCTTTGAATATTTATACCTAAATTCCATCTTTATTCAATGATTTCGCCAACACTTGTTTATGTGAGAAAATGGAAACAAAACGTCTCACTTTTAAATCAGCAACATTTCCACATTCGTGTAAAAGAAGTGATTCGAAAAAAAAAATACTCCCTCCGTCCGGAATTATTTAGTTCATTTTGAAGAACGTTATGATGATGAAGAGGGAGTAAATAAAAGCGCGACAATCTAAAGGCAATTTTCCCACTACACGATACAGTATTAGAGAGAAAAAGGAAGTGAATACTATATGCGTTACAGATGGGTAATCATGAGAAAATTAAGGAATATATGATGGTATGGCTGGTGCAGGTACCCAATCCATGGCCGCAATCCAGCTTGATTTCCTGCATAGTTTGCTTGGAGATGCATCGCCATGAAACTGCGCAGAAAGAGAAACGGAATCATATTGATCACAAAACCCAACACAGGAAATGGCGTTTGTAGATGGTCATCAACAAATGCATCGGCTACCATCCATCATTAGAAGAAGAGTAAAAGAAGATGAATAAATAAACAGGAACATTGAGTAGTAGTAGTACCTTGAAAGAAGAAGAAGAAGAAGAAGGGAAAGAGAGGTGGTGCAGAGGGAAGGAGGAAGAAGAAGAAGGGATTGGAGAGGGGAAGTGGAGGGAAGAGGGAAGGAGGTCTAGAAAAGGGGATCGGCGGAGCCCCCCTAGCCCTAGGGGAGGGATGATGGGACGCGGATTCGCGGCGGAGCGCATCGGCAACAACAACGACAAGAAGAACAGAAGCAGCAGAAGAAGACCGAAAAAGAAGCAGAGCTCTTTCTACACATCTCTCTAGCGTGGGTCCCACAAGATGCGGTGGGACCCATCCACTGTTGTCAACAGGTTGAGTGTTGGGGGGGGGAGGCGGGTACTCCAAAGTCCAAAATCCCGAATGAGACGCAACACCCTACATTTTATTTGGTCAGGCTATAGCCGCAATGGGAAAGGATTAAAATGCGCTTTGCTTATGCTCGTCAGCATGCATCGTCGCTCTTCGATCCATTGGATCGAGATCTGGCGGTATGCGTTAATTGAAGGGGAAGGTAGGTGATTTACAACGGCCCGTCACTAGTATAAACGCGGTCTCACGGATCTGCGGTGCCGCCGCATGCAAAACAAATGTGAGTATTTTATTTTTTTGCTGTTGCGGCGCATGTAAATTGAGGCATTGCTTTGACCCCCATTTATCAAACCAATTGATGTGTGCGAGACTGCGAGTTGTCCGGGCTTGGACATCTCGTTCGCCATCGTTTGGAAGTTCTGAAAGAGCTGGAAGGTTATCTAGTCGTCCATGTTCCTCGTGAGGAGCAGTGGTATAGAAGAGCGCCAGAGTTTTTTGCGGCCGTTTCCACTCCGAAAAATATGGATTTTTCACGAAACACCTCTAGATTTTTCGGAGTGGATGTTTGGCATTTTTCACTATCCAAACGGCTTATTTCCTGTTATTGTTGAGGGTGTCTGTTTCCTGGTTTCTTTGATGTTTCTTTGTTCTGTTTTTTGTGCAATGGAGTAAATTTCAAAAAATAAAATAAAATAAACGACAGTTCTACAAACAATATGAATCATTTCCTCTAGGTTGGATTCAAATTCCATGTCCAGGAAAATATGTACATTCTTGCAATGTGCATCTTATGTGGTAACCTACTTGCAGAGTATAACAAAACTTTCAACTTACATGGTAACCACAAGAAGCTCGTCAGCCTCTTCATCATCCTAACTTGCACATGCCTACAAAATAGATATCAGATATACCAACCCTTTCGGTTAATGGATATATATATATATGAGAAAAGTTTAAATGTGATCGCTCTCATATGGGTTATATGAGGCCACTTTAAATCGTAGCCTTTGGATCTTAATCTGACGGCTATCAATAGCTATAATGATCTCACATATTCTCTGATGTAACACACTTACCTATCCACTGATTTGATATCCACCCTCCGATAGGAATCTGATGCAGACACGCCATCTACAACGGAGAAGAACGAGGCTAAACTAGAACAAAATAAATAAACATAAACTAATCTATGATTCTCATTGATAATCCCGTTTTGGCCATAGGCCTTACATATATAAAGAGTAAAAGTAGTCTAATCCTAATAGAAGTAGTAAATCCTAACTAGGAAATCATATTAAAGAATGAATCATATTCCTAATAGAATTAATAAAGGCTAATTGAGTTCATAACATTCCACCAACGCTTCCGCATCACCTCGTCCTCGAGGTGCTCATTTTACTGCAGCAAAGGTGAAAATGGGCGAGACTCAACTCTAGCAAAATATGGCAGTCAAGCTGAAGGTGGTGGCTTTGGAAGAGGCGGCAGCGTTGACAGAACCAAAGGCACCATGGTCGGCTGACTGGGCTCGGGGATCTCATCCAGAGGTGTACCAGGTTGGATAAGAATCTAGTGATCATATGCACGAGGAGGAGGTGGTCCATGAGGCTCCTCAAAAATAGCATGATGCTCCTCAAGTAAGGTGGCAAAATCCGATGAAATAGTCATGGATTCAGGAACATTAACTCCCGGGTGGTGCTGTAGCAAGTAGCCATGACAATGATAATGACCAAGTATCGTTGTAGATTCTGCAGACTGAAGATGGACCGGTGGTTGAGCAGTGATACGTACTGGTTTGCCCCCATAAGTAAAGTCCATGGTTATATGGCGAAAATCTCAAGAAAAAGGGCTCAAATCCTCAAGCCACTGAATACCGAGGACTACATCAGCCCATTGGTGGGAAGCAAGTATAAGTCCATAATATAAGACTGGCCCTGTAACTGCAAATCAACTTTAGAGCAAACACCGGAACTCTTGAGACAATTATCATCACCAATCAACACATCAAAAGTCTCAGAGTCTTGTATAGGATAGCCCAGACGACAAGCAACACGGTCATTAATAAAATTATGGGAACTCCCACTATCAATCAAAACTGAAACCAGTTGTTTATTAATCAACCATTTGACGCGCATAGTACGTGGAGTAAAAGTACCAGAAAAGGCCCACAAAGTAATTTACATCTAACAAACCTCAATAGAGGTCAAATCCTCCTCAACAAGATTAACACAAGTGTCATCCGTATAATCAGCATCATAACACTCATCAAGCATATAGAATTGACGCATAGTGCAGCGATGTCCAGGGGCATATTTTTCATCACAATTGTAACATAATCCTTTAGAATGTCGATCAGTCATCTGCGAAGGAGTAAGTTGACTAATAGGAGGAGTTGATGAATTATCAGGTGGTTGAGTAGCACGTGGCTGGCCAGATGACGGAGGCAGGTGGGAAGAAGAAGGCTTAGAGAAAGAACGCCCCAACTGAATAAGCTTTTCCTCACAAACACGAGCCACACGCATCGTTTATGTCAAGGATACATGTGGAAAAGACTGAAACTCAGCTTTAATATCCGCTCGTAAGCCTGCTTCAAAAACTCCCATAAGTGTATGCTCAGGCCAGCCTTGAACACAATTGACCAATTGCTCGAACTCATCCTGATAGTCTTGAGCTGACCCACGCTGGCGAATCTGAGGAAGTAGGCTATTTTAATTTGTATAAGCAATTTGGCCAAAGCGTAGACGAAGGGCTTGCTCAAACTCATCCCATGTAGAATATGGGTGATGCTCCAAATACTGGTCCACCCAATGCATAGCACGCCCTTCCATATGAAAGGAAGTCAACTCACAACGCTCATAAGCTAGGGCCCGATGAAAGTGGAAGAAGCATTTAGCACGTGAAATCCACACATCTGGATCGCGTCCATTAAATACAGGAAACGTGACATGTACCGGCTAATCCTGGACAATGCCCTCCCAGTCAATAGGGGCATTCGCGTATTGACGGTCCACGACCACGACCACGATTGCGCCCTCCACGTCCACGGCAGTCAACATGATATGGAAACTCCTCATCAAATGCATAATAATCGTCCGCATTAGCATAAAGAGGGGGACCCCCAGTAGGGCCCACGTGGCCAACGTCCGATGGATGAACAAGCTGGAATTGGGCAATGGGCTAGGTCGGCTCGTCAGCAGAGGTATGAGGTCCGGTTCTGGGGAACAGGCCAGGACCGGGTATAATGGGTTCGTCCGGACCCGCATGAAGAAAACCCGAAGGCACCCCCGAGCCCTGGTGGGGAGAGATTAGGGTAGGGTGGGGAAGGTCGATCAAGGCGGTGGCGGCTAGAGGGCAAGGAGGCTGGGGTTGTGGCGGTGGCCACCAGAGCTCCCCATAAGCGCCGATCGAAGATATAGTATCGACGCGCATGTGTTGGGAAAGCCTGGCGAGAGGTAAGGTGGAGGCGGCTAGAGGGAGAGGACCGGAGGAGGGAAATGATCCGGAGGAAGGATGTAGCGGCCATGAGGAGGGTGGGGAAGCATCGGGAAGCGGAAAGGCGCCACCTTTGGCAAGGGGGCACTGCCGATCGATGGAGGAGACGAGGTGGGAAGGAGGGACCGGAGTCACCATCGACGGGGGAGGCTGTGCCACGGGAGCCGATGTCTGGCGGGGCATCGCCACGGGCTCCGTCAGACCCGGCAGAGAGGGCGGCAGCAAAGAGGCGGCTGCGACGACACCGGTGAGCGGACGAAGGGACGGCACCAGACAAAGCTGAGCCCATCGTGAGGGTTCCCGCCGGGGCTAGGCCCTGCCAAGGCGGCATGCCGGCCGGTGGCAAGTGGGTGCCGGCGGGGAAAGACGGCGGTGGAAACCAGGATGGAGAAGTGTCGTAGCTCGGAGGTGGAGCCAACACCGTTTGGCGATGCAAGGACAGCAACAGCTCCTCAAAGCGATGGTTGGACTCCGCGATCGTATTCTCTCAAATCGGTAAAGTTCTTCTCTTGCGCATCAAATTTTGCTTCCAATTGGGTAATACGGGTAGTCTCATGTGGGAGGGTAGTAATGGGGACATCGTGAAAGACCGATGGCGTCGGCATCATGGACGAAGGTCCGGAGGACGTCGGCAGTGAGTCAGGACTCTTCCGACGGTCGCCTGTCATGGCGACAGTAAGGGTGGGAACCAGGGTCAAAAACGGCTCTGATCCAATGATGTAGAAACGGCGTCTACAATAGAGAAAAATGAGGCTAAACTAGAACAAAATAAATAAACATAAACTAATATGTGATTCTCATTGATAATCCCCTTTTGGCCATAGGCCTTACATATATAAAGAGTAAAAATAGCCTAATCATAATAGAAGTAGTAAATCCTAACGAGGAAATCATATTAAAGAAGGAATCCTATTTTTAATAGAAGTAAGAAAGGCTAATTGAGTTCATAACAGAATCCAACGGCTATAACGAGAGAGAGAGAGAGAGAGAGAGAATGGTTTACATGAGATCGTTCTCCTATAAGGAGCATGAGGCCAATCTTTATAGCCGTTAGATTCCGATCGAAGGATGGATACCAAATCAGTGGGTAGGTGAGTGTGTCAATTCAAGAGTTAGGTGGGATCATTATAGCTATTTGTAGCCGTCAGATCAAGATCTGATGGCTACGATTTAAAGTGGCCTCATATAAGCTATATGAGAGCGATCTCATTTAAACTTTTCCTATATATATATATATATATATATATATACATATATATATATATATATATATATATATATGAGATGAGTTTACATGAGATCGTTCTCATATAAGGAGCATGAGGCCAATTTTTATCACCGTTAGATTCTAATCGGAGGGTAGATATCAAATCAGTGGGTAGGTGAGTGTGTCACATCAAGGAGTGGGTGAGATCATTATAGATATTTGTAGCCGTCAGATTAAGATCCAACGGCTACAATTCAAAGTGGCCTCATATAAGCAATATGAGAGCGATCTCATTTAAACTTTTCCCTATATATATATATATATATATATATATCAACAACTCGTATTAGGTTATACAAAAAAAACATCTCATATTAGGTATCTGACTATAGTTGGGAAAGCATAAAGTCTATTAACATCACTTAGTAAGAGTTAACCACTCCCTTCCATCCTGTTTTAATAACTCCATTTGAAAAGACATTAATTTTTATCGAATGGTGTAAACCCCTATGGGGAGGGGGGGCTTAAATTGTGTTCAAAATCAATTTAAATTGTGGGAATGTCTTAATTCCCAATGGAGCTATTAAAACAAAACGGAGGGAGCATTACATATGGTTATTATAAGAATTTTATAGTTATTGTTAGAAGATGTAATATTCTTATTTTTGTGTTAACATATATTCTATTTCTACCGGTCCTTGGATGTTGTAGCACCATATTAATGATTGCTACTCCCAAATATGCCTCTTACGTTAATAAACTTGGAGGAAGATTTTGATCATACATGATCATCATTTTATTTTAGAGCGTCAATAAATACCTAGTTGTAAATATTTCCCGACACTGTGGTGCAAACAAAGCGTGAGGCATATTCAATCACACTTAAATGTTGTTTAATTGAAATATAACTGTGTCTGACTCAAAACAAGCCACTTTCTTGGCAGATTTTCGGCATGTCTTTCTTAACCGAATTGTTTAATTCTATTAAACATTTTAGTAGTTTACATAACTAGGAGGTTTTTCCATATTACCTGCCCAATAAGCCCGGATTGCTATATTACCTAGTTTTTGTAGGCTCATGCCATATAACCTAATTTTGACACTTAATCTTCCCATTTTGTCCTCTTGAACCCTAACCCTAAAAGTTTTCTATAACGTTTATATCATTTTATGTTTTACACTTCAACGAATCATATCTATTTTATTTCTAGTCCATTTTCACTTAATTTTTTTTTCGTTCTTTCTTATTTTTAGTGTTATTTCTTATCATGAAGAAATCATAAATATCTTAAAATAATATTTAAAAACTATAACAAAATATATAATAAATAGTATGCAATATCCCAACATATAAAGTTAAGCTATCATCATGATAAGTAAGAGCACTAAAATTAAAGAATAATGAAAAAAATGAACAAAAACGGATCATAAATGAAGGAGATATGAATTGTTAAAGTTTGTCCTAAAAAATGCTGTGTATTTGATTACACAAAGCTATTGTGTATTTGCATTCATTATACTATTACAATATTCAATTAATCATATCTCTTTCATTCCTTATCCGTTTTGTCCATTTTTTTCTTTTTTATTTTTAATATTTTTTTATGATGATGATATTATGATGATCTTGGGATAATATCTAAAAAATATAATATAATCAATGATAAATAACATGCAATGTCTCAACATCCTTATGATATCATTATTATAAGAAAAAAATATTAAAAATAAGGAAAAATATAAAAAAATTGGACAAGATACGGATGTAGGAGATGTAAATCGTTAAAACTTATCAAAAAAAATACTATTGTGTATTCGATTACACGATTCAATTAATCATATCTCCTTGATTTAGAAGCTTTTAGGGAATCAAATAAAACGTTTTTGCATCTAAGAAACAATAGCTTATTGCACCATTACTGTCTCCAATGTAATTAGTCTGAATGAGTTGTTGAGTGTAATTTTTTTTCTAGTCTTTTTGGAGGATGATAATCTGTCCAACAAAGCTGAGGTGGAGGATTTTGGTTGGACTGGGTAATGGACGTCAGCATTGAAGATTTTTTTCCTCTGGTTTAATAAAAAAAAACCTTGTAGTAGGAAGTTGTGTTGGGGGGCCGGTAGGTGAATGGCAGGAACTGGACGAAGGCCGGGTCGGTCAGTGGTGGACAAGAGTGACGGTTGGGTACGACGGCGGAGGAATGATGTTTGACTGCGACGCTTTTCATGCCCTCCTCGTTTACATTCAAATGCATTGAACTACGACTTTCGTTTCTGTTTTTGTTGGAGGAGCCCACAGAAAAATTAATTTAAACTAAAATCAGCCTATCATCTTTTAATACTATTAATGATTAATAATACGAGTATTAAACTGCAAAGATTGCGTTAATAAAAAGGGAAATGATTAGTCAAAGTTACACCAGCTCGCTCGGGGGACTTTGTTTGCATACTCCACCGTCTCAGCCTATTGCAATCTCACCATCTTTCACCTGTTCAAACTTCAAACCTCCTTACAAAAAAAGAGGCAGTGGGGGAGGCGGATGGAGAGAGGGGTCAAAGCTTGAATGAAGATTTGAAGCAGAGGAGGAAGCAAAGTCCAAATCTCATTGGGAAGCAGAGTCTAGTGGTTGGGGGAGGAAGGAGAGGAAACAGAGAGGAAGAATCCCGAGAGAAAGAGAGAGCCCAAACACAGACGACTTGGTAAAACCTTGGACTCCCTCATCCACAATGCCACCTTTTAGCTCCTCCCTCTTTCCTTATTCTTCTTCTTCTTTTTCTTTTTAAATATATTGAGTGCAACTTCATGACTATCTTCTTCTTCTTCTTTCCATGGCTCAAACCGCGTTTCCAAGCGCCGAATGGCGTCAGTGATGCAACCAAGACTTTTTTTTCAAATGTGTTTCCAATGTGAGGAAGACAAGAAATTAATATATTCATTTATTATTCAATTCTATCTCCATTTCCTTGTTTCTTCCCTCACCCCTTCCCTCTCTATCTCCCCCCTCCAATATCACAGCATATGTTTCTCCTTGTTCTTCTTCTTCCTATTTTTTGTTTCAGTTTGGTGGTTGTCTAAGACTCACCTTCCTCTTGTTCATCCTCTTCTTCTTATTGACTTTACCCTTTTTTTTTTCTCCTCGTTCTGCGTTTTGGAGCTGTATTAATAGCATATACTCTATTTGATTCTATTTACTGGAAGTTTTTGAAGTTTTCGTCTCTGGGTCTTACAGATTCTCAGCTTCAACAAAAGAGATTGCTTCTCCTTCTCAATTCATTGTTTTTTATCATAAATTGTTTCTGGGTCTTGCTGGTTTCATTCCATACCCCTGCTCACCAGGCAACAACAAGAAGACCTCCTTGAAATGATTTGTTCCAAGAAGTCCATCTTTCTTCTGCTCTTCTTCTCCTTCCTTGTTTTTGGCTCTTGTGCCTCATTTGATTCCAATGAGACTCGCCTCCATGGGATCAAATTTCCCGACCACCCGAGCTTCAACTCAGTCACCGCCGTCATTGATGGTGGTGGCTGCCAGATCGGAACCACCACCACACTTGACTCGCCTCCAACTGTACCAGCTGCGGCCTCCTCCGACAAGAAGCAGCCACCCCTGAAGCTCCATCTCAAACACAGACATCCCACCCAGGGGACTGAGGCCTCCTCAAAAACGGACTCTTTCAAAGCTTCCACCCACCAAGACCTCGCCAGGATCCACACCCTCCACCGCAGAATCACTGAAAAGAAGAACCAGAACGCCCTCTCAAGGTTGTCCTCCCCCACCCCCATTAGTCAACCAGACCAGAAGCCTCACCCCAATAGGAAGAAGGAAATTAAGGAAGAAGAAGCCGTGCCCGTCACCACCAGCCAGATGGTGGCGACGCTCGAATCCGGCGTCAGCCTCGGCTCCGGCGAGTACTTCATGGACGTCTTCGTAGGGACCCCGCCAAAGCACTTCTCCTTGATTTTGGACACGGGAAGCGACCTCAATTGGATCCAGTGCGTCCCCTGCCACGACTGCTTCGAGCAGCAGGGCCCCCACTACGACCCCGCACACTCTTCTTCCTACCGCCCCATCGGCTGCCGGGACCCCCGCTGCCACCTCGTCTCATCGCCGGACCCGCCGCGGCCATGCAAGTCCGACAACCAGACCTGCCAGTACTACTACTGGTACGGCGACCAGTCCAACACCACCGGGGACTTTTCGCTGGAGACGTTCACGGTGAACCTCACCAGCCACGCCGGGGAGCTCGAGTTCCGGCGGGTCGAGGACGTGATGTTTGGCTGCGGCCACTGGAACCGGGGGCTCTTCCACGGGGCGGCTGGGCTGCTCGGGCTCGGCCGTGGGCCCCTGTCCTTCTCTTCCCAGCTCAGATCATTGTACGGCCACACCTTCTCCTACTGCCTGGTCGACCGGAACAGCGACCTCAACGTGAGCAGCAAGCTCATATTCGGCCAAGACGAGAGCCTCATGAGCCACCCCAATTTGAATTTCACATCGCTGGTGACTGACAATCCGGCGGTGGACACTTTCTACTATGTTGACATCAAGGGGATCAAGGTGGGGAATGAGCTTCTCAACATTCCACCAGAGACATGGAAGATATCAGCTGAGGGAGCTGGCGGCACCATTGTTGATTCCGGCACGACGCTTAGCTATTTCGCCGACCCGGCGTACAAGCTGATCAAGGATGCGTTTGAGAAGAAGGTGAAGAAGGAGTATCCAGTTGTAAATGATTTCCCGGTGCTGAATCCATGCTACAATGTGTCTGGAGTTGACAAGCTGGACTTGCCCGACTTCGCAATTCAGTTTGCAGATGGAGCTGTGTGGGACTTTCCAGTTGAGAATTACTTCATCAGGCTTGATCCTGAGGAGATTGTGTGTTTGGCCATCTTGGGTACTCCCAGCTCATCCCTTTCCATACTTGGCAACTACCAGCAACAGAATTTCCATATAGTCTATGACACAAACAAGTCTAGATTGGGTTTTGCACCTATGAGATGTGCCGAAGTGTAGCAAAGAGACTGCTACTCCGCCATGGAGATTTTAACATTGCCGATCGAGGGGGAAAAAGTGGAAACCTGTCAAAGTGAAGGGATTAGGGGCTGGTTTGCAGTTTTGTTCAAAACATTTCTCTCTAAGGAGAGACAAAAGAATTTCGTTTGCATTTTTTTTTTCTCATTTTACACTTGTGGAACGAGCTTGCAGTGATTTTACTGATTTTGTACTTGTACATGTGAACAATACATTGTTGTTAAACATTCTCTGATATGAAAAATTGGGGGGTTCAGTTCTTTGGTCCTCCACCCCCAGCCTCAAATGAAAAAAACAATAATAAAAACTTGGGACCAGGATGGAATTGGCTGATTTCTTCAATTTTTCCTTCTCGAATATCAAGAAGAAATATTATTATATATTGATGTTTCTGAAGTACATTCCCATATTCATTTCTCTCCAAGTTCATTCTGTATTTTTAAAGTATCATTTAAAGGTTCAAGGAAGAGTTCAATCCAACAGGCAACAGCTAGTTTAATTTGTTCATTTTAATGTGCAAAAGTTAAATAATCACTGGCGCACAACAGGCCACCGGTCTTCTCGATAAGTATGCCTCCAAAACGGCAAAACTTCGCCCCTCCAGATACGGGCTAGTTTTTCTAAAGTTGATGATTCAATATTAAACTAAAGTTTGGCACCAATCTTTGTAGCGTGTATGCTTTTATTCTTCGTGAAGAACGGTAGGCGAAATACAACTAGAATCTCCCAAGCCCACGTTCTTATCGTTGGAAGTTTTTCTTCTGCTTGGTAGCTTTTAGGGCTTCCCTACAGGCGTTTGAAAAGTCGGATGGAGCTACATCAGCACGCAAACACCTGGGCTGATCCCTTTGACTAGGGCACCAAAGAAAGAGAGTCAATGGAATTTATCTGATACAAAGTCTTCTACGGTTTACTTTTGTCATAACAAATTGTCGGGTACCCAAATCAAGATAGATGGGATCAATGTCCCCAGTGTCTCATTTTCTTGGCTGGGGCGACTGAATGCTCAAAGGTCAAGTCATATGAAGACTAGAACACTGGGTCAAGTCACTGCAAAGCCATGCCATGCCAGCGCATCTGATAAGGGATACCAATCTATTTCGGATGACAAAGACTGGATTTTTTTGGCCATACTACTGAATTGTTGCGTTTGCACAGATACAAATTTCAGGCATTACATAGCCATACGTATCAGGTTTTTCCATGCAAATATGATCCAAACGTTCAAAATGCTTTGATCTTTTTGGGAAAGATATTTATTTACCATACATCTCCCCCAAAACTAAAGAACAATTGCATTTCCATCTCTATACAGTACACACTAAACTAAGGAATGGCCCAAGTTAACCTGCAAGGGGTTCATCAATCTTGCTATTCAAATCTTGCAAACCGCATACCACATTTGCCGGCACGGCAATGTTCATCATCTTCGGATAAGGTAAATTCAAATCTGTAAGTGTGGAAGCATATTACGACTTTAGGATTGTAAAAAGGGGTTTATATAGTATGCAAAAAAAGTAGCTAATTGATTATACATTCACCAATAAAAACACTCACTTTGCATGATGCCTTTAAAGGTTTCCTGAAAAGGCACATCAACATGTAGAAATAAGAAAGAGAAAAACAGTATAAAGTATCTGATTTACTAGATAATGCCCAAAAAAGCAGAAAACTAAAGCAGAAGGAAGGTGTGTGAGCAATTAGTCTCAGAATAAGATATGAAAGAAGCAATGTGTTAGTATAAGGGCTTCTGTACTAAACAAAACAAAACCACTTGCCAATAAAACGAGAAAAAAAGGAAAACAGGATTAAATAATCAGTGATTCAGTACAAAGGTAGTTCAAGATGAGCAAGAGCTTTGTAAGAAGATCAAGAAGTGGAAAAATTAAGGAATAAGGAACTTGAAATTCGAGCTATCTTCCTAAATCCTTACAACATGGTTGCAGCCTGCAGGGCTCGGCTTAACGATTATAAAGAGAAACCTCTATTTAGGACAATCAAAGGCCTTGGTACTTAAAGGCAAATATGAAATGGGAAGCAGATTCACTGACACATGAATTACACTCAACCTAAGAGTGGATCAGAGGAAACATCTGCACGTCACAGATGTTCATGCATATGGCTACACTCCCCTGCATCTTCCTAAAGATGTATGCATTTATTGACTAATATGTCATGCTAATGTGGCACACATGAATTAGAATGCCATTTGTTGACACTTATCCAGAAACGTGGATCAGCTTAAGACAACTTTCACATAATAACTGCAAGAGAAGTAATACTTCTAGATAATGTAAACTGCACATTCCTTCATATAATTTCTTGTATAAATCTGTTTGTGTTGCCCTTTTCAATTATTGGACATTTTTTATAGTGTAATAAATAGTTGTATAAATAATAAAAGTATTTTTTCCCTTTTGACATTTTTCTTAAGGGTCTGTTAGAGAGAAAAAGAAAGAAAACTAAAAAACAGTAATATGAGAAAAAGAAAGAAAAAAAAGAAAAGGAAATGAGGGAAAGAGAAACGTTTCTCGCTTTTTCTCACCGTTTGAGAAAGAGAAAGGCATAAGACAGTTTTCTTGTGGTCCCCACTTGAGAGAACCCAGATCTTCCAAACACTCAAAAAAGAAAACCAATTGACTTTTCATTCTTATTCTTTTCCTTTCTGGCTAACCAAACACACACTAAGTGGTCGAATTTTTAAACCTCACTTTACGTTATAAAAGATGAAAGATAAAAGATATAACACCAGACAGCATGTGACACTCTGGTGAGTTGCAAACTATAATCATAATGCAAACTATGATGATGAAATATCTATAAATATTAATGGCAATGTGTAATTACAGTAACAAGGTTCTATCAACACCATGAATGCTATGGATGGACGAAATCAAGTATAGCAGAACAGGAGAGTACCCCCTAGAGGTCTCCATTTCCCCCAGTGAGAGCCGTATATATCCAAAATGTAGGGATTATTATAAGTTTTCGCTTTTAAATTTCATGTTTTATAATTCATTCTTCTTTAAAACTCCTCAACACGTGTAAATTTATGATCTAAAAGAATTTGAAACATGCACTTTCTTAAAAGAACACCTTATCTTTTGTCAAACGGGGATTGTACAGCATCTCTTCTCCTACTGTACTAACCTGAAAAGCCATAAAAAGAAGTGAAATGAGTCAAAACCAAGTGGTCATACAAACAAATGGAATACATAACGGCATGCAAATCTTACAGTAAAGCCTTTATAGTCATGAGCAGGATAAAGCAATGTATCTTTCGGCAGGGTGAATATCTGAGAATAAAAGACAAAATAAATAACATATGATTTATGACACATTGCAAAAATAAACTTCTTTAAGACCACAACTTTACAGCTCTTATCTAGTAGTCTAACCTGTGAATGAACAGACTGGTAAAGCTGCTCGGAATTTCCTCCCTGCAGATAAAAAGTTCAAACAAAGTTTCTTCATTTCTAAATCACATCCTTTTTCAGATAATTAGAAATGTAGCATGGCTATAACTTAATGAGGTGGCTTTTCCTGTATATATATGCAGACATTTCTATCATGAAGTTCAACTTTGCTTTCTTATACAAACATAAGAAGTCTGATACATATTATTCTTGTAGTCACCAGTCAGCACTATACCTGAAAATCTGTCCTCCCGCATCCACGTATTAGTAATGCGTCCCCAGTGAAGGCCATTCTAGGATGAGGTTGTTCAGCTCCGTCCCCTGTGACATATGTAACACAACCTAATGTGTGTCCAGGGGTAGGACGAACCTGATAATGATAAGCATTGTTGAGCACATTAATTTCAAGATCGACACAACATACACCAGCTGAAAGTAAATCAACCAATCTGTATGACTGAACCTATGCTAGGAATTGATATACATGAGATAGCAAAGATTAGTTACCTCTGTGAACTATTTTAAAAGAATACATTGGGACCTTACAATCAGAATGGAATTTACATTCAATAAAAGTTCCCCATGAGAGCGTATCTCATCTGAATCATGCATAATGGGTCTGAGAAACAGGGATACAAAGGGAAAAGAAAATACGTTTCCTCCATTTAATTGTCCAGTTCAGTCTGATTTTGGCCATCTAAAACATATGTGCACATAGATGACAAGTTTGCAGGCACGATGGATAGGCTAAGAAGTAAGATCGAAAGAAGACAAGGGATTTGTTGTATAAATATTGCTCTCTGAGACCATGATTTATGACGAAAAAAGAGGGAATGATTTGTACGTGTTCAAATTAAACCTAAAAATCATATTGTATTATATACATATTTCTGTTCTTCAAGGTGGTAAACTGTATCCCAAACTTCTACTAATCATCCAGTCAAACTGATTTGAACTGACTAGACAGAGAGCACCTCATATTCAGGTAAAACTTTGTGGCCCCCAATTACATACCATCTCTAACCATCCCAGCATATTGTTTGGTCTTAAAACAAAAGTCAACATTTAACGTAAACGATCTTCATGTAAAGTTGGATTAACATATGCATGGGAATCTATCCTTCAAGTGACAGCCATATCAAGCCTCAAATGCAGGACTCGGAAAAAAAGAGAGAGCAGTAGCACAAGAATTCAGCTAATTCAATACCAAAAAAAGAAGCATTAAACAGCAAGAATCATTCGACTATATCATTCCTACCTCTAAGAAAAGACTGCCAAAATATATCTTATCACCCCCTTCAATTAGAACATCCGCTTTTGCTTTGCTTGCATTTGAAATAACAGATTTGACACTTGGCACTTTTGTCTGCAAGAAAATGCCATCCATTGGCACAAGAAGAATAATACAGGCCATAAATTATTTTCTATACAAAACGACCAATAGGTATAGAGAAATTCTCAGTGGTTAAACCACATAGCTTAAGCTTTGCAAACCAACCAGGAAATATATTATATCACAAATACTTAAAAAGGTTGATTAATGCAAAGGACATTAACCTTAATTAGGCCGGTTCCAGTGACATGATCAGCATGAACATGGGTGTTCATAGCATATATCAACTTCAGATTGAGATCCTTAACAAGAGCGAGGTCTCTGTCCACTGTCCTATCAACTGGATCAATTAACTGAAAAGAGATCAATACAATTAATTCAAAATTTAGTAGTGCTAACAGGCAGAGCAGAAAATTTCAAAAAGAGCATAAGACATGACCAAAAAATGTCTCAATTTAGTATGAAAGAAGGCACTAAAAAAAGCGCAGAACAAGATGCAACCTAGACTCGTTTTGAAGAACCTATATGCACGGTGCAGAACCACAAATTTGTTAATGGAATTATGCGGAGAACTTGGTGAAATATTAAGGAGCCACCATAAAGAATCGGAAGTTTCAAAAAGTCTAGTGCTTCATGTGGTAAGGTCATTGAAAATTTCAGGGGAAACAGTGGCCATAGGACCTCCTTAACACTCGTAGCTCTGCAACTGTAGCTAAGAAGTATAGAAGAGAAAATTAAAAAGAAAAAGGCAATTAAGTTATGGAAGTTCGACCTGCAAATTTGAGAAAATTAAGGATGTAAAAACTGCCCTACTGGAAAAGAGGGTCGCACGAAAAACGTAAGATTGATCCATAAACACTTTGTAGCACATTTAGCCTCTGCATGACATTCGCCATTACAGATATATGATTATCAAACCTTCAATACAGTAATTTATGAAAGCCCCGAAGACAAGTCGGTAGGTGAACCCCAGAAAGTATTGAAGCACAAAAATTCAATATAAAGAGAATGATAAACAAAAAGATAAAGGGGAAAAAAGCACAAGCTTATTTGAAACTATGATTTGATAATTTAGTTCATACCATAAAATTAAAGACCAGCCAATAGAAACTCAGCTTAAGTCAATGGTGTAACCAGAAAAGTAAGGCTAAAAAGGTCAAAACCAAGGGCTGCATCCAACAACAAATTCCATATTCATGTGCACACATGAAGCTTGAGAAATTTGTGGCAAGGGCACTACAATTAACGTGTTTATAGTTATGGATAAACCATCAAGTTTGAGAAAAAAATAAGACTAGCCGTGAACTACAGACACCACATTGGGGAAATTGGTAAAGCGATCAGGAAGATACACGTAAATAAAAAGAATCCGAACACCTAGAGGGAAGAGCATTTAGGAAATGTCCGGACAATGGGATTTGTTTCCAGTACTCCAAGCAACATTCCGACACCACAAATTGCAGGTATGTCAATTCAAACAGGGATCAATCAATATAAAGCAAAAAGTCAGCAGCTAAGCTCGTAGAATCAAACAGAAAAGGCACAGAAGAAGTGAGAAAGAAAAGAAGTTTGTTGTACTAGAGAGAAAAAAAGGAGAGAAGAGAGACCAAAGCAGGCCTGTCGGGGTGGCCAACATCAGCGAGCAAATAAGTGTAGGTGGAGGAGTCCTTTTCGAAGAGCTGGCGGAAGAGAAGCCTATCCGTACCCTCGTGAGACCCCATTGAGCGTATAGCAGAGAAAGAAGAAGGGGAATGCAAGCACCTGAGCCCAGGTGGTGGACAAATAAAGGAGGAGGAGAGCAGGCGAGGGAGGCGGAGACGGGAAAGAAGCATCGTGAAGGCGGAGATGGCGATGGCGGACGGGGATTTATAGGGGACAAGAAGAAGAAGAACGCGTCAGCAGGTCTCTCTCTCAGAGACTGATTCAGCAATGCATCATCATGCTACCGAGCATTAGCATTAGCATTGTCTTCTCGCCCGGTCCCAAAGAAGCTCTCTCCCTTCAGTTTTTCTTTTTCTTCGTTACAGAATAAAATACAGAGTGCGGTGCGGGGCGTGCGTGGCACACGCCCACAGGTTAGAGAGGTGATGCGCAACGTTGAAAATGACAGATTTGTCCTTTCGGGCAAAATTTCAGATTCCTCCCCATTCAATCGAGTTTGCATTCACGAATGGGTTCTCAGCGCCCCACGGTTTAGCCAGCCAACATTTCCTGTAATTCCAAAATTGCTTGCAACTTGCAAACGGATGAGAAGTTCACATTTAAACAAATATATATTTCTTCTCAACAAGCCCTTTGTTTTTTTTTTTGCTAAACTAAACTTCGTGTTTATATCGAAGAGCAAAAACACCACAGTAGTCCTCACATGGGACTTCAGACAAAATGGAGGAAACCATAGCTGCTACATCATTGTCCCAAGCGCAAAGCCACGCCTCGGTTATGGCCTCACTAGCTACGTGATTGTCCCAAGGCGCAAAGAAACTTGTTAGTTTCCTTGTGTACATTGCTTGTGTGGATTTTCAGAGTCTTACTTGCATTGTGGGTTTGTTTTGGCACCAAGTAGCCCCACTTGGGGTTTGTAAATTCCTATAAATGCCCAACAAGAAACATCATTATCTCTCTGAAACCCTAACCGCCATCTTGTTCTTGTCTCAAAAGCCTCCAAGGTCTTAAAATTTTGTGCACCATCCTTAAAGAACACCTTTTTTACCGTCTTCAAAAGAAATTCAAACAACGAACTTATCAAAATGCTATTGTATTGACAAATCTTGTAACAACCGTAACTTTTATCTTGAACTTAGAATTGTGCAAACTTGATACCATTAGAACCATCTTTTCGATATCTTTAAAATAATATATTATTTCATGTATAAGTTCACAGTATATTAAAAAATATTTAAAAAATTACAATTCTATTTGTGTACTAAGGGCATTCTCAATTCACTTTATGACTCATACTATTAATTTATTCAATAAGTTCAATAACATGTAAATATTTATTCTTTAAATCGAATAAATGAATCTTATGATCAATAACCAACCAAATTCTTTATTAATTTTTGGGGATATTACACATTGCGTGCAGATCTTCACGAACATGGCAGACCATTCTAGTTCCAGATATGCTTCAGCAATTTAAGGCTTAAACTAATAGTGCGGATGGAAAGGGTTCATATAATGTGTCAATGTGGACACATGCTTGTGTAACATATTAACAGAGGGCTGATTACAACTGATTCTCAGTTGTGAGTGTCATGGGGAGTGCAATTTCAGGCAGCATAAAATAGGATTGGTGCACGTCCTTTTCAATAGGCAACGCAATGGTGTGGGACTTGGAGCTTGTTTTCCTCACGTCGCTTTCTGCAAAACCAACAGCTGCAGATAAAGTATCTTGCATCCAGCCAACAGATTTTAGAAAGAAACATTTATTATGTCATTGTAACCAAACTTGCCCTCTTTGTGTGACACCTGAGGATGGCCTTTTCTATGGTTACAGAGCAAAATGCGAAAAGAACAAAGAAAAAAGGGGCTACGAGGCATGAGTTGTGGTGTGTGGGCTTGTAGATTCTTCATTCTTCTACGAGGAATAATCACTCCTGAGTTTAAGTGGATAAGTGTTCAATCAGCCTTTCCGAGCGAACAGATCCGAAAAAAAAAGGGATGTTATACCTTGTCTCTGAGCAACGGAGCCACTGGTACCAGGAAAGCCAAAACAAAAAGGAGAGAAACTGCCCTTCCAGCAACCTTATTGAGACCGAGCAACAGTTTTGTATAACAGAGCGTGCAGGTAGCATATAATTAAGGTTACGTGAACTGGGGCAAAATTTGCCCTATTCAACTAAACATCCATCAATACCTCCAATTACTTTGCATATCTCCACGGCTTACTGGATTCGATTTTGCAAACTGGAATCAGAATCCAGCCTCAAAAAATGACACAGGATCTAAAAGCTCGTTCCTTTTCCTCCAAAAGGAGAGGTCACTCGTGGCTTCATGGTAACATTTACATACAAGGAATGCTGTACTAAATGCCATACATATAATAAACATGTAAACATTTAAATCAATTGCTCAGGCCAACCAACATGACTCACAAATATCAGAAAACCACTTTTGCCATTATTTTCAATTTCTTCCTTTCAGTTCTACTAACAGTTCTTTTCATGCCTGCAGTATGTCAAGCAATCCTTTGTTAGTCAAAGCAAACAACTTTTTATTGTAAGTCAAGCAACCATTGTTTTATCATTATTCGTAATAATATATTTTCCACTTATTATCTCACTACATGTTTATAACCTGGCATTTTTATTTTACAGCATGGTACTTGACCAACTTAATTATTAATTAAAATTCCTAATTACTTATCAGTTTTCTTCTCTGCCCAATTCTCTTAGTTATAAAACCGTTTGTCCAATTACATTTAAGTTAAAAGAAAAGCACTATTTTTCCTTTTAAATAATATTCTCAATGATATTTTACACCATTCGCAAACATGTACTACTGTGCCACCAGCAACAGCAAGACCGATTCCACTAACATGAGAGAAAAATGAGGGACAAATCCTTGAACAATCATATTCTTATACAAGATGCGGCTCCTGTCTATAGTTCCTGTGGTGATGGTCCCTCTCATGTACATACTCAGATTTCCCATCCCTACTCCGTGGGCTTGCCCCTGCTTTTCGCTTAAGACCACTGCCCTTCAGAGAGTGATACTCCTTTGGCAGGGCTGGAACATCCAAGGAAGATGGTTCCCCTTCCTCTAAAGTGCACTCTGTATCAACTACTTCCCTCCTGAGACCGTCTCCCCAGTCAGCAAATCTCTCACTAACATCACCATGATTATGGTTGGCTTCAGCTCAGATTGCAGGAGCAGTATGCATCTTAGGAGTGATGCATTTCTGCTGCTTCCGCTCCCGCTCTGCCATTTCTACCCCATTCTCCAACTCCCTTTCAATAATATCATAATCATCCGTCACGTCCGGCTTTCTGACTGCATTTTCACCTCGACTTCTCCTCCTTTTCTCCAAGGCTGCCTTCACCTTTTCCTTATCGATATTCTTTATTGCATCTGTAGATCCCCTAATGCTTATTTTAAGACCACTACCTTCATTCTGACCACCATCTGCGGGCTTCTCCTCTTTTGCATCCAAAGGTGCCCTGGCCTCATTTATTTCTCCATCCTCTGTTTTTTCTGAATGATGATTCTCTTTGACAGCACCATCCCATTCTTTATCATCCCGCCTAGCAGTAGCTTTGATTTGAATTGTTCTATGTCCATCACTTGGGTCTTGTGAACTGTTTCTCTGTGGCTCACCTTGATTGCTCTGGCTAGGGACCGCCAAACTTCCTCCAGGTTTGTTGACAACAGCTTGAGAAGAATACCCACTCAGAGAAGAAGTGGGTTGTTCCTCAGTAGCAGCTGCAGTCTTCGCTGCAGCCCTACCATTCTGATGAGCCCCACCACCACTATCGTCAACTTCACTACCATGAGAATGTGGTGGTGCGGCTACGTGGTTTTGCTCATAAAGTTCCAGCATTTGATTGCTTACCTCTGTAATATATAGGAATGCATTTCAGTATGCAAGAGCAGTCATCCTTCCATGTTCCAAATATTATTTGCCAATATCTTTTGGGGGCATAAGAAAAAAAATTCAAAGACAAACCTTCCAACTGCCTAGGGGTCACATCAAACTCTTGCCACCAAACCTTTTCGGTGTCGGATGGGAGCTTCACTTTGAGGAACTTTGCAGCAAGAAATATTGCTCCTGCTGCAATATGATGCGGCTTAAATTGCAGGCATAACGACGTCCGTAATCTGCATTTTACATGTATAGCCCAAGTTTACCGATCACACTATCTCAATAAATAGCCAGAAGAATTTCCTTCAATTTCTACATCTATCTACACTTATAAACTAAAATAAAGGGGGAGATCAGACAATTCCAAACTTGTACTGATGATATAAATGTTTTGACAATAACATATACAAAAATCTCCAAACAAGAATGACCAAGAAAGTAAAAAATCAATGAAATGGGGAAAAACACAGCAGCAGGGGATAAAAAGATAGTGCTATACCCATCATTGACGAAATTCCATGCAACCTGGGCCAGCGCATTCTGTGCGACCTTGAACTTTTTTATTGAATCCACAAGTGGTTTATATGGGTGATGCACATTAAAGTCAAACCCAAGTGTTGCCAGTACAATCCGTTCCCCAAGTAAAATGAGCTCTTTCTGTTGTTCATATACTTCCTACAAAGGTTTACCAATTAAGCCATCAGTTGAAGGATTAATATAAATAAAAAGAGTAATGCATCCATGATTTGAAACAACAATGAGAAATAAGGCAGAAATAATGGTCTGCTAAAACCCCAGAAAGGGAAAGGAAAACCTCAGTATATACCTTTTGATGGGAAGAAAGGACCAGTAATAGTTTTTGTTGATATTTGCAAAATCAGCAGCGCACAAATGAGCACTGAACAAAGCAGAAAGGGTATAAAATATACCTTCTGCTTGATTCTTTGGACAGCAGCAGGATCCTTTTTATGAATGATCTCATAAGAAACGAGAATGACATCCTTGAGCGGACGGGGAGTTTCTTCAACTTTGCCCGCAAGGAACATACAAACTGTTGCAACTGTCTACAGAACATATGATAGCATGTCATGTATATCCATCAATGGGCTACAGTAATAAAAACAATTAATGAATGGATTTCATTATCTGCACATTTACTTAATCTTTGTTGTAAAACTGGTAAGTTAAAGAATAACTGAAAAGATAAAGTGTCACTACGCTAAACACTATTACAGTTATCAACTCATTAAGTTCTCAAGAAGTCCAATATAAAAAAAGAAAATATCAGATCACACTAATGAACAGATTAAAAGCATCATATCAGTCATAAGTAAGGGTAATACATGCTATAAAGAGAGATCAATATGGCAGTAAATAACAAACCCTGCAAGTGCGAGGACAACAGGTAATGTTTGAATTTGATTATAATATAAACTTAACCTAGAAAAAGAAAGCTGCAGCACCAAGTATTTTCAGAGAATTTACTTGAATTTTATGCAAGTGTTCCACATATTTTCTGATTTCTTACCCTCCTACTATTCTTACAATAATGTTAACCATATTTTACGTATATGAGAAAACCGTTACAATAATGTTAACCAAAAAAGAAAAGAAATTGAAAAGGGAACATAGCAAGCCCCAAATGTTTGTTATTCTCACCCTTATATCGTTCTTCGCATGCGATTGACAAAGGAAAAAACGATGGCAGAATATAATGGCAGTTGCTATTGTAACCTGAGGCCTGCATAAAGAAACCCATGTAAATACCTCCCTAATAGGATAACAAGTACTCCCGGTAACATACTTATAAACAACATCTCTAACATTTAAAAAATAGTGCAGATAAAAATTCTAAATAAAAAAATCATGTAAAAGATGAGCTGTTTGGATTTCACATGATGTCATTGAGACCAACAGACAGAAAAGAGGCCACCCCGTCCAAGGAACACACTAAACCTCAGCCTCTTCTAAGTTATATGCCCCAGTGAAATAGACCTGTTAAATACAGTCATAAATATCAGTAAATTATAAATTTCCCTGCATTGAAATTTGCAAAACTGTTTCCTCAAGCCTAAGTCAGATTGACTTGAAACTTCGCAAATCCCTTAATTAGGCGACTCCCAGAATCTTGCTGCCTAGGTGTCAAAAAGATATCACTTGTTCTATTGTACTTTTTCGTCACAGAATTCACTGCTCATTTACAGTAACACTCAACATTTCTCTATATCACTACACATGTTTCCCAAGCTCAAGTGAGATAGTAAATGAAAGATCCTGTTCATGAAACAAGAAAGCACAAGTTCTACGTAAGAGAGGGAAATAACATTGTAATTGTTTTTGGCAAGAAGCATATGCTATAGGTTCAAGTCCTTCTAATCCAAAATTAGAGCTTTCCTCTGAAGAAGGACATAAAAAAATTCGAGCAGGAAAAAGAAAAGGTAAGGGATTTTAATAAAATCTCTACTTCCACTTGGTTGGTAACGGGTCGCCAAAAAAAGGAAAGTAGGGTGCGATACATTTGAGGGGCAAGGTAGGGAAACCAATAAGTAAAAAACTCTCTCCTCCCCTTTTCCAGCATGCCTCTACTTCCTACAACAAAACAAGATAGAAATCAAGGGGATCAAAGTCTACAATTCCTTTCCTTTCCTTTTCCGCATCCCAAATGCTTTTGCTTCCCTCTACCAGATTAATTTCTACCCAAACAATTATAATGTTTCTAAAAAAATACACACAACATAAATAGATCTGTAATGAAAAAAAAACTCTCTTTCAAATGAGAACGAAAATCCATAGGTTTTTTAAGTCTTTCACCTTCCTAAATGTTTTAAGGAAAAGGAAGGAGAGGAGCCGGGCATAGGATGTCAATGTATAGCATACGGATATACAAAGAATACATGCAGTTAGTGCAGAGATTTTCTGCCAAACAGCCACTGGCATGCTGGATAGGGTCTCTCCCTGTTGAGGGAGAGGTCCCAGGTTCCAGTCAAACCTGTGGCACCTTGGGGGGAGGGTGGGTAGGAATTTGGGGTGGCAAGGTCTTTGATATAGTAATGAAAAATGCAGAGATTCTCCTATTGAATATCAAAGCACATGAAAATACATGAGAAAGAGAAAGAAGGATTGTGAACCTTACACTTTTAGTCTCATTCCCAAATCCTGCAAAAACGTGCAGTAAGATTTTCGGAAGTAAGCCTCCTTCTTCAAATCAATACCATCTTTCCTAGATGGAGAATTTTCTTCGATCTCTCTTCGAGAGAAGTACCAACATGAGCCATATCGATCACGTTCATCGATCCTGTCATGAGAGACACTGCAAGATCCAATTTCGGACATTCCATGATGTGATGGATCTCCTGGTAGTATTCCAGCCATGCTAATCTTTTAGATTTAAAGGATTCAAGGACGTCTACAATATCCACCGCTAAAAAACAGCTTTACTACAGAAACTGGCAATCTTCACAAAAAATGGTGCCTGTCCACACATCATAAGTTCAGGAAAGAGGTATATTTCAGAAGCTATTCACATATAAATTGCAAAATAGAATCTTAAACAGGTCAACATACTGCCTAAATATTCAACAAAATGTACAAAACTCAATTTACTTCTTTCAAAATCATAATATTTTCTGGTCATTGGCATCTCAACCCACAAAATACATGACAGAGCTGTGGTTTTACATTTATTAAGAAACTCATTTAGTGTTGAATGAATAATTATGTAAATGTAGACACCACACAAACATGAATCAATGGGCTTCACTTGTGGCTGCCTTTTACAATGGAAGAGCAAAAGAAGATATCAAAAGATGCTCCCCAAATTATATTAATAGTGTAAGCATTCCATTTAAAAATTGACATAATTATTCACTACAAGTAGCCAGCCATATGGTCAAAGCCTCACCAATAAAAAAATATACACCAATATCTTTAATTTATGTGCAAAATTAAAAACCAGTTCATAGAGCAACAGCAGAGCAACATCATGGCCAATAAAGTACAAGCATTATATACTCTTTCACCAAAATTTTAACAAAAAGCTAAAAAGAAAAGCTCCCAACCATAACCCATGACCACCAATTGAAACGAATACCTTCTACATTCGACAACAAGCAGCAGAAATTCACAAACGGAAGGAAGCACGACGAAAGAAAGAAGCAAACAAGTGAAAGAAGAAGAAAACCCATACCTCATCCTCTACCATAAACGCTCCGATCCCCCTCCCGACGGCCAACTGATTTCTCAATGCTGCGGTGACGGCCGACCAAGGGTCGAATCGAAACTCAGAAAATGCAAGAGCCCAAAACCCTAAAATACAGCCGGCCGGGCCCGGTTTTTTGGGAGGGCAGACCGGGCCGGCCTGGGCATTTCCTGGAGTATTTGTGCATTGATAGGCATTTTTTCACAATAACCCGGTTTAGGAGGGTCGAGTAAAAGAAACTTGGGTTGGATCGGGTCGGGGGATGAAGAAGAAAGGCAAGGAGTCCTTGCTGCTGCTGCTCTACCTCCGCAGTCGTCGTCACCTCCACTCTCCTACCGCCGCCACCGCCTCCGCCTCCGCCACCGCCGGATTGTCTTCAGTCTCCTCTCAAGAGCAGGTTCTCCTCTCCTTCTCTTTCATACTACTGAGCATTTCATTTCTTTGAATTTGGCGTGATTCTTGTTTGATGATCATTTGGATGACCCACATTATGCAGATGGGAATGGATTCGCCAGACCGTTACTCTTACAACCCAAAGCTCAAGTGGAACTCGGTGGTGGAGGCCTACTTTGTCAAGGCCTATGGAGAGCACCATTTCTCTCGAATCTCTAAGGCCCTCACGTAAGTACCCCTTTTCCTATATCACCAGTTCCCTCTTTCCTGTTTTTTTTTTTTTTTAAGTTTACTTTGGTTTCTGTACAATGAGCTCAATTCACGTTTGTAACCTGGTGTTATAGTTGATTCGATCGTGAAGGGATAATCGTAATCATTTATGCAATGGGTTGCTTCTGAAAGAGGAAGATATGTCGTAATGGTGTTGGGTTTACAGTGTTTGTTTCTTTTGTCATGCCATCTCTTGGTTCCCATATGTCGAGCCTAGATAATCAAGCACCTTATCCAATACTATAGAGAATGTATCCAAAAAAACTAAATTTAATACTCCCTCTGTCCTCTTTTAGATGCCCAATCTTAAAAAATGTTGATTTTTATTGGATGGTGGATACCCCAACTAATGGGGGGTAGAAAAGGTTCAAAATCCACTTAAATTGACCATATGGAGCATCTAAAACAGGACTGTCATCTTTTCCGGATGGAGCGCCTAAAACAGGACGGATGGAGTAGTAAATTCTGGCATTGTTCATGGCCAATGCATATTACGACTTCCTTTTTTTTCATTGTTTGTGATGGAACAAATTTTCTTTCAGATCCTTGTTTAGTGTAATTTCTAATCTATAGGAATGGGCTTCACATAAAAATTCTAAAAAATTAATTGTTTTGTAATAGAAGGATGTTTATAAAAAGTAATTAAAGTAATAAAGAATCAATTTGGTTTGATGCTGGAGAGGTCAACAATATTTTTGTTACGACAGTTAGTAGAGAGGTATAGGGATAGAAAACATGACCTACATAGATTTGGAAAAAACCTACGACAAAGTGTTGAGAGAGCTCATTTGGAGTGTTTTGAAGAAGAAGAGAGTCATAAGTGGTTACATAGATATCATAAAGGATATGTATGAGGGGTTGTGACTAGTTTACGAACAATTGGGGAGACAAACCAAGGAGTTTCCGGTTATGGTAGGTCTTCATCAAGGGTCAGCCTTAAATTCTTATCTTTTCGCTTTAGTTATGGATGAGCTAACTAGACATATGCAAGATAATGTACCTTGGTGTATGCTTTTTGCAGATGATGTAGTTTAATTGATGAGAGTAAAGTAGGTTTGAATGCAAAAATTAGAATTATAGAGGCTCTAGAATCAGAAGGTTTTAAAATAAGTAGGACTAAGACAGAATACATGGAATTTAATTTAAAGGAAGGTAGAACTATAGGTAAAACCTTAGTTGAAATAGATAGCCATGAAGTGCCAAGGTGTGATCGATTATGATACTTACGATTTATTATCCATAAAGAAGGAGATATTGATAGTGATGTGCTGCATAGGATAAATGCGGGGTTGGTAAAGTGGAAGACAACCTTGGGAGTTTTGTGTCATAGGCGTGTTCCAAAAAAGCTTAAAGGCAAATTCTATAGGACCACCAATAGGCTTGCAATACTCTATGGAACGGAGTGTTGGGCACTAAAGAGAAGTCATATAGATAAGTTGAATGTATCATAAATGAGAATGCTAAAATAGATGAGTGGGATAACTAGGAGGGATAGGAATAGAAATGAATATATTCGTGAGAGTTTAGGGGTAGCTCCTTTTGGGGAGCAGCTGAGAGAATGTAGGTTGTGTTGGGCATATGCAAAGAAGTCTAATAAATACCCCTGTGAGAAGATTAGAAGGGATGCATGTAAATAATGCCAAAAGAGGAAGAGGGAGACCTAAGGGAACTTGGATGGAGTTAACAAAAAAAGAATTGATTTTTTTTTTTGTTAATTAAGAAATTTATTAACCAAAAAGAAGGGGAACAAGAATATACAAGAACATTAAACCCAAAAACCCTCTTGCAAGAGAAAGGCAAGAGAAACTCATCTAAAAGCTAATACTAAAAAAGATTAGTCAATCCCAGAAGTCGAGTAGGTAGGAGCACTGACTGGATATGGAGCTTTTGAGTCTGATTTTTTTAGCTGAGAATTGAACTTGATCAAGTATCGACTTTTCTAAAGAGTGAAGGGCCTGTTTGGTAGCATATTCTTGGAGTGGGAAAGAGGGATTCTAAGGAAGAATTAGAGGGGTGGAAAATGGGCATTTGGCGGGGAAGAATCTGCTTTTAGAGAAGAATTTAGGGCTCAATGGCATATTTTATAAATAAATATAGAAGACAGGGGCACATAATATAGCAAAAAACACGTTTTTTACTTTTTATATACCCTTGTCTTATTTACGGAATTATGAGATATGCCACCTGAAAAAGTAAAAAAAAAGTGATTAAAGGGGAATTGACTTTACCATCTCTTACAAAAGAGGTGGCACAAAACAGGCCTGAATGGAGGCTTAAGATCTATGTCGCCGGCCCCCGGGAAAAGGTGCTACTTGATTATGATTATGGTTATGATTATGTTTTATACGATCTCCTATTTCTTCCGCTTTAGTAACACAGAGTACTTTTTCCAAAATATTTTGGCTTATCGTCATCTCATGTAAGTCTTGTGGGAATGCTAGAATTTGATGAACCTCCGTGTCCCTGCTTGATGATTCAAAGCCATTGCCCTAACACTGATTTGGGCCTGATTCTATTGACTGGCTGTTTTAAATCTGATCCTGGGCTTATTTGATAACCTGGCAATCTAATTTAAGCTCATACTACCCTTCGTAAGCTTGATTTTATAGTTGTGGGCCCTCCCAAATTCTGTAGAGGATGCGAGTTGGGACAATGGTTATCACACACCTTCTAATTGATGGTTAATATTGCAATTTGTAGTTTAGGTCCCTTGAGGTGTGAGGATTTCTAGATCAGTTTGATGATCGGGTCTCCCAAATTTGAGCCATATCCAATATTTGCGGCTATCCATTTAACGAAATCAAATTTCAGCCATTATTTTTTCTGATTCTTGATGCATGTGTCCCACTCATCAAAATGGGCCTGAAGTGAACTTCACATGGGCCCGACCCATGTAATTTTTTCACTCATCCCCTTAGTCCCACAACCCATATGATTATGAGTACAAGCTACCATCTGTTATTTAATTTTCGATAGGCCTGCAGTGCTTCTTATATGTCTTTCATTCTTAATTGTTTGTATATCTTTTTGTTTCTTTTTTTCCTTCCTTTGCTTAGGTGTCCATCAACCTATTCTTGTATTCGTGTGAATGCCCTCAAGTCCACAACTGAAAGTGTAATCGACAAATTAACATCTTTCCTAGATGAGAAGAGGCTAAATGTTGATGCTGGTCTCATAGCACTGGACAAAAATGGTGGAAGTCCTCAAGTCGTTTCAGAATATAGCGTTGAACTTCCTTCAGATTATAGCAGTCAGTCTCCATCAGGCACATTTGCAAATGGTTGTACTCCATCCATTTACAAGTGCCCATTACCTGGCCTAGACAATGTTATTTTTGTTAAAGGATCAGGTCCCCATATAATTGAATATGCACATGAACTAGAGCAACCTATGAAAGAGGTAATAGTCAGCCGTAAATGTGCTGAAGCTGTTCTTCGAGGAGCTCAGGTATCTTGTCTCATCTTTAATGCTCAATTCTAGTCATATACATTTCTTTTCCCCCTTCTTTTTCTCACTGACTCATAGGATTACTAGTTTGTAGAGAACCTCTTTGGGGAGTTAAACACCTGACTTTCCCCTAAGATGCTTTTGGATCATGCTTCTTTTACCACTAGCGTAAAGACTGCTGGCTGCTAGGGCTGAGATCATAGAGGACTTGACAGGGTTGTTTTTTTCACTTTCCAATTAAAGTATTGCTTTGCCTTCAGGTGTTTGTTCCTGGTGTATTGGCATGCAGTTCCCATGTTGAAGTGGGAGATACTGTTGCTGTTTCTGTTGCTGTGGAGCAGCCAGACCATGATAGCAGCTGGAGTTTTGGTTTTACTCGTGGAACTGTTCTCAAGGGGACTCACACAGGCAAGTAGTTTTCATATCATAATCACTATCTCCAAAGTCTCTATCTGGTTTCTTTCTTTTTGCAAATGTTACTTGTTAGAAATTACTTACTGTTGAATTAGAATTTCGGAATTTGTATTTGCGATGTCCTGATTTGACTTATTATATAACAGATCCCCAGTATTCAGAAAGAAATGGGCTATATATAGGTCAGGGAATTACAATGATGTCAAGGGCTGGAATTTTCCGTGCTTTAAAAGGAGTTGCAATAGAAATGAAAAATAGAGTATATGATCTTCCATCTTTTAATGGTATGCTTTTTTTAGTTTCATTTGTAGAATTATGTTATCTTTGATGCAGGCATAAGTTTCTTTAGCTTTAATTTGAAAATTAATTAGTAATTAAATAATGTCTGTTTATCTTTTGAGTCTTTTGACTTAAGACTGGAAGTTACAGTGTACAACATAAATCAAGGTTCCAAAAATGGTTAAATATTGGCATTTTGCTAAGTCTTTTGGGTGCAATTTGGGACAGCTGTAGGTTTCATAAATTTTCAATGCCAAAGAGAGAATGTAGGGGAAATTAGATACTGCTTATCATGTCTACAACATAAAGCTTCTGTCTTTTGAAAACCTTGTCAATTTATGTAGAATTAGCAGTTGCAAAGTATCTCTGAACAAGTACGCCTTCTCAGTTTTTTTGTGTGTGGGTTGAAAGATGTAGTTATTTTATGTGCAAACTGAAAGATTACAAAAGAGATGTCACTTATGCAAACTTAGATGATTAGATGACAGGAAATCCTGATTATATAAGCATTTAAGAGCAGTAAAAAAGAATTTGGCAGCGGTATCCTGGAAAGGCATTCTTTACAACTGCATAAATTTATGAACCATGTGATTTTCTGTTTTCTAGGTGTCAATTCAAGCAAATGTACTTCAGACCAAGCCAGGATTACTCGTTAGAGTAAGAAAACAAGTGAAGTTCATATCTGATAAAATTCAGCTGCATCCACATCCTACGGTTTACAAACAACCATTGTTTTAAGATACATTAGGTATCTTCTCTTAGAGGAGTATTTACTCTTTTGTCTAAGTATTCAGGAGGGTAGCTTAATAAAGAGTAATTTAGTTTTTCATGAAAGTGTTATGATTCCTAATTAGAATAGGATTAGGATACTTTCCTAATTTAGTTAATCCTAGTTGGAGTAGGATTAGTTATTATTTTCCTAGTTTTATTATTTTCCTATTCATAGTAGAATTAAGTAATTGTAAGGCTATATGCCTAAGACTATAAATAAGGTTTTAGTCCTCTTGCTACAGTAACATGAATAGTGACGTGAATAGTGATTTCAGAAATAGATCAGTAGTGTTCCTTTGTCTCTTCCTTCTCCTCTTCATCTTATTCTCTCCCCTTTCACTTTATACTTCTTCCCTTTCATCCAACCTTCTCTACTTAATCTATTGTATATCCTTAAGCATATTAAGGAGATACAACATTGGTATCAGAGCCTATCGATCCTAGGGACTTACAATGACAAAATCTGAGAAACCCCTTGAATTAAGTGCTTCCAAGGATCAACAGGTTGAAGGGCAAGTTCAAGGCCCTACTATGGCGCAACTCGAGGGGAAATATTGTGAGATTCAGACGGTGGTTCAGACCTTGTCTCACTCGATGAATCAGCAATTCCAATCCCTCAAAGCCAAGGTTGATCAGCTGCAAATCAACATGGGTGAGTCCCGCATAGAGTTGAATCAACAAATGGCCAAACTCTTTCAACGGCTTGATCAGTCACAGCTGAACCAATCTGGCACTTCTTTCGCCTCCATACCAGCAACTCCTTTGGCAGTTTCTGCCCCTATTTCAGGCACCTCCATTTCAGCCACTTTGCAATCAGCTGCCCCTAATCCGACTACCGCAGGGTGTTTCACAGGTTCAATTTGGCACTTATGCGCCTAGTCACATGACTAGGATACTTTCCTAATTAGGAATCATAACAGAAAGAATTAAGAGAACTAGGGTTTGAGAGAAGGGGAAAAATTTTCTGTATTAATTAATGAAAGAGAAGGTACAACCAAAAGTGGTTGCCCAGCCTCTAATAAGGCTTAGGGTTGCCAATTACAAGAAAAGACTCATATGCCCTCATTTAAGTGAAGGGCAACTAAGATTACCTACAAAAAACTACCCTTTTTATATAAATTACCCTACTGAATACTTGGACAAAAGAGCAAATGTTCCTTCAACATCTTCAATCCATCAAAATAGCAAAGGGCAAATGCAACTTTCCAACTGAAGGTATAGACCTTTTGAAAAAAGAAAAGGTCAAATGAAGAAAAACAGAGAAAAGTTTATCTCAAGATTTTTTTAAATAGAACATCAATGCCGTACAGGAGGTCTGGATGCTACAACACCTCAAGTGAGCAAGATGAGCAGGGGGCTTGAAATTATTGAACTCTGGTGATAATTACTCTATAACTGCAATTTATTGGGGAATATGTAATGCTTTTGTAGAAGAAGATAAGAAAACCACTACAGGTCTCATAGGTAGATTATGGAAAAGTCACTAAGTGGACGAGGAACTGGCCAAGCTAGGCAAAAACCATGAGGTTAAACTTGAGGGGAGACAAAATTATGAGGGGAGTAGATTGTATATATGTGAGCAAGGAGTGCAAATGTTAATGCAGTGATCATTACAGCGTACCATCCTACTCAGTCTATCTTGTTATTAGGCCTCGCAGCTTACTTAGTTATCTGATTAGGCCATTGGTCGTGTATTTCTTGCTTTGTTAGTTATTAGCCTTTGATCTAAGTTAAATTATGTTGATGGTTCCGTTTGTGTTGAATTTCATTAGATAGATTTGGCCTACTTTGGGTTAAAACTATATGTAGGATTGATACCCCTTTCCTGTTTATGACAGTTGATTTCTTTCAGAGTACGATCACCCTTTTTTCTCTTTCCTCTCTCCTCATCGTCAGCAACCTCTTTGGCCTTTCTTCTATTACTTCTCCCCTTACATGTAAATTAACATGAGTAAATAAGTCATCTTTGACAAGCAGAAGATGATAAGAATCAAAAGCCAACATTTGGCAGAAATGTACTGAGGTCGTAGTTCCTGTATCTCACTACCAATAGGTTGCATAATTATAAAATCTTCATGCATGAGAGATATGATATATTGGTGGAGTTTAAGATCACTCCACTCTGTTCCTGTATATGCAACACAAGTTCATTTTAGTATATTCTTCTGCCCATACTTTCTCTATTTGATGTCTGATTCAGAAGTCCTAATCGGGAACGATACAAAATTTGCTACTTTATTAGCAAATGGTAATTTTAAGATGACAGCTTCTTTCTTTTCTGTTAATAGATGTACTTGAAGGGGAAATTTTTCTTCAGAATTTGCCCAGCATTGTCACTGCTCATGTTCTAGGTATATAAAAAATACTGCTGCATCCAGCTGCTAAATTTTTTGCATATGTTGCTTCTATTTGTTTTTATGAAAAGTAAAAAATTTTGTACTCGTGTCTTTTGGGGTAAATTTATATTTGTACTTGCAATATAGCTCCCCAGCAAGGTGAGAGGATATTGGACATGTGTGCTGCTCCTGGAGGGAAAACAACTGCAATTGCGATCCTTATGAAGAATATTGGAGAGGTCGTTGCAGTTGATAGATCCCATAATAAGGTACATAAATTACCTTGTATAATCATCCTTTTCAATCATAACAATGTTTCCAACGGCACGTTAATGCCTGAGAAATGTTTAAAGCACCATTATCAATAGTGTACAGTGCTGCTTGGTTGCGTGGATTGTTCCCTCTCTTTTCTTTTGTAATCCAATAACCTGCTATTTTGTAATAGGCTGGTAGCCAGGCATCATGCTGTCTGCAAGTTGTTCCTGTCTATTAAAGATTGGATTTTACTACGTAGTACAGGTCTTGGATATCCTGAAACTGGCTGCAGAAATGGGTTTAAATTGTATAACTGCTTACAAACTTGATGCTCTGAAAGCTGTTTGGAAGGAAGATGAATCGATTGAGTCAGCTCTGCCACATAATAGCTGCAATAGTGTTGGATTAGCAAAAACTTTAGAGTTGACACTCCAGAGATCTGTGGATGCTTCGACGGATTCTGTAGGTGTGAAATAAATGACAAATCATTTTTTACATGCATTTATCTACATGTGTCTGTGTTATGACCCTGCTGGCTGTAGCATTTCTTTGTATTCCTTTGTTATTCATTTTGATAAGTATTAGAAACAAAATTTTTAGTTCCTTAGATGCATTTTTTGTTTTTAAAATTTGCTACTGTAGATGGCAATGAAAAGTTAGTTCAAGGAACTTCCAAGCCCAAAGGTAATACATCAAAGAGTTCCGAAAGATTGAGGAATGGACCAGGAAGGAATAATTGCACGGGTGCTAGAGTTGAAAAATCAAAAGGCTTTCTACCTGACAGTTTTGACAGGGTTCTCCTTGATGCTCCTTGTTCAGCACTTGGGTTGAGACCTCGACTATTTGCTGGAGAGGTACAAATGAGTTCCTTACTTAAACTTGCATATGTTTCACATGCTCTTCTTGTGACATTATGCAGACTGAATTTTCTACGTTATATTAACTCTGGAGGCCTCAATAATTATTTATGCTGGGATCAAGTGGACACCTGCATATAATTTCTTCTCATTCTAGCATCTTTCTGCAAACTATGAGATACAGTATTCTTGTTTTAGGTAACTATGGAATCTTTAAGAAATCATGGAAAATATCAAAGAAGGATGTTTGATCAAGCCGTTAGATTGGTCCGGCCTGGTGGCGTTATTGTGTACTCCACGTATGTATTCATCTCACTTGGTTCATGTAATTGTAATTTTAATATTACACTTTTCACTGCTTTTCTTAGCCACACATGGTTTTGTGTACGCTAATGTCTTTAATTGCAAGAATATGAAAGCACACCGATTTTGTGTATAGTAGTTCAGAAATATCGCTGCTGGTAATTATACCATAGTCAACGGATGACACTAATAAAGTTCATAATATATGATGAACCTCACAGATGTACTATAAATCCTGGCGAAAATGAAGCATTGGTTAGGTATGCTCTAGATACTTACAAGTTTCTGTCTTTGGCGCAACAGGTATGCCCATCATTGACTATCTGTTTCTGGATTTTTTTTCTTTGTTATCTCTTTCGAGTTATTTAGTGGTTAGAAGTACTTATGTCTTCAATTTTTCATTACTCGTAGTGCCACCATGTACACAAAATGAGACATACATGACTCTGGAATAAATTACTCTTCTTGCATGTTATTTTGAAAATTATTTATTTTCGGTTTCTTGGTTATGATTATCATCATCATCATCATCATACGCCTTATCCCAGCTATCTGGGGTCAGCGGCATGGATTATATACTGCATTTGTCTCTTCTCAGAATCAAAATGGTACAAAATCCATACAAAGAAACATAGTGGCAAGGTTTTACGTCGGATGCCCTGCCTGACGCAACCCTCCGAAGAGGGGACAATTCCGGAACTACAGCGGAGTACTTGTAACAAAATTTCTTGGCCGCGTATCATTTGTTGATAAAGATGTGGCATATGTACTTATACTGTAGTCACCTCATTGCCTATTTAAATAAAATTTAATTTTGGCTAAAGTTAATCACCTCATTGTCTGCCAAAGTTCAAATAAGGTTATCAGGTTGTAACAAGGAAGTAGAAATTATGTGCTCCTGGTTGAGATGGTGAAAGAAGGAGAACAATAGAAAATGTCTTGAATTGGCTTTTATTATTATTTTAGGAGACAAAATAGCAGAAAGTTACCTAAATAGATTTGATGATAATCTCTACCTCCATAAGTGCATTTTTGTATTCCTGTATATGTTAAAGAAAGTCTTTGTTGCTTATTGGTTTTTTCCTTTAGTAATTGCCTTGGAATATTTAGTGGAGCAACATTCTTTTGAGTTTAGACGCTATTTGGTCAAATACATTTTGCCTATTTTCACAGTGACACGTTAGGCATAAGATATCTGCTGTTTTATTGTGTCTTTAATCTTCTTGTATTGACGAAATGTAGCTCCCAAAAGTAGGAGGCCCTGGTCTTGTTGGTCATTGTGAACTACCTGATGGACAGTATGTGGAGTAAGTACGCTTCATGATGATGTCTGAAATGGAACATGGTAAGTTTGTTAATCATAATGTTTGACTTTTCTTTGATACTTGATTCTCAGGGAGTGGTTGAGACCTGGAGAAGAAGAACTGGTTCAACGATTTGATCCATCATCTTCTCTAGATACCATAGGCTTCTTCATTGCAAAGTTCGATGTAGGTGAGAAAGAATGAAGAATGTAGGATATATCTCTCTACTCTACTTCCTAAAAGTATTTCCAAAGCAAAATTTTGAAGGTGCTGGAATTTTTGTTATTGAGGACAAGTTTTTCTATACCAATTGAGAGGACTTAGGTTTGATTATGTCTTTTTCTTGAGATGAGCCATTGTCTTCTTTGATCCTATTTGTCACAAGTGATGGCTGTAAACTTTCTAGTGCAGCGATTACTTTGATGAGTGTAAGTTTGGACTGCATGAAAATTACAGTAAAAGCTAATTTGCTGTGTTGCTGACTAACGCGCAGTCCAACTCTTAGAAACAGTTTCTAAAAGAAAGAACTGGCTCTGCAACTTAGCCTCATAATTCCTGCTGTACCCGAGATTATTGCATCACCGCTCACAATCCAAATCAATCAGTTTGATTGAAGCTAAGAATTCAAGGAGATGCTTAAGAAAGTAGACGGGAGTAGGAGAGGGATAGAAATCTCAGTTTTTATATACTGCTGGAGGAAACCCAAATGCTGCTAATGAACTTTTGGTGGGAACCCAAATAATGCTGCTTCACAAGTCTTTGGGGTAGCATGCAGATTTTTTTCTTCTAAAAAGTCAAAACACAAGAAGAGTCAAGATAAATTAGACTTCCTTTGTGCAGAAAAGAAAAGAAAAGAAAAGAAAAAAAGAGTGGCTATTGGGACCCCAACAAAATCTTTAGGGGAATTTACTAAATAATATTTATTAAAATAAATAATAACCGATTGGGAAAGAAGTAAACTTATTTCCCGATCTGGTTATCTAACAGGCTACGCAAGCGCCATTGTGGTGCTGACCGGTTTGTTTTTTCAAGTGAACCGAAAGACGTCATTTCCTCTCGTGGTTTAAAATAAAAGACATGGTTTAAGACATCTTCGTTTTGTTGGTAAAAAAAAGACAGGCATTTTAATCGACGTCTTTAAGGTTTAAGACATCTTGTTTTGTTGTTAAAAAAATATTTTTGTTTTAAAAAAATAAAATAAAGACGTCGCTTAAGGTTTAACAACTTTTTTAAAAAAGAGCCCCTAACGTCTCAACTCTTGTTGTGTATGCCAGTTTAGGGGCAGGGACTACCTTAGACGTATTACTTCTCATTTCTAAAATTTACTGTGTTAGGCTATTTTTTTTTCAGTGGCAATTCAATAAGTTGTAATAAAGGGTGGGAGTAGAAAATTATGTCATCATAATTGTAATAAGGGGTGAGAATGGAAAATTATGTCGTCATAATTATAACGAAGTCTCTCTTTATAAGAGAGTCTTCCTCTCCTTGTTGGTTATGAAATAAGAAACGATATTCTCTCTTTCTTTCTTCATCTCTTCTTCCCCTTTCCCATGCATGAAGCTTGGTATTGTTTGTGTTCCCATCGGGATACAACAACTCCGCCCCTCCTCCTCATGTCCCGGCTTCGCACCGCCTCCTGACGTCTTAGTTCCGCCCAGCTTCTTGACATTCTAACTCCTCCTTGCCCTTGACGTCCCAACTTTGCCCTGTCGTTGATGTCCAAGCTCTGCCCCTGGCTTACTAACTCCACCCTTTAAGTCAAAGGCAGAGCAGAACTAGTACATCATGGATGGGGCGGAGTTGGTAGGCCAGAGGTGGGGAGGAGTTGGGGCGTAAGGGAGGCGGGGTGGAGCGGGAATGTCAGGGGCAGGGTGGAGTTATGGTATGAGGAGGTGGGGCGGAGCTAGGATGTCGAAGGTTTTTTTCCAACAAAAAAATTGTTTAATGATGTCTTTATTTTTATTTTTTCAGCACAAAAAAAGAGATGTCTTGAACCTTAAAGATGTCGTATGAAACGATGCTTTTTTTTAACCTTAAAGACGTCTCTTTTATTTTAAACCATAAGAGAAAGGCGTCACTAGAAGTGATGCCTTCAATTCAGTTAGAAAAAAAAAAGACCGCAGGGGTTAGTGCCATGCTGACGCATTATCCGATCATAAAATAAGTTTGTGTCTTTCTCAATCAGTAATTATTTATTTTAATAAATATTATTTGGTAAATTTGCCAAATCTTTAGTACCCCATAAACAAGAAAACTTTTTTTTTTACTCCATCTGATTCCATATCCCCGGTTTTAGAGCTTATGAGGCCCTCAATAACCAAAGGGTAGAGGATCTCATGGCATTGTATTAAAAGCATTGGCTTCCATGTAACTAAAGCATCTCAATAACCAAAGGTATTTATCCATTGGCCTCACAAGTCACAACGAATCTGAATTGTGTCTTATTACCCCAAAGGTATTTATCCACTTCCGTCTTCTCCTCCGACGACACAAGAAGTGCCAGTATCATTGCTGCAACTTCTACCTAGTCCTCCACTTCCTAACCCTACCTCCACCACCTTCTTCTTTCTCCTCCCCTTATTCTTTTTCGATAATCACAGTTAAGGTCCAAAGCACGACCTTTTTTGCAGCATTGGCTAAAATCATACCAGAGTTGGCACAGGTAGGCTTTGCTCTGCCTGACGATGACGGAAATGCTACAATGCCCTCAGTTTGTAATATGACGAAGTTCCTGCACTACAAATATGCATGATGGTCAATCCAATTGCTCGTATGTCTCGTACTATCCGGCAGGCTTCAAACACCACTTCCACAAACCTGAGATTTTTAGAGTAGTTAGATTAGATTAGATTAAAGCCATTTTTTTAGCAAGCTTAGTAACACCCTAATGTTATATTTTGACAGTAGATGTCGACCGATATAAATCTCACTATTTGATAGTAGCATTCCATCGACATACATAAATGATAGTTAATGTCAAGTGTTCCATTGAGTTTATTATGCAGGTAGGGATTCATTGTTATATATTTAATGGTAGGGTCCGATTGTCAGGATCCTCAGTATCCATTGGTGGAGTTCTACTAATAAAGAACTTGAATCAGAATAGTGTGGTGTTATTGAACAACCGTAAAATAAAACTTTGAGTTACTTAACATGTGGTGTTACCGAAAATCAAAGTTTTTTTCTCACCTGGGGCAAATAACAAATAAGGGATATTTCATTTGAAAAGTTAATGATTTAAAAAAAAAATTAAAAGAAAAAAGAAAAAAAAAGGAAGACCTTTGACTGGACCGGCCCACTCTGCCTCGCCAGTCAATCTCTTCCGCCCCTCGCCTCCGGACAGGCCACCACCGGGACACCTGCATACGCCGTCAGCCAAGCGGATCAACTAGCCACCTGCCACGTCTGCCATGGAAGCTTCTTCTGCCCAGATCCACGGACGCCTCGCCTTCCAGCAGATTTACTTGTCCGGCAGGAATTGTCTCAATCTCTCGCCGCCCCTCCGATGCATATCCTATGAAAGACGCTTAGCTTCTCGGGTATCCTTTCCAAATGGACTATATCTTTCTTACATCATTTTTTTTTTGCAAAATTAAATATTTCTGCCATCCATGCACGATTTTTCTCCTATCTGTAATGTTCATACGCCACACAATCTCTAGATCGTACTAACAGGTCGTACTTGCTAGTGGCAGAATCGAACTTTCTATGAGGTGATCAGATTTCAGAGGATGGAGTATGTTGTCAAATTCGTACTGGTCGTCTTCAGTTCTTGAAGCATGCAAGTTTCTAGATGCTAGCCTATATAGTTAACGAATACTCCATGAGTAGACACATTGCTCATTGCTGAAAAGTTCATTAGCACAATAACCCTCAACAGATCTGGCTGGCCTATAAACTTTGCTGAAGCATGCTTCTAGCTTGTATATTCTCCCTCCGTCCCGAAAAAAAGTACATTTAAGCTTATTTCTCAACCACGGAGGAGTTTCCTGTGGTGGGTTCGCTGTGGCTTATAAATACTCCATTTGGTCACTTTCAATTGAGTCCGGATCTGCCGCTGGTGAAGTTTTCCTTTGGTCACTTTTAATAGAATCGATGGCGCACACGTCAAATATCGCGGTTTTGACCAAGCGCCGTCGATTCCAAGATGGGTTCGACCGGTGAAGCTTCATCCTTTTAATGCATCATGTGAAGGCATCTATCTAAGAAGGTGCTCATATGCTTCATTCCAGCCAATACCCAAAGTCGAGCAACTCACCTCCATGGCATCAATGCGCAATCCAAATAGTACGGCAACATCTTGTAACGTAATAGTCATTTCCCTCAAATGCAAGTGAAAGGTCTGTGTCTCCCTATGCCATCTCTCAATTAGGGCAGTTATGAGAGCCCTATCAATCCAATCCTAATATACTGCATTTTTAAAATAAACTTATATCCAACTAGGCGAAAGTTGGGGTTCGTTGCACGCAAGTGAGATAAACAAATCATCTTCTTCATTATTTTTCACACGCCTTCCCTTCAATTTTTCACTCGACATATTTCTGCGAGAACTCTTACTTCTACCGTCACCATCATTTACAAAGCTAAGCATGCACACCTCTTTTTCTACAATTAGTTTGAAAGTATACACACGAGGTGCAAGATAGAGCATTTGTTGCATAGAGTTGTCATTATAAATTGGTAGTATGGTAATCGTTGTTCCAAAAAGAGGCATCTTACACTTGATACGAATTTTCCAAAATCTTTGGTCCCATCATATTTTATTAGTCACTTGCATCTCTAATTCCTCGTAAGTGCTTGACTTATTAATAAAGAATCATACGATTTCCCCACCTTCATATTCACCTCTATTGATTGCAATTCTATCACTATGCCTTAGCACAAACGAAACCATTTCTCCTGCCATATTTACTCACAAACCTTTAATAAACACTAACAAAATACTATTCAAATATGACACAATCTATTTGATACAATGCTCAAACTAAATCAATCATATTTATTTACATGTATGTATTTATAACTTTGATTGAGAGATTAAAATTATATTTCCCGTGTGTCGGAGGCGCAATCACGTACTCGTTGAGTGGTTGTCCGGAGAAACCAACGGTTAGGGGCAGGATGGCCGGAGAAGAGAGCGACGCCATGGCGAGGAGGTGGGGGGAGGAGGAGATGGCCAAGGCGAGGAGGTGGCCGGGGCAACCGCAGGGAGAGGAGGGGTTGACCGGAGGAGGATCGCCGCTGGAGAAGAAAACGTAGGAAGTAGAGATCAGTTCGGCCGAGCCCGAGGGGGAGGGGTTATAAAAAGGAAACGAAAACTGAAGCTTTTCGGTTATACTGAGAGGCATCGGTTCCTCTGTCTGGGAAGTGAATGTGAAAAAAGACAAGCTGACACCTTCCTATTTGTAAACAAAAGCCGTTGGTTCAACCGATGCCTCTCACTTTAAATGTAGAATTTCGGGTCAATTAAAAAAAAAAGCCGCGCAGGGGCCAGCACTTAAGTGGTTGGTCAGATAACCAGATCGGCAATTATTTTTGAAAAATTCCCAACCAATTATGATTTTTTTAATAATTATTTGATAAATTCCCCATATATATATTGTGAATATTTGGGGGGTCGGCTCAAGCCTCACGTGTGTCCAATGGTACTTGTTAATAGAGCGGGCCGGCGAGTGATTCACCTACCTGACCTGCCCCCCTTATAATGCGCACCTCGTTATCGAAATTAGACGAACAATGTGAGCAATAATGCATATATATAAAATCAGGTTTCACGTAGCCATAGTCAAGGAATTCCATATCGGCGATATATCGATATCGGGTCCCACCTGATAAATCAATACGGCTAAATATCGATTTTTTTAGGTTTTTTTAGAATATCGCCCACCGATATATCGCTATTTTTTAAAAAAAATTTCAAAAAAAAATTCGGATTTTTTTTGAAAGGGAAAAAAAATAACTTTCCCATTTGTTTTCCATCATAATATGCATATTTTAAAATATATTCTTTGTCTAAATTAGTATAACTCATTTTATAAGTTAGATTATAAAAATATATGGTAAAAATTAATTTTTAACTACCAATATTTTTTTACAAATATCTCCCATATTTTGTCTGTTCCGCCCACGATACGATAACGATATCTAACACGGAATTCTTTGGCCGTAGGCTGGCTGGCGGGAAATGGGAGAGGCCTACCTACCACCTATTTATTTGAAATCAAATTAAAATGGAGTAAAATAAGGAAGGAGGCGACCAGAAAACCCCACAATTAAAGCGTTGTCTGGTTCTCTGTCGCCTCGCCTCCCCCCTTTCCTTTGCCACCAGAATGTATCTTCACTAGAGAGCCAAAAAAGCAGAAGCTCCACTCCCCACCCCTCAGAATCATAATCATAATCAAGTTCCAGAAACAAGGGAGATCACTCATCACCCACAAAACCAACACACACGACGCCGTCTCTCATCTCCCTAAGGAACTATATAATAAGTACCTGAGCTGAATCTCCCCATGTCTTTGGCATCTGATGAATTTTTGGGTCAATGGCATCCGAGACTGTCTCTGAATTTTTGGGTCGGCTCCACTTCCAGAGCTGCAGCCAGGTCAAGGCTTGCTTCCGCGGCTGCTGGCTATGTCCCTCATTCGTCGCTTCCTTTGTGTGGCGAATCAGAGTCACCTCGAGCCGCCTATCTCTGTAAGGATTTTCTGGTATTCTCAGTCAGTTGTTCGCATTTCTAAGAGTTCCGTTCCATGATTTCGATGTTTCATTGTTTCTATGGCGAGATTGTCAAATTTGGGCTTTCAGTATCAACTGCTAATCAATGTTGGGTGTCAATTCACATTTATTTTAATGAAAACAACTCGAGCTATGGGTTAATAAAGGTTATATGATTATGAATAATTATGATTTTATATAAAAATACTTTGACCTGGTGAATTTCTAAATTACATCAAACACTGAAGAAATTTTCCCATTGTGGAGTTCGTGGGATCATCTATACTTCTTCAAGTAGTGGACTACAACAGGATAAAGATTAAGTTAAATGGCAAAATATTGCCATTAAAACAGTTGCCCGCAGTTATGAAGAAGGCTTCTAAAAAGATAGTTATGTAGGAGGATCCTTTGGATACTATTTGCTGAAAATTGATTGAAGTTAGTTTCTGGTGATTGGCTCACACAAATTTGTGTATTTCCCCTCCAGTTTTGGGTCTATTACCGTGTTAAAACTTGAGCTAGCCTAATGAAAAACATCCTCAGTTCTCCATTCTACCAAGTTTATCAAGCGAGGTAAATATATTTTATATCTTTTATCAGTCCTACCATTCCTATGGCTTACCTAAATGAATTTACATTTTCCCCTCTAGATATTACGAAATTTATTACAAAAAAAGAGGATGTATATATATCAAATGAGCTGCTTAAGCAGGCATGTCAACCACTTTTGCACTGTAGGTTACAAATAATGCTCGGGAATCTAAACCTCCACTAGTGAGCAGGATTAAAAACTTTAGTATAAGCTAAAGAAGAAATTCATTTTAAAGGAAAAGAAGGTCCAATGCAAATGGTCGACAGGGAGCTGTTGGATATGGCTATTTACAGTAGCATAGAAGCTCCTATGTAGGCTTTGAATTTTTTGAACAACTTGGCAATGTCATCCTCTGTTGGCCTTCCATCACACTACAGTCAAAGGCATAAATATTGTTACCGACTTAATATATGAACACACATTAGAAAAGAGAAACTGATTCGTACGATGTGGGGAGGAAGGACCTTTTGACGTAGTAGTAACAAAACTCAGCCATAATGAAAGTATTCACGGCTTCAGTAACGAGATTCACAAATGGCCACATGTATAGTATTTGGGCAGATTGAAAATAGGTGTGCTTATCTTTAGCAACCTGCACAAAGCACGTAAGTGTGTTATTCTATTTGGTACTTAAGACTTTCTCAATGACTCTTCTCTATCTGCCCGGTCTGCATCTATGAACTCTGTAAATTATTCCGATATATGTATATAACCTATCAATGTATTAATTTCAAAAAGTGGACCCAATTAGGAGTCAGATGGTTGTGTGGACAAGAAAGATTAAACAGTAAAGTTAATATAGTAGGGAAACATATTTTTCTCAATCAGACAATAAAGGTTCACTATAAGCTTGTGAACATTTCAGCTCTTTAGCTGATCACGAAGATGTCACAATTTATATATGTTGGCCTCATGCATCTATGATCAAAATTAGCTGCAACATCACAAATACTTGATATCACCATCTGTCAGTAATATATCAGCAAGTTATATTAGAAGCCAAAAAAGAATTACTTAAACGAGTTCCAGATGATGAATTTACTACATATTAGCAAGTTCATAATTTTGAATGCAAGACTCAAGAGGGACATGATTTTAGTCTTCATTACTTAAAATCTGCTGTCATAAGTGAAAATCTTTTGTTGAAGTTGTGTTCGGATGTGACAGAAGGATCTGGTGAAGAAAACCCTAATCTGAGTTATCCATCTCCTTCCTTCTTCAAATTCTCAAATCAACCTTAATTTTCACCATGGTTATAATAAGTGTGAGATCAAATCGGGCAAAAAACCAAGATTCCAATAAAAAACAGATGTTGGCCCCTTAAATATGAAGTTACGAAACTTCAGTCCCATACGAACAATTCAAGCATTGCAAGGTCAACCAGTGTTGGGTGTCCCACCATTTAAGGGGATTGAAGGTCAATGTGGTTACCATATAGTCTAATTAAAGGGAGTTTGTGTGGTTTAATCTGAACAAAAACACATCGTCCCAACTGCATCCTTTTACTGAGAAAAAAATATATGGTACAACTTACATGCAAGATCCATGACACACAGCTAAAAAATCTGGAAACGGCCAGCGCAAATACGTAGTGAGCTGTAAATGGTTCAACTACCTGAAATATAGAGAAGTCTAAAGAAAATAAACTAATTTTACATGTGGTATCACTTTAATTTTGTATCGAGTGATAATCTATCTATTGTATTACAAATGCGGAGGCATACCTTTGCATGTTGCATCAATCTAAGTTGTGGCAAGACAGACACAGATTCCACGAATGCAGAGAAGGCCCATAATATGTCTAGTATTGGGAAAAATTTGTTTGGATGGAAGATAAGGGATAAGACTGCAGCTGGAACCACCTTCATACCAATAAACTATCAAATTGTAAAAAAATGACAAAATGCGTAAATAAATATATATATTTCCACTACTTTGAGATAATGACATAAATCTGAAATATAGTACAACTAGGTTCTAAGAGGATGAGAAAAAAAAACAAAAGAGATTTAGCCATCTGTTTGCTGTTATTTTCACGCAGAACAACTATCGTGTAATATGTTAGTGCTAAAAGGATGAGAAGCAATAGACATAAGCAAGAAACATGTCTATGCTTGACTTATTCATAAATTATTTACCGTATAATATAAGGAGTGGTTATCTAATGCTCCAACATAAGTTGACTGTAGCCAGAACTTCATCATATATATGACCCAAATAGTTGAAATAAATTTTGCCAAATCAACCAATTGTGCAAATTGGCAAATTATCTTCGCAAACAGGTATATGGCCGTGAGCTCCTGCGACTTGAGAGATAGACCTGAAAAGTAATAAACAAAATACATATACATATTAAGTAACCATGACCATTAATCAAGGTAATCAATCACATTGTTGCTGATTAACCAAGGTAATAAATCAATTTTGCTGATTGAAGTATAAAAATTAAGGGTCAATTCTTGCTTCTTATCACAGTAATAAAATGAATTTTATTAAAATATTTTGCTTCTCACCATGTTCGTGACAAGAGATCAAAGTATTGGTTAAAGAAAGAAACATCAAATAGTATCACCCTTGGCAAAGGAGACTGCACCAAGGCCTTTCAAAGTAGTAAACTTTGAATCATGGATAACTAATAATACTCTGTCCCACCATTAATAACTGATCCATTTGGTGTTCGAAAATGAAATAAAAATTTTAATCCATTTGGAAATACAAAATGGAGCATATGGGGCCGAGGGAGTGTTATATCTAAAAAATAATCACGTAACATGGTAGAAAAATCACTACTTCCTCTGTCCCACATTAGTAGTCTGGATTGGAAATCCAAAATGAACCAAAATTTGTTCAGTTTTTGCAGACGATTAATCTGGGACATAGGGAGTATATTCCAATTAGAACTGGTGATCATACCAGAGCAGTTATTATGAAGTAAGAGCTTATTAGCAAGAACGATGATCCCCAGGGCGTGGATTAACTCCGACAAAGCCGAGAAGACCAAAGCGTAGTCTGCCAGAAGGACAAGGCAAATCATGTTGACAAAGACAAAGGTGGCCACCATGGCCAGCAACGCTTTGATCTTCCTTGATTGTTGCTTGAACCAGCGAGACAACTGCTTTGTAGTGTCCAGCGGGTACCGCTTCCACTCCATTGTCATTTCCTTTGTGAGAGATCGTGAAAGTAGAGCTGGTTTGGTTGATAAGGATGATGATGAATTAAGCAGAGGAAAGAAAGAAAGAAAGAAAGAAAAAAGAAAACACGTGCATGCATGGTTAATTGAAGAGTGCTTTAGCGATGATAAAAGGTGAAGAGCTTTGTAACGGTAGCAGCTGGTCGCACCTTTACGTAAGTTGTCTTTGTTTCTTTTGGAAACTGCAAATTCTATTGAAAAGGTGTTAATTGCATTATCTATTTACGTTGAACATCAATTAATTAGGTTTGGTGATCAGTTATATACTCTAAAACATTTATTGGAGATTGTGAAAGTTTTAGTTGTTTTTTCAAGGCATTTTTTTGGCATAATAACAAAATAAAAATTTACATTTAAGCTTCTTAACCATAATCTTTAATATTCGCCAAACTCAGATTTTCATTCTAATTATTTGATTACACTTCTGAATTTTCATCACCATCTCCGGCCGGAGCGCCACCCGCCTACATCTACATCGGCTCTCCAAATCGTGCGAGCCCAAAGGTCAAAATGAAAGACTTCCTCCCCTTCCCTCTCACCAACGCCCGTTCATCCCACCGCCCTCCTGCATATAGCGGCGGGGGCCTGGCTTCCGCCACCGCCACTGTTCTTCTCTCGCGTGAACCACTCATAAAATCTCTCAGGTATGAAGATCTTTTGGCCAAAAAGTGTTGATCGATTTTGGGATGGAGGTAACGGTTGACGAGAATCATTACTTAAGTGGGTTATGATCGAGTGGGAAAATGACACGGCTTCTGGGTGAATGAGCGGTGTTGTTCCCAAATATCGTAAGAAAAGAAGCTATTACAAGTTTGCTTATGATGTCAAGTTCTGAAATTTATGTTGTCAAAGCCACAGTTCAGGCTTTTCCTTGAACGGTTTTCAATGTAGAAGTCTTGATTTAGTTAGACAAAATGGTTTAAAATCCTGAACTTGTTACCACTTACCACTATGATTCGCCTTGCCTCTAAATACACAAACCAAAACAAAGAACTCGAGGAATTGATTATGACTTGGACAAGTGGATGAATTGATCTACCAATGAAAAAAAGGGATGAGTGGATTTGCATGAAACTCGCTTTTTAGATACTCAAAATGTGAATACTCAACTGGAAGAGGGTGAGAGAGGATACCTTTGATGACTTTTTTTAGGTGACTGGCCAATATTAGTTAGTAGCATAAGGATGTTCGTATAGGCATAAAGTAAAGCATCTCAAATTCTGAATGTGCTAGGTGAAAGTAAGGAAAGAAAAGAAAATATACTGAAATTTGAACACTTAATGAAGGACATGAACCCGAGGCATTCATTTCAATGATCAAATATTTGATCCTAAAATTGTTCACTTGGTACAGATATAGGGTATGGGCAAGAAAAAAGCATCACTAAGAAAAAAATATCCATACAAATAGTTTTACATTTGTAAAAAGTGCAGAAAAAGAAATCTATATTGGCCCTAATATAGCTTAAAAGATTTCATGTTAGACTGCACACTACTTATGTTGGTTTGTTAACAACTTCTGGCGAAATCAGTGAAAACACATTAATATTGAATTTGTCATTCACGATAATAACCTCAGGGAAGGGGAGAAACTTGGGAAAAAGAGCGTAAAATTGGCTAAGCATGAATGATTCCGCCATTTGCAATGACGGAATTTGGGTAACATTGAAGCCACATTTCAAAGGGCGAAATAAGTGAAAACAGATTAGAATGGTGAATGGTGTCATCAACGAGATAATTTCATCATTCACAATGACGACATATGAGAAACACTAAAGTTGTCCACAAGGACGAATTGATGAAAAAAATACGGTGGCACCTAAGTGGCGGAACCAAACTTTAACAAATATTATCAAAGTTCGTCCAAAGTGACAATTATTTACGTCACATAGGATTGAACCCTAGAGAGAGAACTAAAAAATTTTAAGCCGTTTCATAAATTGGCAAAACACCCTTTAATATTGTTGTTGACATTTAACTAAAAACCACTCCCTCCGTCTTGTTTTGGATGCTCCATCAGGAAAAGAGGATATTCCCGTTTTAGATGCTCCATATGGTCAATTTAAGTGGATTCTGAATCAATTTTTTTTTTCAGATGGAGCTATTAAAACAGGACAAAGGGACTATTAAATTATTAATTTCTTTTGGAAGACCAAATGCAGTATGCCTTCATATGTATCTTCATTTCTTTAGGGATCTGTCGTAATCTTCATCCTTTCTTTTTTATTGTAAGGACTGTCCCTTTTAATTCCATTAAAAAAGCATGTAAATGCAAACTACAAAAAAACTGTGAAGACACCTAAGCAGGCCATCACATGGATGTGCATTTGTTTATATGGCCTTACAGATGCATAGTAGTGGTTGCTATGAGAACTAACGCTGTGTTATTTTCATGGCATGCGCTGCTATTGAACACTCACATGTGAGGATCTGAACGCCGTCAAACCATCTATACACTTGCTGGCTGCCCATATGCCTCCCCACCTTACTCTACTTTCTGTTTACTTAAATAATGCCCAAAAGCAGGAACTGAAGGACAAACCTACAATCAACCATTCTAGAAACTTAACAAATTTATTATATCAACACCAGAAAGAATGGCATTAGGTTCGATTAGTAGGCTAACCAACAAGAAGACTTTGCAGTTCACCTTCCACTTGAAGGACAAACCTTTGCATGGGACCGGCCTTTTGTCTCCTCCAGCCTTCCACTCACATGCACTATGCCTCACTTGACCTGTAAAGTACATGGTCCTCCCATTTGCAGCTTTGTCTATGTATATTTGTTTGGGACCCATGAGTCTGGTAAACCACATGATCCCCTTGTATGATCATTTGCAGGGAAATGCTTTTTGCTTCCTCATCTTCTTCCTTCAGTTCTGAATTTTTTGACTTGCTTAGTTTACATAATTTCCTTAATGGCTTCAGCTTCCTTTGAAAGTTGGGACTGTGCATTATTTGAAGGCGTTCCAGAGGTGGATGAAGCCCTCCTGATGGCAATGTTGGAGGACACATCCCAGCTGGTAATGGATGAAGATGAACCATTAGGATATGTCATGGGATCTCAGGAATCCGAGCAGGATTTGGATATTGGAATGCAACTGCGATCAGACTCCGGCTTGCTGACGAACACTGCAGAACTGGACAGCCATGATTGCTCGAGATTTTCATGCCCAATTGGTGAGAACTCGTCTGCTGGGATCAACATGGACATTGATACCCATTTCACCTGCAGTGATCACAATGGTGACTGGTGCATCTGTATGTTGACAGATGAGAAGGGACTGGCGGAGTATGGTGGAGGAATTCAATGCCCTTTTGCTCTCTGCAATGAACTTCAAGATGTTGATGAGTACTACAGTCCCTTGTGGCAGGAAACCCAAGTCGGCTGATAGGGACAGTCAATGAACCTTTGTGATCAGGCCCCTAGGGATTCATTCATGGTCTAATGATTTGCTGTGAATAGATCATTGTGCTTTAACCCAACCGATACACTAGATTGATCAATTTCTGTAATCCCATGAAAAGAGCCAAGTTTACTTACCTCTACTGGCAACTATCAGGGAACTGCACACAATACCCCTCCTTTTCCACAGAACATCAGCAAGCCTACATCCACTCCTGCCAGTGTTTGCAATGAGAAGACTGTTTTTTCGAATTAGGAGTCCAGACCTAGTCGCTACATTCGTCTGTATTCCACTCCATATTTCGATTTTGAGGGGTTCTTTGGTGAAACCAGCTTCCTGTCTGCAAAATTTCTCCTCCTCTGGAGAGAAAACATATCTCCTGCTCATTAGCCACCTGCAGAGGCAGATAATGGACATTGAGGAAGAATTTCCGTTAAGATCTGCAAAGGTGATAATAGAATTAGATTTGGTGTTAGTTCAATTTGCTTTCAGCTAGATTTTCTATAATTTAATACTCCTTCCATTCCATATTAATAGTCTGATTTCGTTTTCCAAAATGAACTGGTATTAGTTCATTTTGAGAAACCAATTCGGACTAATATAGTGGAACGGAGGGAGTACTATGTATTAAGACATTTATGCATTAATCTGACATTAAAAAACTTCAAAAACATCCAAAGCAACAAGCAAGGGTCAAGTTCGAGCTCCTGCTAGAGTGAACATAGAGCCGAATAGAACCCATCCAAACCTCCACTTGACTTCCTGTGGAGGACATGACAGAGCTCATATGAAAATGCGGATCTTACACTTGGGAAAACCCACAGTATGACCTCTAACAGAATTTTGTCCACCCCTTGCTCATGTATTTTCTTACTTTGAAAAATAACAACAGAAGATAAGCACATACAGCAAGCACTTCAAACATTCCCGGACACCAACTTCAATTATCTGAATTTCAACATGTTTCCATGAATAGTACAGGTATTGGTAAATAAGTGGAAATCATGGTAAAAATACATCTAGAATAACAAAACTAAAAAATAACTCTGCGCATATACATGGTGAGCATAAGAATTAAGATGCAAACTCTTTAACCATGTGAGATACATGCCTTAAGGAAATACAGGTCTATTCACTGACAATGTTAAATAATAGATGAATTTCCAGCAGATCCACACACACACACACACACTATATATATATATATATATATTCTGCTTAAGCAGTGTACTTCAAAATGACAAAAAAAATCAATATCATCAAACAATTTATCCAGATGACCCTTGCCCGAGCATTTCATAGCCTGAAGATTACTTCCTTCCCACATTCACTATACAGGGGTGATAATACGTATCTGTCAAATTGATGACAGTATTAGGTATGTCGCAGTTGATTATAGAAGACAGAATCGGATTTACATAGTCATATGAGAAGATGTTGGTGCATACAAGGATGGAAGATTTATTTATCATATCCGCAATCAAGATTATAACGGTTTTCCATTTGTCTTTGCTGCTGCAGTTGATGCCTAATGATCAACTTCATCATTGCCAAGTATCTCGTTTTGAAAGCTTTTTTACCTTTTTTACTTGACCTATAATGCCAACTAAGCAATCCATTGTGTTATTTAAAAAAAGAGAAACAATTTAGATATGGTATCACGATGTAGATTCCAAATTCCTTGATTTGTTTAGATTTTTCCTCCAGTATGTTTACTAAGTCATAATATTATGATGGTATATTTGTTTTGTCATTGGATGACCAACCAAATAACTGAATTATAAAGCTTCTAACTTCGATATAAAGATGACAAATTTTCGCTAGGATACTGTTAAAGGTACGTGGAAAAAGAAGGGAGGCAGTACCCTATAACTTTATGCAATTGTGAGTTGAAGCAAATAGTCACTGCTATGGTTTGAAGAATAGATGGTCATGGAACAGCCTCCAAAGGTGATACATTTTTATGATGAAACTGAAGGTAACATTTGCCTCATCTTTAATGTGCCTCTTACTATGATTATATCTAGATTCTAGCGAATGGTGAGAATGGAAAGCTCACAAGCTTATCTGTTTGTTTACTGGTTCAGGCAAAAGCTCAAGCAGTAAAGGAGCCAACTATAATCTATCATACCAGGGTAAACTGCATAATGAGAAGGTGACAAGAGCCGACTTATTAGTTGTCCCCATTCATGAAGAAAGTGCACTTCGAAAGAGAGGAAAATAAAAGAAAAAACTAAAATTATGCCAATCATAATAGCACATGAAGTAGTTGATGTTTCCCATACAAGGAAAATCAGAGCAACTTTTGAATTTGAATAATCTTCGTCAACACCTAAGAAAGTAAAACATAATATATAACTACTATTCTTTTCTACAAATTCTGCCATTACATGTATATCAAGTACACCTAATAAACAATAAAGCAATTATAGATACATGATACTCCCTCCGTCCTGTTTTAGATGTTCCATCTGAAAAAATATTTTTTTATTGGATGGTTGAAACCCAACTAATGGGGAAAAAGGTGCAAAATCCAATTAAATCGACCAGATGGAACGTCTAAATAAGAATTGAATTATAAAGCTTCTAACTTCGCTATAATACAGGACGGAAGGAGTATAACATAAGGGACGTGGTAATCTAAATTCTAATCTTAGAGCTCAAATTTATCTCCTTTCCTTCCACTAATCACTATTTGCGCTCACTGTTGTGCTTCACTAATGACATTACTGCTTGACCCTAGCAAAACTAAAAGGTCATAGCTTCACAGTATCAAAGCAAATAAATGAGCTGGTCTATGGAGGTGGTTATACATGCCAATTGTTAGCATGACTGGCCAGAGCACTTCACATAAATCATTGAAGTTGATGCTAGGCATTCAGATAAATCATTGAAGTTGATGCTACATTGTGTTTTGCTTTCGTCGAAGTATGCAGATTCTTTGAATGACTAAATTTTTGAGAAATCAATAATATCAGCTCACAAATTTGAAGATACTTACAAGCAGGAGGGGCATCTTAACAAGCAGGATGATAAACAAGCACCCATTCCAGTCCTTAAAAAGCTTCACTAGCCTTAGCTTCTGCACGAAGAAGAAAAACAAAAACAAAATTGTTTAAGTGAATAGATGAAAATATAGTTGGCATGTCAGCTGATGATATTCTCATTTAGTTAGTAAACTCGGTATTCGTCAGGAAATGAATCGGTATAAAACTATGGGAGCTAGCTGTTGTGCACCCTAGGAGGATGCACAAAAGCCGACGGCAAGGGGTAGGGAAGGAGATGAGAGAAGAGAAGGAGGAGAGAAACTAGGAATTCATTCATCAATACCCTAAACCAAATAAGTCATCTCCTACATATAGGTGCAGGGGCCTAAAGCTGATGGGCCTAGTTATGTAAATAAGTAAATAGCCTATTCCTACTGTAGTGGCCCACATGGCCTAATGCAAATAAATAAATAGCATAAGTAAATAGCCTAATAGCCTAATACTAAGAGAGTTATAACATTCCACCATGCTCCGCTACGGCCTTGACTTCAAGGTGAATGTAGGAAATCGAGTAAATAAATCGTCTTCTAATTCCCAAGTGGCATCGTCCAAAGAATGATCTTGCCATGCAACTAGCACCTCATTCACCAAGCGTCCAAAACGACGAACCCGGCGGCGATCCAAAATATATGCAGGAAGGACAGGATGATCCTCCGGCAAGAGCAACGGTGTAGGCACCCCACTAGTAAGGCGAGAAGGATCCCCCACAAAGCGCCGCAGACGGGACACATGAAAAACCGAATGAACCTGGGAAGTGGGTGGCAACTGCAGACGATAAGCAACCAGCCCAATACGCTCCAATATCGGATAAGGCCCATGGAACCGGTGTGCCAATTTGGTAGAAGCAACAGCCGCCAAGGAATGCTGTCGATGGGGCAAGAGGTTAACATAAACCAAATCTCCAACTGCATACTCCCTATCCATATGAGAGCGGTCATACACCTGCTTCATCCGATTCTGAGCAGTCGCGAGGTTAGCCTTGAGTTGACGCAAGACCTCATCGCGCGTCTGAAGTGCATAGTCTACCTCACCCACCGAAGAGCTGAAAGGTAAATAACGGAGCACCGTAGGTGGAGGCCGGCCATAAACCACTTCGAAGGGGGTGAATCCGGTAGAGGTGTGATAAGCAGTATTATAGGACCATTCAGCCCAGGGAAGAAGTTGGAGCGAACGGCGAGGTTCTTCACCAACAAAACAGCGCAGGTACTGTTCAAAACAACGATTGACCACCTCCGTTTGGCCATCACTTTGGGGATGATAGGCGGTACTCATGTGCAATTTAGTATCCTGTAATGCAAAGAACTCCCTCCAAAAAAGTGAAATAAATATTTTATCCCTATCGGACACAATCGTCCGAGGCATGCCGTGCAACTTGGCCACTTCGCGCACATAAATTTCAGCAACAGCCTTCGCCGTATAAGGGTGACCAAGGGAGCAAAAATGAGCATATTTAGAGAGACGATCCACTACCACAAGAATAACTTATTTACCTTGGACCACAGGTAGAGCCTCAATAAAATCCATGGAGACATCCTCCCATACGTTATCAGGAATAGGGAGGGGTTGCAGAAGGCCCGCAGGAGTAGTAGTGGAGGCCTTCGCGCATTGGCAGACATCACAAGCAGCCACATAAGAATGGACTTCCTTTTTTATTCCCCGCCAAAGAAAATTCTGACTCACACGCTTGTTGGTGCGGAAGGACCCTTCATGACCAGCACTAGGGGTGTCATGAAAGAAGGAAATAATATTCCGCCGTAGTATCGGACTCGGGGGAACCCATAGGCGCTGCTTCCAGAAGATATAACTATCCTGCAAAACAAAAGAGGGTAAGCATGTCGGGTCAGCCTGGAGGCGCTGTAAGATGTCCGTGGCCTCAGGTACGTCCTGGTAAGTCTGCAGCAAGTCAGTCATGAAGGTAAAGGTAGGGACAGAGAGGCCCAATAGAGACACCTCCGCGTTGCGTTGAGATAGAGCGTCGGCCACGGTATTCTCGGACCCCTGTTTATAAACCAGATCATAATTGTAGCCCATGAGCTTCGTGACCCAACGTTGCTGGGCTGGAGTGGAGATCCGCTGGTCATGAAAATATTTTGGGGGCTGGTGGTCTGTCCGAATAGTGAAATGCCGGCCCAATAGATAGGGGCGCCATTTCGTCACGGCGTGCACAATAGCGAGCATTTCCCTTTCGTAGGCCGACAAACGGAGAGAGCGCCCCGATAAGGCCTTACTAAAGAAAGCAATGGGCCGGTCAGCCTGCAGAAGGACAGCGCCTAACCCACTATTGGAAGCATCAGTTTCCACCACAAATGGCTGAGAGAAATCCGGCAAGGCTAAGACTGGGGCAGATGACATAGCCTGCTTTAGAGAGTCGAAAGCCTCCTGGGCGTCAGTACTCCAAACGAAGGCGCTGGTCTTTAACAAGGCAGTAAGAGGGGCGGCCAGAGTACCATAATGGGAAATGAAGCGCCTGTAATAGCCCGTCAGCCCAAGAAAACCTCGTAAGGCCTTCGGTGATGTAGGCGTGGGCCAGTCGAGCATAGCGGCCACTTTGGCCGGATCTGTAGAGACTCCATGTTCCGCAATAATATGGCCCAAATAATCAATCTAAGGTTGGCCAAAAGAACATTTGGACCGTTTCAACAAAAGAGAATGCCCGACCAAGAGATCAAAGACGGTCCGCAGATGGCCAATGTGATCCTCCCAGGTAGCGCTATAGATTAATATGTCATCGAAGAAGACTAATATGAACTTGCGCAAGAAAGGCCGAAAAATATCGTTTATTAGACTTTGGAAGGTGGCTGGCGCATTAGTCAACCCGAAGGGCATCACAAGAAACTCATAATGACCGTCATGTGTACGAAAAACAGTCTTATGAATATCCGCTGTGTGCATTCGTATCTGATGATAGCCGGAACGTAAATCAAGTTTAGAGAAATATTTCGCACCTGATAACTCGTCGAGAAGCTCCTCAATAACGGGAGTAGGATACTTGTTCTTCAATGTAATAGCATTTAAAGCACGATAATCGACGCAGAACCGCCATGTCCCATCCTTCTTCCGAACCAACAAAACGGGAGAAGAATATGAGCTGGAGCTGGGACGAATAATACCGGTTGCCAGCATGTTAGCCACCAAACGCTCGATCTCAGCCTTTTGCACATAGGGGTAACAGTAGGGCCGCACATTAGCTGGGCTCGACCCTGGAAGTATGGGAATCTGATGGTCGTGCCCACGCGTAGGAGGTAGTCCGGTTGGCTCTCCAAAGAGGGACCCATAGTCGGTCAAGAGAGCAGTCAAGTCGGCCGGAAGGGTTGGCAGGTTCGAGTCAGATGTAGACATAAGTTGCAGCAAAAACCCATTGGCCGAGTGCCGAAAGAAAGACCCCACAGCCTAGGCCGACTGGAGAGTACCGGGAATGGACCCTTGTAAACGAACCTGCTGATCAGCCACCCCAAAGGACATGACTAAATCTTTAAAATTCCAGACCACGTCCCCAAGCTCTTGGAGCCATTGGACCCCCAATACAATATCAGCTCCTTTTGTGGGTAGAAGATGGAGATCCACCACGAAGTCATACCCTTGAATATGCAAGGATACGCGGGGGCATAGGCCCTTGCTGCGCATGTGTGTGCCATCGCCAATAAGAACGTCAAAAGCACATGCCTGAGCAATATGACATCCCATGCGCTGCGCCACCCTATCATTAATAAAGTTGTGGGTACTCCCACTATCAATCAAAATAGCAACTGGCTGGCGCTTTAACTGACCTTGTATGTGCATAGTATGAGGCGTGTATGTTCCCGAGAAAGCATGAAATGAGATCTCAGCCGTCGAATCGACATAAGCGTCCTCGACCGGTTGATCAATAAAATCATCCCCCTCAGGACAAGACTCCTCCAAGATGAAAGCGGTAGGGGGCGTGCGACAGCGATGTCCGGGAATGTACCGCTCATCACAGTTGAAATAGAGGCCTTTGGCCCTTTTTTCGTCCATCTGGGGCTGGGATAACCTGCGAATAGGGGAAGGCAGGGTGGCTCCTGCTGGTGGTCCAGGCCTAGAGCTGGTGACGGCCCCAATAGGAGGAACTGGCCTCGGGGCCGGTAATCCAGGAGAAGACCGGAAGGGGGGTCGAACCACACACCGTTGCCGGTTCAACCGTTCTTCCGCAACTCGAGCATGCCCAATGATATCTTTCATAGATTTAGGCAGGAACTGCCAGATTTCATCTGCAATGTCAGCCCGCAAGCCATGCATGAAGGCCCCCACTAATGCCGCCTGGTCCCAATTAGGTAGCCGATTAGCTATGCGCATAAATTCCTGATGGTAAGCGCGCACCGAGGATGTTTGACGGAGAGATGCTAGCAATTCATTAAAATCAGCATAATCGTTTGGCCCGAATTGGACGCATAACTCATTCACAAAATCAGCCCATGTCGGATGAAACATATCCCTCTCAAAATATTGGAACCAGACTAAGGCATCGTCCGACAGATGGAAGGCTGCGATGCGTAGTTTATCAACTTCCGACTGAGTGCCATGATACTCAAAGAATTTATTTGCCTGATATATCCAATCAATAGGGCTATCTTCCCCACTATACTTAGGAAATTGAAGTCGGGCCAATCGAGGCTCAGCCGAGGCCCATCCGAATGGTTCCTGAGATGGGGCCTGAGACATACCCGGCGGAAAGTTGGAGAAGCCAGTAAGAGTTGGTCCTCCAAATAATGGCCCATAGGGTGGCACATCTCCCTGCGACTGCTGATGTGGTCGGCCAGTATGATGAGGAAAGGCACGCAGATGAGTGCCAGCTGCCCCTGGTGGCAAGATATTAGTCGGATCAAAGGAGCCAAACATAGTTGAAGACTGAAAGGCGTGGCCTTGGGGGTATGGAGATCCCTGTGCAGCACTGGCGGTGTGGTTGTGGGGCAAGGGAGAGCCCTGGGCTGCACCAGCGGCCTGGCCCTGCGGCCTAGGTTCTTGTTGAGAGAACCCATGCGGAGGAGGGGACGAGTGACCAGAGAACGACGAGGTCTGCAGAGGAGGCCCGTGAGCCGCAGTTTGCAGAGGAAGCCCTTGAGCCGCAGTGGAGAAAGACCCTTGCAGGCCGGTGGTCTGTTGATGCTCCAGCCCAGATGTGGGCGGGGGTGGCGGCGCTGATAACCGCTCCAACAGAGCCTGCTGCGAGATCTGCATGGATTGCATCATTGCCATCATGTCTCTCATGGTCTTAAGGAAGGCCGGATCCATGACTGCAACAGGTGCGGCCTGGCCAGTGGGCGCCTCCTCATCAGATTGGAACGATGGACCTTCTGGATTGTCCACAGCCTTCTTCCGAGCCATAGCGTCAGAAGTAAGGAGTCGATCGCTCTGATACCAGTGTTGTGCACCCAGGAGGATGCACAAAAGCCGGCGGCAAGGGGTAGGGAAGGAGATGAGAGAAGAGAAGAAGGAGGAGAGAAACTAGGAATTCATTCATCAATACCCTAAACCAAACAAGTCATCTCCTACATATAGGCGCAGGGGCCTAAAGCTGATGGGCCTGATGGGCCTAGTTATGTAAATAAGTAAATAGCCTATTCCTACTGTAGTGGCCCACGCCTAATGCAAATAAATAAATAGCATAAGTAAATAGCCTAATAGCCTAATACTAAGAGAGTTATAACACTAGCTTTCTTAGTTAAGAGATTAAGGAGGAGATGCCAAACATCCCAGACTTCACCTCTAAAGCTGAAATAGGAATGCCTAGCACTCTAGCAACCTCACCACACAGAATGAGGCAAATTAATTTTGGGCCAACCTTGCCCCATCATTAAATTTTGACTATTGTAATATAAGTTGCATATGAATCTTTTTAGAAATAAAAATAGATGACAAAATACCACATAAACGCCCATAAAACCTTTCCTCTCTTAACTCACTTGTTAAATTTTGGAAGGAAAGAGAAGCATTGACCTCTCACTGGTCTCTGATATTGGTAGAAAGTCGAAAAAGGTACAGCTTGTCCAATAACCACTTCCATGCGGTCCACTAGCAAGAAACTACTTTCTCCTCAAGCTGTTACTTTTTCGCTTCTGGCTTACAGAAAATCATTTTGCCATTGCTGGATTATAAAATTTTCTCATATGCTCTGAAAGCCTACGTATGGCACGAAGATCACCCACCGCAGAAAGCTGCATCAGAAATGCATCAAATTTTTGATATGGCAGTTTCGTACCTATGCTCACCACATCTCCCAAAAGATAACAAGCCTCTTCCACCCTATTACTGTCAAATAGGCCCTCAATCGTGACACAATAAGTATCTACATCTCGTGTACAACCCCTCTCATCCATCTCATGCCAGGTATCAAACGCCCCATCCGGTTCCCCAATTTTGAAAAACATAGAAATCAACATGTTGTAACTATGAACACTAGGGTTGCAGCTTGTTTCAATCATTCGACCAAAAAGTTTCAATGCCTCATCACATTTCCGAAGATCACATAGAACTTTGAGAAAACAATTGTAAGTTACAATATCTGTTGGATAGCCAATATTTCCCATATCCTGCAAAAGATTGTAAGCGTCATCCATCTTTCCAGCCAAAAACATACCTTCTATGAGTTCCTTGTACGTTGAAACATCAGGAAGACAGCCACTGCTTTTCATTTCAGATAGAAGTGTAAAGCAATCGTCCATTCTATCAAATTTAGCAAGAGCTACTATCATAATACTGTAGGTTCTTGCAGTGGGTGAGGACATAGTTGATCCTTTAGTCCTCATAAATTCAAAAAGTTCAAGTGCCTCGGATATCATTCCAGTCCCACAAAACGATTGAATTGCAGTGTTATAGGTAAAGTTATCTGGAGTATGCCCGATCTGAATCATTTCTTCCAAAAGTTTCATTGCTTTTGTTGGATTTTTCACTCTACACCACCCAAAAAATAAGATGTTGTATGTACTTGCATCAGGGATAATTTTATTCTTGACTTTGCGAAGCATAGCCTCTGCCTCCTCAACCAGACTGCATTTGCTTAGAGAATCTAATAGCAAATTGAATGCATTGATTTCTGGTTGAGTCTTCACCCTCACTCTCTTCTTCTTTGTAAATTTCTGAAGATGGGTCAAGTATTTCTCAGTGTACTTTCTCAAAATTGTGAGGAGAACATCAACAGGAACAGAATTCTTCTCCTTCCTCTTCATGTAATCCAAGACATCACAAATGATACTGAATTGCTTTGCTTTGTACCTTGTACTCGACAGTATATCTATCATAATTGAATACGTATGCGCTTGATGGATATAGCCTTCTTGATGGCCTGCCCACATAAAAAATCGCAGTGCGAGTTTTTCCTCAAAACGAAGTCTTTCAAGAACCTCATCAACAACCTTTGTGGTCAACATAACACCAACTTGACCAAGTGTTTCCTCCATTCCCTCTTGAGAACCAGGCTTTTCTACAATAGCTTGGTAAAGTTTACTAGAACCACTGAGCGTGCCGCGTGAGTCTTGCACATCGCTCACACTACAACTCTTGGAATCCTCCGCAGCACATAACGAGGAGGATGTACACAATGCAGCATAAGGGAATGGAATGAACACGAATAAACTAGAAAAAGATGCGACATTTGAGGTGGGTAACAGGCATGGAATGCCAGCTCGCCGATATATCGGTATCGGACACAAACCGATACTCCGATACCATTAAGTATCGTTTTTTACATTTTTTTCCAAATATCGCCGATATATCGGCGATATATCGGTTTCGGACCGATATATCGGCCTTTTTTGAAAAAAAAAATTTTTGAAAATTTTTTTTTTTTTTTTTTTTGGGAAAAAAAAACTTTCATGTTTGTTTTCTATCCTTTTATGCATATTTTGAAATCTATTCTTTGTTTAAATTAGTATAACTCATTTTAGAAGTTAGATTTTGAAAATATATGATAAAAACTAATTTTTGACGACCGATATTTTTTTACGCAATATCTCCGATATATCTCCGATATATCTCCGATATATCTCCGATATTTCGTCTCTTAGGCCGACCGATATTTTACCGATATCCGATACGACATTCCATGGTAACAGGTAATAAGGTGGTCCAGCACAAGACGCTAAGCTCCTTATAAAGCAATGCAGAGAAGGCGGGAAGGCGGATGGGCGGTGAAAATGGGGAAAACCCTTCTTGATGGCATGAATTGAAATATGCAGAAACGGCAGCGACATAAAGGCAGAGAGAGCTAAAGGTTGCAAACTTCTTGCAAGTACTAAGAAGAGGTTTGAGATTGGGATTCAAATGAAACCTTTTAATTGGGTGACAGACAGTGGGCGTGGTCTTCTTTTGTTTGATTCAAGGATGTTGTCCTCCTCCTCAGTCCAGTCGCAAGCTTGGTGACAAAAGGCTGCTGAGTCCTTACTGCTTCACATTGTACGATTGAGAGCTCACAAGCAGGAAAAGCTCTTTTGCAATTGCAGCAGAGAGAGAAACCAGAGGAATGGAAGGATTCAGTGCGCCGAGGGAGCCAGGTAGGTTTGTACCCCCGTCACTGAAAACTGCCACGCAAAAATATCAAAAACAGGAGAAATTATCCGGTGGATCCATTCTACGGGGGACACGTGGTGGAAAGGTCTATGGGATGTTTTACTCCCTCCATTCCAAAATACTATCTACATTTGAAAATATTCATTGTTCTAAAAATACTATATATATTTTACTAAATTAAGTGACTTTCTCTTTCCAAAACTCAAAATGATTGACTTGAACTTAGTTCGTGAACGAGCATACGAGTTGGATGAGATATCAAGGAAAATAAGTCATCAGACGGGCTTCATGGTCCAATAAAAATAAGAATTTTCTTAAATATATATAAGGGGAATTTATATAAAAAATCATGAAAAAAAATATTTTTACCAAAACGTGGCACTGTAGCAAATATTTACCGAAATGGTGTTCTGACAAGCCACGCAGGCGCCCGCGTGGCGCGGGCGCTTGCGCGGCTTTTTTTTTTAAAATTAACCCAAAAGGCGTCAGTTGAACCGACGCCTTTCGGGTTAAGAAGAAAGGCTTCGGTTGAACCGACGCCTCTTGAGAGGCGTCAGTTCAACCGACGCCTTTTACTATCTTAACGAAATTCGTCCCATTTTAAATAGGCCGTCACTTCAACGATGCATATCTTTCTCATTTTTAATCCATTTTTGTTCATTTTTTTTTCATTCTTCCTTATTTTTAGTGCTCTTTCTAGTCATTATGATATTATGAAGATGTTGAGCCATCGCATACTATTTATAGTAGTTTTTGTAATATTTTTTTCGATAAATGGTATATGATGGCTCAACATCTTTGTGATATCATGATGATCAGAAAGAGCACTAAAAATAAGGAAGAATGAAAAAAAAATGGGCAAAAACGGATAAAAAATGAGAAAGATATGCATCGTTGAAGTGACGGCCTGTTTAAAATGGGACGAATTTAGTTAAGGTAGTAAAAAGGCGTCGGCTCTTGTTTTGAGCTATTTTAGTGGGACAAATTTCAACAATGCATATCTATCTTATTTTTGATCTATTTTTGCTCATTTTTTTTTCATTCTTCCTTATTTTTAGTGCTCTTTCTGATCATCATGATATCACAAAGATGTTGAGCCATCATATACCATTTATTGAAAAAAATACCACAAAAACTACGATAAATAGTATGCGATGGCTCAACATCTTCATGATATCATAATGACTAGAAAGAGCACTAAAAATAAGGAAGAATGAAAAAAAAATGGGCAAAAATGGATCAAAAATGAGAAAGATATGAATCGTTGAAATGACGGCCTGTTTAAAATGGGATGAATTTCGTTAAGGTAGTAAAAGGCGTCGGTTGAACCGACGCCTCTTAGAGGCGTCAGTTCAACCGACGCCTTTCTTCTTAACCCGAAAGGCATCGGTTCAACTGACGCCTTTTGGGTTAATTTTAAAAAAAAAAGCCACGCAAGCGCCCGCGCCACGCAGGCGCCTGCGTGGCTTGTCAGAACACCATTTCGGTAAATATTTGCTACAGTGCCACATTTTGGTAAAAAATTTTTTTTTATGATTTTTTATATAAATTCCCCTATATATAATATTTTAAAACAGAAAGAATATTTAGATGTCAAGATCTGAGTATGCAATCATTCTACCACTTGTGTGTGTTAGAAAGTGATTGGACCTCTCTACTCTCAACAGGCAACGTGTAAAACTGTTCTTAAGCAACCTGGTAGAACCGTTCTACTCGATAATTTTTCCAAAAATAAGGGAAAACTATTGCGATATTTCACATCGATTTTTTGCACAGTCGAGAATTATCTTGACTTTAAAGCGGTGTTTTTGACGAAATGTTGTAATTGTATTGGAATGTTAGAAATGGCCGTGCATATGGGGCTTTTCATGGGGAAAGTGCAAACCCACGTGGGATACCCGATAATTTCTCCAAAATAGTTTGTTTTCTTGGCGAGAAGTAATTGCATGCCGGTGGGTGAAAAATCCAGTGGGACTTGCGCCGCCCATTGTGTCAGAGCCATTGATCTTCATGATGAACAGTGCACCTTCACTGCACGTGCGTCCTACCAAGGTGCAATAAATCAATTCTTATCCCCCCAGGGGGAATGACAAACACAATGCCCTATAACCAATGGCGGGAACTATTATTTATTTGCTCAAGGTAAGCTTTCCTTTGCCATAGATTATGTGAAACTTGGAATTTTATTAAAAAATTTTAATAGCAGAAAATTTCTGGACGCGATCGATCATTAGAGAGACGCGATCGATCGGGTCAGTTTTGTAGCCGAGCGAAAGCCTAGTGCGGTGGATCGCCGACGTGATGATCGATCGTATCTACTGTGATTTTTGGTTTTTTTCTCGCGATTGATCGCCTAGCAAAACGATCGATCGTATCAACTGTGACTTGCATTTTTGTGTGCCCCGATTGATCGCCAGAGAGACGAGATCGATCTCACCATTTTCAAAACACCCGCTTAACAAATCAAAAATTTTCGGGTATTACAAGTATATACTTTCGAAGAAGGAGGCCTCTCAACTAGATTGACAGTGGCATCTGGAACTACTGGTGGTGGGGTAAAAGAAGTCGTGTCGACTGATGATGTCACAATGTCGGATGAAGCTGATATAGGTTGAGAAGCCTCAAAAGGATGATCACCCTGCAGTCCCGGAATCTTTGTCATAAATGGCTAAAGCAACGGCAAGCTCGCAAGAACATGTGTAGAGCTATCGTGTATCATCTGACATATCGCTAGCAAGCTCTCATAGGTTCGGTCCACCTAAGCTCCATTACACTGAGATAGTGTTTATCTGGCATAAGTAAGCTAGAAGGAAAAAAGAATATATTTTATCTACAAGCACACAATGATGGTGAATTAAAATAAATATGAAGTAAGAGATACTAACCAAAGCCCATTCAGTGTCGCCCCTAGGTTGATATAACATCTCTGCCTTATGCACGGATGGTAGGATAAGTCTCCTAGTGATCCTCAAGTACCACTTCATGCAGGCACTATCAGTATCTCGCTCCGTTGTGGCAAGCTCCCCTTGAACGATAGTGGTCCTCTGCTCGTCCAATCTAGTAATATAGAGCATGATGTGACCTCCACTCAAAACTTGCCCAGCCCCAACGCGAAGATCACTCAATGAACTCCACAACATAAGGGGGGAAAACTGTTCTAATCCAAACAGCAACATAACCTGATCTGGAACTTGCATCTCCACAATGTCAAAACATATGAGTGACGTCCTAGATAGCCACACATATGCGCTATCAGTACATACTCCAGGTAACTGTGCTAAAACATCATCATGATATGGCTACCATGTAACCTACACAACATATAAAGATAGTATTTTACTTTTTATGAACTTTTCATTGTTTATATTCGTAACATGTGCAATATAATATAATCGCTTGTCTGGATCATTGGTAGTCTAATTCAGATCTATAATGGCAAAGGACACTGTGAGGATTAGCGGCTTTAGTCTTCTTAGCATTCTACCTAAGAACATAAAAAGAACAAAATAAATTATTTAAAATGTCAATAAAAGAACATGGAATGACTTAAATATATAAAACATATCTAACTCCTAACGAAGAAAAACTATCTATTGGAGTGCTCTGAACGTTTGGACGTCCCACATGCAATCTCTCCCACGACCATAACTGTCTGATACATAGACACCCAACATGAATCAAGTGTGTTATACTTGTGGTAAATAGAGTAGTCAAAGATTATTAATGGTTTACCTGAATGAGGATGCACCCGGAAATCCCTAATATGTTGGGTTAACAAGCTTTTCTCAACTCCAGGCAAGGGTGGCACTGTCCCATGTATATTGTCCTATGGAGTGAAAATCCTCTAACAAGATGAGATAGATGGGGTGCACATGCCTACTGTTAAGGGTGTAAACGGTCGAGTCGGCTCGCGAGCTGATTTGGCTTGACGGGTTCGTCCCATTTCGGACCGAGCTTGAGCTCAATGATACTCGGCTCGGCTCTGCTCGTTCAAACTCTGCTCAAGCCCGCTTGAGCTCACCTCGTTATTATATATATATATATTTATATAAATGTAAATATATACAAATATACTATTTTTTATTTAAATAACATTCCATAAAAATTTCTAACTAGCTGAGCTCAAGCATGGGCCGAGCTTTCACTCAAGCTCGAGCTCGAGCTGAGCTCCAAAATTCTTAACGAGTCGAGCTCGAGCCTGGAGGATACGAGCTATAAAAGAGTCGAGCTGAGCTCAAGCTCGAATTTGAAATTTCGAGCTTGAAATGAGCCATGCCCAAGCTTGGTTCAGCTCGGCTCGTTTACACCCATAGCTTATGCTACTATCGGCAAATATGGTGCAATCAAGCATATGGAGTAAATATATTCGTGCATGTTACTTGATGGCTATCTCTATGGCATCCTCCAAGAGGCAACTAAAGTGCTGTCTCAACCACAAAAAGCTCACCAGATTGACTTTTAATGGATCACGTGGAGGTACCGGTGCAATAAGGTTCTCATATACAACATTCCAGTCAATGCCTAAAGTCATGCAACTCACCGCCATGCTATCAATGAGCAACCCAAGTAGTATAACTACATCTTGCAAAGTAATAGTTATCTCCTCCAAATATAAGTGGAAGGTCTACGTCTCCCCCTGCCATCTCTCAATTAGGGCAGTTATGAGAGCCCTATCAATCTTGATATACTCCAAGCGTAAGAAGTGGCCAAATCCTGCCATCTCTATGTACGGCAACAAGCGAGCATCAACCGCCTAATGTTGCATGTTGCCGCACCGAAGATACTAATACACATGAAAAATAGTTCATAGTCAATTAACCATATGCAATATCCAAAATTAAAAAGTAATGGATGTGCCCATAGCTCTCCGTTCCATATGCCATCAGATCTATGTGAGCTATGCTCTGTGAGAATGAATGGATCAATAGGTCCTATATCCATAATATCTACAAAGAAACCAAGAGTTAATAACACGTTCAAGCAAAGTAAATAACAAGTTAATTCACAACTAAAGATCAATGTATGGACATATCAATCAACAGAAGGTTGGTTTTGACAAGTTAGTCTGTTATGTCCAACTTTGCTACAATTCCCACAATGGTATTGTGATCAACCATCCTTCTTCATGGCCGCCCTGTCCATCGCATTCAATATTCTCCTAGTGCATGGACGACTGGGTTTTCGTGTTCCTCTTGGGGGTTTCACTACAAATATCAATGACTTTTTCTCTCAAAATCGTCGATTATGAGGAGGAAAGAATTTGGTGGCATACACATTTCTATATATATTAGATGTATACCAATATCCAACTAAATCTCCAATGGGCCATTTTCGCCTCGATTGGATAATAATTAGATGACGACAAGTATGTTTGTACACTTGAGGGTAATTGCAAGAACATGTCTGATGGCAGGCATCCACCACATATTTTCTACCAACCAATGTTTTCACCTCATACACGTGGGAATTGATTTAATCAACCCAACTGCTGCCAATAAGGCGAGTCTGTTGTTTAATCTTCAACTCAATACTAAGGGTGTATGGGGTTGCCAGGGCCATAATCCTAAGCACTTATGAGGGTGACACACGGAAATTCTTTAGTCTCATCTCATTTTATTAGCCACTTGCGTCTCTAATTCCTCATAAGTGTTTGACTTACTAAAAAATAATCCTACGAATTCACCACCTTCGTAACCTCTATCGATTACAATTGTGCCACTATGTCTTAGCACAAACGAAACCATTTCTCCCGCCATCTCTACTCACAAAACCTTTAATAAACACTAACAAAATACTACTCAAATACTGTCACACCCCGAAATTCCTGACCTCAACAGAGTGCGGAAGACATCCCTTATAAGAGAATACTTGAAGCTAGAAACTCGGGATGCGACCGAATACTCAATCATCTATTCAATTACACTATCACAAAAGGATGTATAATTAATATCATTCAGTCTCGAAAATAACCATCATTAATATCATGAAGTGAAAATCTATACGTCTAAAATTTTCTACAATAAAAGTCATTAAAATATCCAATAATAAAATCATTAAAATTTTTTGGCAAATATGCCATAAATACCACAATTGTTTAATTCAAATAAAGAAAAGATTTTTGTCTTTCTAATTGCAGTTTTCAAGCTTTCCTTAACTGCAACTTTCTCAAAGTCTACTCATTATCCATGCTTGCATCACAGGATGCATGAGTATTCCGAAGAAATACCTAGTAGGATGCAAAAACCCACACAAGAATAGTAGATACAATATATGACAAGGAATAGAATTTAACATATGATAATTGAGTAATCAACAACAATTGAACCGAACATCAAGATTTCTTATCTGAGGAATATTATAATCCATCAAGACTCCAAACATCAAAAGTGTAAATAGATCTAATTTTTGCTCTCCGACGTCACCACTTGCAAGTGGATACTTACCAAATTACCCTAGAGGTTCTCTTACTGGAACCCGGCCATGTATCTAGGATACTAGCCCCATCAGTGCTTATGGACACAATGGATGAAGACTGCTAGACCATCCGTAATGTCTCACAGCCTAAAACGTGCGTATATGTCTCTCTTTGGACGGGAGCCTCGTAAGGTTCCATAAATATAGAAGATCTCGCAAGATCTAACAATGGCTCTATGAGCATACTATGATTCCACCTCGGAGAGATTCTCGTAAGGACTCTTGTGGAGAAACAATCAATCAATATATATATACTCACGAAAGGAGTATCATTGGGATGCACAACACCAGATGTGTTACACATGCATAGCCCTATATAAGAACACCATAAGACCCAACCGTGTTCAAGAGACACTTGTCCAGACCCCAATGATCAGAATTTGAGATAATAATAATTGAGGATTCAGATTCCAATTGGAAGCTCGAATCGAATCAACATCACAAGCAGAGTACAAAAGACTCATTGAATACCAAAACACCCTTGATTAACCTATGATGAATGTTCTTAGAACTTAGTCAATTCTACTGTAATATTTACTAGTAAGTCTTATAATATACCTAATATTCATCATACACTTATCTTAAAATATAATATCTTGTATTAGTTAAGTATTAGTGACTTTTAGTATAATTATAGTGTACTATTTTTACATGTCAGTTGAATACCGATGATTCCCACAGCCAACACAGTTCGAATTACCCTTTGAAATTTTCATTGTGATTATTCCTATGAATCTAGTTTCCAACCTAATAAATGACATATTTTTCTGATTTTATTATAATTAATTACACCTATTTAAGTGCAGGTCATTGGCACAAGAACAATCCTAGCCGAGAACACTATTCTTAATTCTATTTGCTTAGTGAACGTAATTAACCTCTTAAATGCATACCTTCTGACACCTAATGAATTCACATGCTTAATTACATGATATTTTATACTTATTACGGAATCTTATTAATTCTAAGTTTTAGTAATTTTGAGTGAAAAGGGTTTGTTTCCCTATCTATATGTGAATATACAATCATATCTCTTATAGCAGCTCTATCCGACGAACTGGACAATTAATATGAGACAAATTGAGACTCATGGTCAGTGGACTGACATCGGACAGATGTATTCCATAGACTGGCCAGTAGGGTTATGACACATGATGAGAGACGTGCATTAATAATTGTCCACTTTGACCGAGAATAATATCAATAATCATTAATTAGAGCATTGTAGCTATACATATGACATGAAACATCAATGAAACATGACTACTTGATCTGGACAGCAACTAACCAAACAATGATGACGGCAAGAAAATAACGTAAAGGGCTAGGGTTCTCATCTAATGGCTGGCACATGTAAGGAAAGACAATAAGAGCACAAAACTTCCATATGATTCACAATTTCAATGAATCATCAACATTATAACATAAAGACAATTAATTCAAGGTTGTGGAATTGTAATACCTTAATTCCAATGAAGAGACAATATTCATGTCATCGAAATACCACAGCCTAGATCATCCATACGAAGTAGGAATTTCAAAGCAAAGTAGACGGAAAAATCATCCTACCTTGTACGATTGATGTACTTCTTTGCTTCACCACAAAGATTGTCATCTCCCCAATGCGTTGCCGCCCTCTAACACTTTGAGTAATAGATTTTTGGACGTGGGAAGAGGATGAGAAGGTACTGATTTAAGGGAGAAGAGAAAAAGAACAACTCGAACCAAAAGAACAAAGGGGTGGTCGGCCAATTGAGTGGACCAGCCACTCCAATTTTGTGCTTATATAGTTAGGGTTTCCTATTCCACATAGGATCTACTTTCCACCCTTGATTCCCTTCCTTATAATCTCAGCCATCCATCCAAAATCCTCTCCAATTTGGACTTGGCATCCTTCCAATTTGGCGCCCTAATTAGTTAGGATTTTAAATCTTTTCGAATCAGATCTTCCTTCAAAAATGATCCTTATCGACCAAATCTAGAAACTACCTATTATGTTACAACTTCCCTTGGACGTCCCTTGCCTTTTGGGCACCCTTTCCTAATTGGCTGATAGAGATCTTAGGTATATTCTATTCTATTCCTTGATTATCAATCCTTCTCTTTTACCATAATATTCTCAAATTACTAAGAATAACCAACTATAATTTACACCTACCCACACGTGCCCTGGCGCCTAGGTACGTCTGGCGCCAGATGCGTGTGACATCCAATACATGTGCACATGAATTGACTCCGTAACTAACCACGTTACTACGAGTCATAACTAACTAATTTATCTCACACACACGTGTCCCACAACATGTCACACATCCACCTTGACACCTGGCCCCACCACCTGGCATCAGGTGTCCTCAGACCTTGGCGCCAGACTAGCCTCAACACCAGTGCTGGCCTCGTGCCCGGGTCACCTGCCTTAACCTAGTCTATTTTTTAAAATTATTTTCTAACACATCGCATACACATCAAACATTCCACATAATATGTCACATCAAAATTAAATTAGGCAACCATACTTTCACAATTTAGGTCAGTCATATAAAATAACAGTTTTATAACTCATTTCAATTTTTTGGGTGTTACAAATATGACAAAATACAATAATCAACAGTAAACAATCAACTATTTGATAAAATGATAGAGCGAAATCAATCGCAAAGTATCAACTATTTATTAAAAGGGAAATTTATATAAAAAATCATGAAAAATTTTTTTTTACCAAAATGTGGCACTGTAGCAAATATTTACCGAAATGGTGTTCTGACAAGCCACGCAGGCGCCCGCGTGGCTGCGTGGCTTTTTTTTTTAAAATTAACCCAAAAGGCGTCGGTTGAACTGACGCCTCTTGAGAGGCGTCGGTTCAACCGACGCCTTTCACTACCTTAACGAAATTCGTCCCATTTTAAACAGGCCGTCACTTCAACGATGCATATCTTTCTTATTTTTGATCCATTTCTGCCCATTTTTTTTTTCATTCGTCCTTATTTTTAGTGTTCTTTCTAGTCATTATGATATCATGAAGATGTTGAGCCATCGCATACTATTTATCGTAGTTTTTGTGGTATTTTTTTCGATAAATGGTATATGATGGCTCAACATCTTTGTGATATCATGATGATCAGAAAGAGCACTAAAAATAAGGAAGAATGAAAAAAAAATGGGCAAAAACGGATCAAAAATGAGAAAGATATACATCATTGAAGTGACGGCCTGTTTAAAATGGGACGAATTTCGTTAAGGTAGTAATAGGCGTCGGTTGAACTGACGCTTCTTGTTTTGAGCTACTTTAGTGGGACAAATTTCAACAATGCATATCTTTCTCATTTTTGATCCGTTTTTGCTCATTTTTTTTTCATTCTTCCTTATTTTTAGTGCTCTTTCTGATCATCATGATATCACAAAGATGTTGAGCCATCATATACTATTTATCGAAAAAAATACCACAAAAACTACGATAAATAGTATGCGATGGCTCAACATCTTCATGATATCATAATGACTAGAAAGAGCACTAAAAATAAGGAAGAATGAAAAAAAAATGGGCAAAAATGGATCAAAAATAAGAAAGATATGCATCGTTGAAGTGACGGCCTGTTTAAAATGGGACGAATTTCGTTAAGGTAGTGAAAGGCGTCGGTTCAACCGACGCCTTTTGGGTTAATTTTAAAAAAAAAAGCCACGCAGGCGCCCGCGCCACGCGGGCGCCTGCGTGGCTTGTCAGAACACCATTTCGGTAAATATTTGCTACAGTGCCACATTTTGGTAAAAAAAAATTTTTTCATGATTTTTTATATAAATTTCCCTTATTAAAATGTATGCATTTCAACTGTGATTGAGAGACTGAGAGTTTATTGACTGAAGACACGTGCGACAAAAGGTCAGAGGCGGCCTGAGAAGAGAGGGGGCGAGCGTGGGGGGAGGAGGGGTTGGCTGGAGATAGCAACGGGGGGAAGAGTGGGAGTTAGGGCTCAGTTTGGCTGAGCCTGTGGGGGGAGGTTATGAAAGAAAAAGAAGGCGTCCTTCCAAATGATGTCTTTCTCTTTAGAAGAGAAGGTGCCGGTTGACCCGACACCTTTCCCTTTAGAAGAGAAAGACATCGTTTGAACCGACACCTTCCTCTTTGGACGAGGATTTATGGCTCCGTAATATGCTAAGGTAAGGAAATACGTCATTTCAAGTGACGTCTTTCCGAAATTTCTAAAACAAAAGAAAAGATGTTAGTTGAAACGATGTCTTCCTCTTTATAGAAGAGAGGCGTCGATTCAAGTTACACCTTTTTGGAATTTCTAAAATAAAAGGAAAGTTGTCAGTTAAAACGATGTCTTTCTCTTTACAGGAGAGAGGCGTCGGTTCAAGTGACACCTTTTTTATCATGGTAAAAAAACATGTGTAGGGTCAGTGCCACATTGGCACCTACGTGGCTTGTCAGATAACTGAATCAGAAAATATTTTCTTAACTTTTTCGATCGGTAATTATTATTTTTAAATATTATTTAATAAATTCCCCACCGGAGTCAATGGCCTGTTAATTAAGCTGAGATGATCAACTTAATTAGTCAGGTCAGGTAATTATTCATTTCACACAACATCTAATGACGTGGGGAACTAATGATAAATCCCACGTGCCATGTTGGCACTGATGAATAATTCCCACCGGTTCTTGGGCAAGCCACTTCGGCTTCATAACCCGCGCTTTGTTCGTGCTACGGGATGGTGCCCGTCATATGGCTTTGATCTTACGGCTACCCTCTAGATGCACGGGCAGTTGCAATTTTGGTATTTTTGTAATCTTTTTGAGTTAGGATTCGTGGGCACGTTGGTGACGTGATTTTCCTTGATTGAAGGAGCAAGTCATGGAAGGAGATTTGTTTTTATTCCTAATTAAAGCCGATTGAATTGCTTTCAAAGTAGGAAATTACCTTTGATAGTTATGGTAAATTTAAGAGGATTCAATTTTGATTTAATGAGAGGATTATTGATATACACTTGAAATATGTATTTTATTATCTCCTAAAATTATGTTTATGTTAGTGTTTGATTAGAATTAGTGATATTTTAATATAATTTTTGGTTTTTGTAGCAAACAAGAAGAGCAAGATGTAGAATTGCGGTGAAACGTGACTATAATAGTTAACCTTCATTACTTCAATTTCATATCTCTGATGGGTTAAGCTTCATATTAAAGTTCACGAAGTCAGCTTTCCAACGCCACTGACCGTTCGCAATTCGGAGTTCTGCGCAAAAAGTTATGATCATTGGAAATATAGTACGCGAAAGAGACGTGACTAAAAAGAAGAACCGTCAAGATGAGATTGGATGGGTGAGATCGATACAACGGGTTTTCGTTTAATAAAGAAAAAAAAAGAATGGATTTGAACCGGTTCTATTCCAGTTCAGTTCAGTTCAAGAAAAAGAAAAAAAGAAGAAAAAGAGGAAAGACCCGAGCCAAAGCTCGAGCCGTTCAGAAACAGAGGCACTCGAGAACTCTGTTCAGGCGCCAGTGAAGGGCGAGGCGGCCTGAAACTCCGGCGGGGCTCGATTAGAACGGTGATGACGACGGCCGTGGGTTGACAACGATGGCGGCAAAGAGGCTGACAGCATTTTCGGGCAGGTGACTGCGAGGAAAGGTTAGTGCAGGAATCGGGAAAACATAGGACTTTTTATGCCAGAATTGGAAAGCTTCGATTTGTTTCCCTGAATAGAAATCGACTTAAGATAGGACTTGGACTCTGTATTGCCTATAAAAACATAATGGAGGAGAGCTTTGAAGTAGGACTGGTTTTTGAGAGAAAAACAAGAGCTTTGAAGAGAAATTTCGTTCGAAAAAATAGAGCCGCTGGGGGGAGATTTTCTGCCGGATTTCTGTGCTGTTTCCGCCGAAAGAGGGAGAGGGAAGAGGAAGGAGTGGCCGGAGGGGAGAAGGAGGAAGAAAAGGTGTGATTTTGGGAACTGCTACAGTAAACCCGAAATTGCTACAGTGCACGGCCGATTGAAGGAGACGATGAATAGTGTTCTGTGAGCAGGGTTTGTGCTACAGTACCCATGAACGGTGTTTTTCAGTGAATAGTGCAAAATGACTCCGACAAATCAACAACATTCTCCTTGTCCGATGGTCGGCTAAATTCATCTCCAAAGTGTAGATGAAGCCTGAATAAATTAGTTGTATCATTTTCCTTCTTTCATTTTAACTTTTACCTTAATTGGTATATGGATCTTATTATACAATCACTGTTAATTTATTGAGGTTTATTCTATGTGCTTGAGAGAGGCCAGAGTGAATTCTTGTGAGTTTCAATCCGAGGAATACTTGCGTGTCCGAGAGGAACGTAAGGAGACTGAGGTGTTGTATATTAATAAGGTTTCATTGATTTATGCTCGAGATAGGTAGATCACAGTTCCATGTTTTAATTGATTTATGTGTTACGTCCGAGAGGAGAGCACGATATTTTGAATTGACAAGTATATGTCCGAGAGGAATATGCTAGCCAATTAGGAATTTATTCAAAAGAGATAGAGAGACGATAAGCTGATTTATTTTGTGGTGGATTCGAAGCCTTGGCACTTCTCCATATTCGTTTAATTAGTTAAAGTTTACTGCTTTCTGATCGTTTAAATATAAAACCCTTGCAAGTGCACAAGGCAATTGTACTACGATGAGTATTAAAGGGTTGTCGAACCTCAGGGACGGTGAATACTTTACCAAACTCAAGAGAAGAAAAAGATGTAGTCTAATTAATTCTAGAGAAAGCAATGAACTTTATCTAATCTAACTGAGATTTAATCAATATGGAGAAATATCAAGGCAGAGAATCCACCACTAGACATGCAATTACTACTCTCAATTATTATTAAGCATACATTGACATGATATGGTAATTCATGTTCTTGATCGGACACACGAATTAATAATGAATTCACTAACGTTCTTGATCGGACACGAAAGTTCATCCACTATTTTGTAATCAATCCTATCCTTGATCGGGCATAGAGTCAATCACAACTCTATTATAATGCAATTAATCTTATCCTTGATCGGGCATAAAATCAATCACAATATCTAATTTCATTCATAATCAATCAAGTCTATGATCAAGCACTCAAAAGAATACTCATGAAATTGCATTAAGCATAAATCAAAATCAACTTTATAAAATTAAACTATCAAGAGTAGCAATACATATCTAGGGCTTCATCAAGCCTTGACAAGGAATTTAGTTACACATAGAAAGAGAGAAAAGAAAAGCCTGTTTGTGTAGATCCATCGTCATGAATCCTTATTCTTCTTTTTGTTCCAAAAGCTCCTTCTCTTGCTCCTCTCTAGCCTCCAAAGGGACTCAAAACTCTATTCTCTAATGCCCAATACGTTCTCCCTTAAGGCATATATATAGGGGTGAAGGAAAACCCTCAAATCCCCTTCCAAATCCAAGTCAAAATAGGCCTTATTTCAATTCTGCGTATACGGCGATCGATCACTTTTCTGGCCGATCGATCGCTTTGCGATCTATCACTTTTGTGCTGATCGATCGCTTTGCATCAATACGCAAATTCCAGTAGATACGATCGATCGTGTACACGTCCGGTCGATCGGTTTACTATTCATTTTGCAGCATGATTTTCCAATGGTCATAACTTTTCGCTCCGAACTCCAAATTATGCGCGGTTGGTGGCGTTGGAAAGATGACTTATTGAACTTTAACATCAATCTTGAATCAGTCCAATCTGATATGTGTACACGAAGTTATGAAGATTTAACCATTAAAGTCCGTTTTCACCTCATTTTTGTATATTACTCTTGTTTCCTACAAAAACCAAAAACTATATTAAAGTAGTAGTAATTCTAATCAAACACTAGCATAAATATAAGTTTAGGAGATAATAAAATGCATATTTCATGTATAGATCACACCCCCAAACCTAGATTTTGCTGGTCCCTAGCAAAACAAAACAAAACAAAATCAAACAAACTAAGGAACTAATGCATAAAAGTACACACCACTTTCGTAGGGAACACGATTGCATTGAGCGTATGCAAAAAGCCGTTAAACCTCTAGGTGGCCCTAGTAGGACGAGTGTTGTCTCATGAGGGTTTGCAGCCATGCTACCCACAAACATGTATTTATTAATCTAATTAACCTAAGTGCAAAAACAAAGCAAAACAAAAACAGTGCAAAACAAGCAAACCTATTATCCCGACAAATACACACTACAATGCTTAAGAAAATCAACCACATGTACTTGGTTCATAATCAACAGGAATATAGAAGCCCTCAAGTAAGTGGTTTTATTCCACACTTTCATCTTGGAAATTTCTGCTCAAATATTATATAGCATGATAACATAAATAATAGAAAGTGTAGAACATTGTAGCAATACATTCTAAATTTCTGTTTTATACAGATCCAGTGTTACCCATTAACCAAAGAACATCAGAATCTACATAGTCATCGTAATCTTTAGGTTCATGATAGCACAGATCTGCGCGCCTCCTTCGGGTCCAACATTCTAGATTTGAGAGGATAATACACCACAGATTTTTTTTTCATTAGGACTGTGAAAGGCCTGACTTCAAGATGCTTAGGTTTAGCAATGACTCAGGCCAATGACTCCCAGCCAAATTAGCTTAGGGCATTAGGTTTTAAGAGACCGCTTCGGGCCCGAGCATCAACCTAAGTTAATCCTATAAAGTCAAGCAGCCCCTTTTCTTTCATTTTGTTTTCATTTTTTCACATTTTCATTTTCAGCACATATATTTCAGCACATCTTTATTTTGTCCAGGCTGTATTATACTCTCAACCTATTTCCGGTTCCAATCCCTTGCCATAGCCAAGTAAATGGTTTATCATGATCTTTTAAGCTCAACAGACAACTACACATCATCCAATGACTATGACTAAAGATATCCCACTGTAAATTAGCATTCAACAAATCTCTAGATGGTATTACTTTATGTACTAGTGTGTGTGAGTGAGTTTTCTTAGTTCAAGCACTTGTTTCAAGAGGACTGTAATAGAAAGATATGCTCAGTTAAGTGTATCTATCCTCCAGTATACTTACTCACACTTCCAATGCAAATTAATCTCCTAAGGATTGTAACATGCATCATTACGGGATAAACTATCAAAACCTAAGAAAAAGTACTAACAAACAACCTAAAAACTAATCAAATTTTTTTTGATTTTTCAATTTTTAATTTTTTTTCATACAAGTAATATTCCCTCCCCCAAACCTATTATGAATATTGTCCTCAATGTCAACAAAAATATAAAATGACAATGATCATATATCAAAGAAAATCAGATAAAGGAGAGAATACACCTGAATACGTGGGTTGGCTCCCACCAAGCGCTAAGTTTAATGTCTTCAGCCAGACGGAGCCATGATCCTCTGTAGGGTCCAGATTATCAAGTCATCAACCTGGATCAATTAAATGATTGTACCACACACTTCTATCCTTGTTGCCTAAGTATGGAGCACATCGTGGAATAAAAGGATGGAGTGGTGGGTAGGGAAGCTTTGGAAAGAGGGGTCCCTGCATTAACCATGAAAGAAGGTCATTAGAGAATTTTAATATAAAGGGAACCTCCTCCCCCACATCAACCATTTTGGCCTTAGGGGCCTCTTCTAGTAATAGAATTGGGAAAGCTTCCTCAACTAGTGAATCAACTAAACTATCTATGAAACAGTCGAAGTTACTGTCAATAAACAAAGAGTTAGATTGATCTAGACAAGATATGAATGGTGCTTCAGGAATATAAGGTTCTGTTAACAGTGTTGTAGACTGCCACTCCTCAGATATAGAAGAAGGTTGACAATTTGGTTCTATCAACACACTCACTTCTTCTTTAATTTCTACACCCTCTTGATCATTGTGTAAAGCCCACTCAAGCTCATTGTCAAACCTTTGAGCATTCTGAAGGGATGTAACATCATAGTCAGGGGAAAAACAGATCCCTTCATCAGAAAATTGGCTCTTTGGATATTGGGGCTCGACAGGTAAAATGCATTCTTCATTAATATTCATGGCCTGTGCCAATTGTTCTAACTGTGTTTCAATGTTGGCAAGAGCCTGTGTGTGAGAATGGACAATCTGGGCATGGGTCCGTATTTCAACTCTCATCTCCTCACATCCAGTTTTAATCTCAGTTTTTATCTCGACTGCCATCTCAGCTACAAGGGCTAACAATTGGCTCATTTGGTTTTCTAAGGTAGATTGTCTAGTGGGTGGGTCAAACTGAGGAGTAGCGGCAGGTTGGTAAGGCAGGTGTGAGCTTGGGAAATCTTGTCTAGGGGCCTGATGAAGAGTGGGCCCAGGGTTGGGTTGCTCCCAAGGGTTGTTAGGATGATCCTCCCACCTATGAAGACTTTGGGCCTCATTAACATATTTGCGTATAAAATCAGGGTACTCATGGGCTAAAGGGCACTCCACTGGGGTGTGAATGGGACTTAAACAGAGGGCACATGGTTCCGACATATAAGGAGTTGTATATTGTAGGGAAGATGTGCCACTCCAAAAATTAGAGTGATTATCCCACCCACGGTTGTAAGTGTCACGCCCCAAATTTCCAAGACCCTATTTACGCGGAAGCGACATTCCAATGAAGGTCAAGGGTAGGAAACCTGGGACGGACCGAATACTCGAGACTTCCATCATCCCTTTTTAATATCAGGGAACATGCAGGATCATCACGACTTAAACAATAATTACTTACAAAATATGGAATAACTGAAAAGAGATCTAAATTGTTATTACAAAGTCTTGAAATGTCTTAACACAACATAAAATAACGTAAAACGGCGCGCAGGCCGCGAGATCAAGCATCCAAATCACAATAAAATAAATAAACAAGTCTTCTAATCTCCAGCGTCCACTCACGTTGCTGATCGCCGTCACCTCTGCTCCTCCTTAATTCCTGCATCAGAGGATGCATGAGTATTCCATAGGAAATACCCAGTAGGATACAGAAAAACCACAGTGTAACAGATAGAACAAGAGATGACTCCAAAATAGATATAAATCAGCAGACTCGGTTCAGCAAAACTGAATTCACTTATCTGAAACATCTGACATCCTCGACTCATCATAGCCAAGGAATTAAAGGTCAAAGACTCCAACTTACACAGAGTAATGGAGATAAAATATTAACATAAGCTCTGGACATCTAAAGTGTCAGAGGTAACAATTTCTGCTCGCAAATCTGTCCATTTCTTCATGGATAACAATACCAGAACATCCTATAGGTTCTACAGAGGAACCCGGCCATGCGTCTAGGGATGCTGGCCCCATCGGTGCTTATGGGCACAATGGGCGGAGATTGCAGACCTTCCGTAATGTCATACAATCTAAGCGCACGCGGTTGCCGTCATCGGCTGAACTACAGAGGTTCATCATCATCGGAGATCTCGCAAGATCTAGCAATGGCTCGTGAGCATACTATGATTCCGACTAAGAGCTCTCAGAAATGCTACTTAGCGGAGAAACTGTTTCTTGGAACATCGGGTTTTATCATGAACAGGCTTAAATCAAAGCTTTCTGAATTTCAACTCTTCATAGGAGTAGAATACAATTATCGATCACGATCCAAATAGACTCACTAAGGAGTGTTTGAATATCTCAGAACAATTAGGTCTGGGAACTCGGTTGAAACCCGACCGAAAGACTTATCAAAGAGACCCGCCACAGGTTCGCCAAAGGTCCATGCTCCGCCGTCTTCATCGTCGTGCCTAATCCTAGAGTTGACAATCCCCGACACAGAAATAATGAAATGACGTGACTCAAATAGACCACATCAGAGATTCCGAATAAGATTCTCACATTGAATACCCTTGAGTCATGAATAACTCAAGAGAAGAACACAAAGGACAATTAATAAGGGACACCCCGTTCGACTCTAGGATCCGCCTTACACTTTGAAGTTCACTGATCCCAATGTCTTATAAGTAGTATCATTCTTAATTAAAGTCTTTAATTATTATCTTAAATTAAGTTTCTTAATATTATTAGGGTTTTAGGGTGAATACGCGCAGGAATCCAGTTCTGTCCAAACAGAACAGCCCACTTCCGAAGGTCACTACGCCCCGTACCCAGTGAACTAACTTCTGAAATTTTTATATCAGATTCCCTCAGATGTCTAGTTTACAGATTGATAAACGTTTTACTGTTTGGATTTTTCTACAATTAGTTATCATTTTTAGAGTGGGGTCTATCTGCGCAGGACTGCTCCTGACCGAGACCATTTAATAAAAGTTATACTAGTTAATTAATTGTACAACCTTTAGTAATTCCCTAATTACCCTTACTGACACTATTAACCTCTTCTTAATGTATTTTACAGAGCCTAAAGGTTCTGGAATTATTAATTTAATCTCACCATTAGGTTACACTTATCACCCGATTGCTAATCTTTTAACTTGATTCCTTTATACCAAAAGTATTGAACAAGCCAAGTAAACTTGAACACCTCCACGACCCAAAAGCTCTGACATGGCGTCAGACCACTTCTGGTACCATGGAGATGAATCTAATTAGACGATAATGGTTGATCTTTTATTTAGATTTGTATATATCTAGTTCCATTACCCAATCAATGTATATCACACTATTGGTCATTTAACAAGTCCATACCCATATGGATTTCATAATACCGGACCCAAGATGCTCCAACGTGAGCTGATATGCCCCAAAGGTCTCACCTTTTTACATCAAAGAGCATTGTAAAGCAAAGAGGTAATGAATTGAATAGCATGATACAAATATTAGAGCATCGATTTACAATATACAATGATCATGACATGAATCGGTGTGAGAGACTACAAAGAAGCCAACTTTCATTGGACAGCAATCAAACATGACATTGCTTTGAGACACGATCAGCAATTGATGACAAAAAAATCAATGGGGAGTCAACTAGGATCGGCATGAGAACACAAACATAAGCATTATTGCACACTCTAGCATATACCATATGAAACATGAATATAAATTGCATCGAGCAATAGCAATTTGTAACACACGAATAGAACATGATGTACGCTACAATATTAGTCATACACCCTCTCAAGATTATGCAAGAAATCAGAGGTATAAATCGAGGGAAAAGAATATCCTACCTCTTATCGGTGTACCGAACCTTGACGTGTAGCTTGCTCCCAAATTCAACGTGCCAAAGCCTTGCCGATCCGTCACCCCACAAATCCACTAGAGATCGGTTGGCCACTGGTCGAGGAGAGGAAGGAGAGGTCTAAGTGGGTTCCTTATCACACTCAAGGGATGGTTGATGTCTAAAAGAAAATCCGGTCTCCCAAAGCATGGTATTTATAGATGTTACAAACTCACCACCATCGTTGATCTTCTTTGATCCAACGGCCCCAATTTGGCTCAGCAAAAGGGGAAACTCCAATGACTAGGACGAGATCCCATGATTGGATCCAAACTGATAATCCCTCCCTAGGTAGAGGTGATGATTATCCTAATTGAAACCTTAAATTTCCCAAGACACATTGTCTTACCATTTGGGCGTCCATCATCAATCATCATGCCCAATTATAGACAATTCAATCTTGTAGAGAACCTTCCAAAACTTCTACCAGCCACCCAACTAATCAATTACACTCCCTTAATTTAGAGAATCAATTTTGATTAGGGTCAAGATCTTGGTGACTACCCTTTATGGAATCAATCACCATGGTATATTCCATTGGCATATGGCATACCCAATTGGACGAAATCTCATCATGCCAATCAGCCCAATTTCATCCAAGAGTCATTCCATAATCAAATTTCAAATCTCTTAATCTTCTCAATTAACCAAATCTCAATTTTACACCTCATCAATCAACATGATTTGAATTTTCAATTTGGATTGATTGCCAATTAGGATAAGTGGTTTACTAGATAAGGTAAGATATTTAAATTCAAAAGGGATTTCAATCCCAAATGCTTCCCACGATTTGGTCCTCCAAATCGTGGGCCCAAGGGTGTCCACATCATCACGTGGTGACACACCACTACAGGGTACACGTGGCACTCTTTAGGATCTCACGCGTCTTGGTATACAGTTTAAGATGTACGGTTAAGATGACTTACACGCGTAAAGTGTAGTCCCACCATGCACGAGTCCCACGCCTGGTAGCACGTTCTCTGACTCTGCCACACGCGTACTTGTACGCGTGACTAGCCCTAGCCCTGACACTCAAGTGGCCCTGGCGTCAGATGGGTTACAACACCAGGCCTAGTCCTCGCGCTCGGGAGAACCTGCCCAATCTGGTTAAACAAACTCATTGACCAATAAACATCAAGATAGGGTTCCACATAGTCAAAACGAAATACCAGACCAATAATCATGTCGATTACGAAAACTTTCCTAATTTAGACCAGTTTTCTAAAATAGCAGTTTCCAAAAACATACCAATTTTTTTTTTTTCGGGTGTTACGTAAGTATCAGCATATAAGGGATGTGGGTGGTAGGGCAATTCATAGGGAGGGGGATTAGGTGTGTGTGAAGAACAATAATCATTAAAGCTCCTATATGGGTTCTCATGGCTAAATCCATAGAAAGGTGAAGACATTTTTTTTTCACCATGCATTCATCAACTGAACCAAAATATCACACATCCACAAATAAGATAAACAACCCTAGATATCCACAACTAGCACAACATACTATCACAGAAAGAAAAGAAAACACCAAAAATACAAATTAATCTAAAATGAGAAGGATAAGAGAATGCAAACTAGGGGAAGGGGTGGCCCTTCCACGTCGGCGAGAATTCCACGTCTTCTCTTAACCTCGCAAAAAGAAAGAAAAACACAAATTAAGCTACTGACAAATAATCTAAGTTAAGGCTCACTAAACTACTCTAACACTAATTATGCTAAGAATTTGGTAAACTATTGTGCCGTCCCCGGCAACGGTGCCAAAAACTTGATCGTTTAAATATAAAACCCTTGCAAGTGCACAAGGCAATTGTACTACGATGAGTATTAAAGGGTTGTCGAACCTCAGGGACGGTGAATACTTTACCAAACTCAAGAGAAGAAAAAGATGTAGTGTAATTAATTCTAGAGAAAGCAATGAACTTTATCTAATCTAACTGAGATTTAATCAATATGGAGAAATATCAAGGCAGAGAATCCACCACTAGACATGCAATTACTACTCTCAATTATTATTAAGCATACATTGACATGATATGATAATTCATGTTCTTGATCGGACACACGAATTAATAATGAATTCACTAACGTTCTTGATCGGACACGAAAGTTCATCCACTATTTTGTAATCAATCCTATCCTTGATCGGGCATAGAGTCAATCACAACTCTATTATAATGCAATTAATCTTATCCTTGATCGGGCATAAAATCAATCACAATATCTAATTTCATTCATAATCAATCAAGTCTATGATCAAGCACTCAAAAGAATACTCATGAAATTGCATTAAGCATAAATCAAAATCAACTTTATAAAATTAAACTATCAAGAGTAGCAATACACATCTAGGGCTTCATCAAGCCTTGACAAGGAATTTAGTTACACATAGAAAGAGAGAAAAGAAAAGCCTGTTTGTGTAGATCCATCGTCATGAATCCTTATTCTTCTTTTTGTTCCAAAAGCTCCTTCTCTTGCTCCTCTCTAGCCTCCAAAGGACTCAAAACTCTATTCTCTAATGCCCAATACGTTCTCCCTTAAGGCATATATATAGGGGTGAAGGAAAACCCTCAAATCCCCTTCCAAATCCAAGTCAAAATAGGCCTTATTTCAATTCTGTGTATACGGCGATCGATCACTTTTCTGGCCGATCGATCGCTTTGCGATCTATCACTTTTGTGCCGATCGATCGCTTTGCATCAATACGCAAATTCCAGTAGATACGATCGATCGCGTACACGTCCGGTCGATCGGTTTACTATTTATTTTGCAGCATGATTTTCCAATGGTCATAACTTTTCGCTCCGAACTCCAAATTATGCGCGGTTGGTGGCGTTGGAAAGATGACTTATTGAACTTTAACATGAAGCTTGAATCAGTCCAATCTGATATGTGTACACGAAGTTATGAAGATTTAACCATTGAAGTCCGTTTTCACCTCATTTTTGTATATTACTCTTGTTTCCTACAAAAACCAAAAACTATATTAAAGTAGTAGTAATTCTAATCAAACACTAGCATAAATATAAGTTTAGGAGATAATAAAATGCATATTTCATGTATAGATCACTTTCTTAGATTAAATTAAAAACTGCAACTTTCTTTCACTTGAATTTGGTAAGATTATTCATCCGTCCCTGAGGTTCGACAACCCTAACACTCATTGTAGTACAATTGCCTTGTGTACTTGTAAGGGTTTATATTTAAACGAACAATTATCTTACCTTCTCCTTGGCCAATCAGAGACTTTTCTTGTTGGGAATGAGGCATTCAAATTGGAATTAAGTGGAGTAATTGCCATACTGGTTATGGTAACCGAATTAAAGATCTTTAAATCCTTAACTAATGTGAAATCCTAACCGAAATAGGGAGAGATTGGTGGAGCACATCTTGGCATTAGGGGATTCTCCTTTGCTGGACCTTTTTGTGATCATTTGATGTGGAAGAGATCAATGGTAGAGAGTTGATTGGGTTGGAGAAGAAACTATCTATTTAAACTTGGAATTTGGGACACCGGCACCCCTTTCTTTGCAAATCGTGTTGTGTGCTCTTGAGTGTCTCTTCTCTCCTCTACATCTTCAAACCAGCGGCCAATTCTTCTTAGTCCTTGCTTCGAGTGGTGGTGGATCGCCAAAGTGGAAGTGGTTTCATGAAGGGAAGTTCGAGGCACACACGAAGAATAGTGCGGTTTATCGTAAAGAGGTAGGATGATCTATTTTTTCCTACAAACATCTGTTAAATTTTATATACCATGATCATCATGTCACATGGATAATGTTTGGAACGGATTGATAATACTACCGATTGCTTTGATTATGGTGTTGTCTAATCGGACAAAACACCAATTGTCATGTCCAGTAAGTGACTAATTGTTATATTCGATCAATATGCTTGAATCCTTCACGTGCTAGTCCTACAAAGACATCCTTTTCATGATTGGTTCCCAAAATGGACTTGTTTCATGATGTTTCATTTCGTACTATGTTCTGTTCATGTCAAGTCGTCAACTTACTTTAGTTGTCTTGAATCTAAGTTGTGTTTGATCTATTCCATGCAAACACTCTTAATCCAAGTTTTATATGGGATGTATTACTTCTAATTAAGGAGATTATGAGTCATCATTCAATGGTATTTTGAAGGGCCTTCCTTAGCCATATCAGTTCGTGGTTAATGAATTTTAGTGTCTAAAATTAATGGTCTCATTTGATTAATGTGACATTAAGGAGATAATTTATGTGTAAACTGAATTGTATGGAAGGGTACATGAAATAATTTACCTAATTTCAGATGCAATTGGTCTTGGTAAAATCATTAAGAAGTTGAGTTATAATGTCAGGAAGGTAGTACTAAGTATTAAAGTAAGTAATTATCAGCTGTTAATTATATTAGATTAAGTCCGGTGCTCTCGGCCAGAATTGGTTCTGTGCCAACAAGCAGTAATGAAAAATTAATAACTAATTGAGAAAAATTCGGAAAATTATTCTGTCAAAAGGGTTAGAAAATAAAGACAGAGGGTTGTCTGCTGTAAAAATTTTATAACCTGATAAGTACTGTACAAATTGGGGTAAGTGTAGGAAGTAGGCTATTGTGCATACAACAGTACTATGTGTTGGAGGGTAAAACACTAATACTTACTAAGAATATAAGACTTGATAAATTATGGTAACTATTAACCATATAAGTTACTGTAGGTCTGAAGTGGCAATGACTACAATTATGTTAATTCAAGAGAAAAAGAAAGATTACCAAGAATTGAGTTCTTTCCTTGGTGGTGCGGTGCACTACATGTCTTGGGTTTCGTAAAATTGTTTTAAGTCCATAAAGTTCTCGGTTAGGGTTTAACTTCTTAGACCCTGCCATCATGTCATCTTGTGACATAATCATCTTGGTGTTGTTTGATTCTGGGGATGGTATTAACTTAGGCTATGCACGGTGAAGGTGTTCAGTGTGTCAACTGTTCGATGAGTTCTCAGTTATGAGTTACCCGATGTTTGAAACAATAAACTTTGTTGATTACTCCTATGTGAGTCTATACAAGTCGAGATACTAAAATCTCATAGCACACTCCTATGTGAGTCAGCTACTGAAAGATCTTTGAGTGGGTCTCTAGATGAGATAACCCTGTTGTTTACAACTTGATTTAGTTCCATGTAAATTGCTTCTCCACTAAGAGTTCTGATAAAAGATCTCTCCGAGGTGAAATCATAGTATGCTCACGAGCCATTGCTAGATCCTCAGTTATCTCTGATTATTATTTGAACCTTTGTAGTTCAACCGATGAAGGCATACGAACGTACTTAGATTACAAGATATTACTGAAGGTGTAGTCTCCGCCCATTGTGCCTGCAAGCAGGGGCGGACCTACGTGTAAGACATGGGGGTCATATGACCTCCATGGGTGTGTAGCTTTACCTGAGGTGGGATATTTAAAGTGGGTCAAAGTGGCTAGATGTAGGCTTAATTCCATCATGTGACCCCCATCTCAAAACGACCTGACCCCCTTGCCTAAAAATCCTAGATTCGCCACTACCTGCAAGCACCGATGGGGCCAGCATCCCTAGACGCATGGCTGGGTTCCTTTGAAGAACCTCTAGGACGTTCTGGTATAGAAGTCCGTAGGGGAAGTTAACTAATATGAGAGCAGAAATTGATGTCTCTTTACACTTTGGATGTTTGGAGTTTGATCTTATTGTTATTTTCTTCTTACGCATTGTGCGTTTGGAGTTTTGAATGGTTATACTATCCATACCTTGAACATCAATTGTCTTTGAGTATGGTATGTTTTCATGTATGGTAAACTCAATATTTACAACTCCTAATTCTATTGAACTTTGGTATTCATCTCTATAATGTGATGTCTGTATATATATATTATTAATGTGATGTCTGTATATATATATTATATTCCTTCTATTTGTGGGGTTTTTCTTTGGTATCCTACTGGGTATTTCATCTGAAATACTTATGTATCCTCCGATGCAGGAATAAAGAAGGAGTGAAGCTGAATAGGTATAAATTGCTGGAGCGGCTATGTATGGCTAAAGCTTGAAGTTGGAGAATTATTTTAATTTTTTTTGTGATTATTTTTTTACTTGTTGGATTTGGCCAATGTGCCAGAATTTGATATTTGGATGATTGAGTTTTTTTTAACTATTGTAATAGACTAAGTAGTTGCTTTTTAATGTTATGTTGAGATTAAATACTTTGATATTGTTCAGTCATATTAGTCTTGTACATTCCAATTCTTATTTTTGGAATTGAGATCGATCGAGTATTCGGTCACTCCCCAAGATTCTGACCTCCTGACCGCCTGTGATTGGTTGCTTCCGCACTCTAGTCGAGGTCTAGAATTTTGAGGTGTGACAATACTAGGCGACAACGTGCACTTCATGCTCTATATCAAACACCTTCATCTTCAGTTGCATGTTTAGATGCTATACCTGATGTCAAGCCTGACTAGATTCCAGCTCGAGCATGAGGACAGGGTAAGAATAGGGGAAGGAGAGTTGACTGAACATTTGTATTATCTTATGAGGATTTGTACTATATATTTTGTTTAAACTTGTAATAGTGCTTTAATTTATTTATGTTCCAAACTTATTGAGCAAGTAGAGTTGACTGATTTGAAGTTATTTTTTGTTTATGTTGATTATATTGTGTTTTTAGGTTTTAAAAAATCTACATATTATATCGTTGGATTTGTGTAATAGAAAAGATGAAGGTGCCATTTTAAACGACGCCACTCCTCTTTAGAAACTTAAGACATCAATTTAAGCGAGACCTTCCAAATAAGGTCTAAGGCGTCGTCAGTTCAACCGATGTTTTTCCCTTTAGAAGTAAACGACACCTTCCACTTTAGAAGAGGAAAGACATACGCTAAGGTAGGGACACCTTTTAGAAATTCTTAAACAAAAGAAAAGAGCGTCATTTGAAATGATGCTTGTTTCTTTATAAGAGAGAGACGTTAGTTCAAGTAATGCCTTTCGGGTTAGGGTAAAAAAAAGCCTATGTACGCAGGTCTAGCGTAACGTTGGTGCCTACGTGGCTTGCGAGGTAACAGGATCGAAAAATATTTTTCAGTATTTCTTGATCGGTAATTATTATTTTTAAATATTATTTAATACATTCCCCTTTAAAAAGAGGTCAGTGGAATCCCGCCGAGGACAGGCCAATTGAGACTCTGTGGATTGGACAAAAACGCCATCGCGAGACCCGGGGGGAAGGACATAAACAAGGTGAGGGACGTGGTGGTGTGCCCCAAATGCGCACTACCTGCACGTCGATTGGTTATCTCCCAACATCATCCATGGAGACGCAGAGGCGGAGGGAGGGAACATCCACACACAAAAACGCGTCCGCTAATAGAAATAGCAAAGGAGGCCTGCTCCCTTCTTCTTCTCTGCCTCAATTCCCCGTTGGACTCGTTCTCTCCCATTTTTCCCAATTCCCCCACCACCTCCCCCCCTCCTTCTCTCTCTCTCTCTGAAGATTGATAAACCCGATCCTGCTGCGATTTTCTCTTCATGTCGTCGGTAACATTTTTTTAATCCTTTGCAAATGGATGGTATATTATGGAATATTTGGATTTGAACGTTGAATCAGTGATACCTTTATGTTGGCCTTTGCACATTTAGGATTAATGGGCAATGAATTTTATGAAAACTGTAAAGCACAATAGATTGATAATACGTATATATGTCATCGGGGTTTCATTTTGAACTGTAAACAGTCTACCCATATGTGATTGATTATCTGCACATCAGATGTACAACTTAGTGTTATTGCTTCATTTTATATTAACAAAATGCATGGCTTGTGTGTGCTTTTTGTTCATGGTTTTCTGATTGGATACTTATTTGTTTCAAGGATTGATTGGAAGGTATACATGAATGCAGAGGGACTTGCAATTGATTCTAGATATAATATGATCTGTATTGTTATATTCCGATATCAATGCATATACACGTTGTTTTCTGAAGGAGTATAAGATAAATGTTGACTATGTAGGTTTCTTTTCTTAAGACCGAATTTTTTGTGAATTTTTTCTATGCATCGTTTTCTTTTTTTTCTTATAAAAAATAATTGGCTCAGGGGCTGTTTCAGACATTTTTCTTCTGATTTTGGGATCTGTAATCATACACTGCCTTCAGTTGAATAGACTTAAAAGGATTTAGATTGCGTGGTACATTTGAAAATGAAGATTTAGTTTCTTTTCTTCTGGATGAATAAAAGAATTTCCTTCGTTATTTGTTTATTATCCTTTGAGTCAAGGACAGAGACAAAGTACCAGCTGTGGATCCTCCCTCCCAAAGATGTTGAAGAAAATTAAGGGAGAGAACCCCAGACTATTTTCATGCACAAAACTGTGCTCCCCTCATTATGTCTGCTACCCTCTCTTACCCTTCCCCGCACTACCAAAAAAAAACTAAAATAACCACCCCATTCCACAAATTTTGACCGTACCACTGCTTTTAGGTTTAAATGAATATATTATATCTATCCAATGTAGGAAAAAATATGACTCACTGCCTACTGCCTCCGTCCCATATTAATAGCTACTATTAGAAAAATGTGTCCCATATTAGTTGCTACATTTGGCTCAATATAAGTGGTTGGGTACTTAGAAAAGCTTCTGACAAGCTTGTTACAACTCATCAGAAGCTGGCAGATGAGTTGTAAGAAGCTTGTGAGAATTTTTGTAAATACCCAGGCAAGTTTTTAGCATTCTCTTAGCTATGACTCCCATGATTCAACAAAAATGACAATTTTCCCAAATGTAGCCATCAATAGGGAGTGGACCGAATATTATTTATTTTCCTTTTGCTACCTCCTTTTATTTTTTGTTTTCTTTTTTTAACTGCATCTTTTTTATTTATCGTGCATTTGGACAGCTCCAACTTCGTTTTGCAAGTTTGTGGCCATGACAGGTCATATATCTCTATTACTGTATAACTTGATATAACATCTCAAAAAAAAAAAATAGAACGTGATTTAACATAGATCATTTTTCTTTTCAACTTTTCACAGGTTAGATAACACAGCTTCTGTTTTCCATTCTGCATGAAACAGCCGCCTTTTGGCATATCTGTTATTTAATTTGGTTAAGATGTCAAGTTTTATGGTAATCCAACTTCTCCAAATATTTTCCTTCTGTGCATGAAATTTTCTTCCTAATGTATTACCCAAAAACTTATATAGTTGAATTTTGTTCTTATTGATGGAATGTTATCTATTGATTTCTAAATTTTAATTAATAAAATGCTATTAATTATAACTATTACACAGTTGAAATGTATTCATAGCAATGGAATGTAATAAATATTTGTTTCATAGGAAAATGAAGAGATTGTGAGTATATGATTTATCCTCAGCTTATAAGTCATATTTTCATTTTTCCTGCTCATGAACATATCTGCTATGAAAAGAGGGGCTATTATTAATTAGATGACATTTCTCACTGATGTAGTGATGTCTGCCCCATAACTTGCCAATAATCTGTTTTGGTATTTTATCTCGAAAAAACACATTTCTGATGTTTTTATGATTATGGTTTGACCCAGTAATACTTTTATGTAATAAGGTTTTGTGTAAAAAAACGTCTGGATAATTAAAAGAGAGGCATTGATTAACAGATCTTTGCAACTAATCTTGTTCTCAGTGTTCCATTATATTTAAGATGGGCATTTCTTTCTGTCATGATAAACAAGAACCAAATTATTCCTGTTGTTCAGAAATGTAAGTAATAATTTACGACCAGCCACTTGCAATCAAATATGAACGAGAAGAACTTTCTCAAACCAACAAAAGAGAAAAAACACTAAGCATAAAGCGAGAGGGCTTTTGGTAGGAAGCACAGCATTCCCTCTGCTTAATAACTGTTAGATTGGCTCCAAAAAAGGGAAGGTAACTGTATGAGATGATTGATTAGATGGTGTTCTTCCTTAATTAGTTTTTTAAATATATATTATTTGGTGATATTATAAGAATAACGTGACTAGTAATTTTTTTTTTCAGATAAGTTTCTGTTGTTTCTATGTACTGTATCCTCTTCTCCACTTTGAAACTGAGTTCTTTGTTTGCTTTGTTGTGCTGCTACTTTATTTTTGTTTATTACTTCCTCTGCATGAGCCACATGGTGATATAGTGCCCTTAGTCGAGTAGAGAGTGTGAAGGAAATATATTGGACAAATCTGATAGGCAATGACATGAGGTATTCAAAATCTTGTGAAGTGGTCATGGTCATGGGCAATGGTCATTTTTAATTGAATTGCATGTTAACTAACTTGTAGAATACTTTTCTCATTGCATCTGCTTGGTTATCAAACAAGTTGTAATGTTGTGAAACTTTCTGTTATGCTTGAATTGAAGTTAAATTGTCTAAATTATCTGAGATTAACTTTTTAAATGCATTTATGAGGGCATTGATTGGATAATAAACACTCTTTTATGCTATTCCGATTTTGGTTTATTTCTTGTTAGTTCTATACGAGAATGCAGCTGTTACTAAATAATAGTTTTTTTTTCTTCTATACTCAGCAGGATAGGGGTCGGCCTTTGCCCAAATTCGGAGAATGGGATGTGAATAATCCTGCTTCAGCTGAAGGGTTCACAGTCATATTCAACAAGGCTAGAGACGAAAAGAAGACCAGTTCTAATGGCACACCTGCAGCACCACCACCTAAAACTAATTATGGAGGATACCAACAACATCATGATTTTGATGACTTCCCCAAAAAGGTATTGTTTAGTGTTTACTTAAGAGTTTTGCATACTATATAATCATATGCTATGGTCTAAGTGTTTCTGTTGTTGAACTATGTATGGTGCAGAAAAAGTGGTTTTGTTGTGGTTGAACTTTGACTGGAGATCTCCTAGGCTTGTCCTTCACTTTGTTTAGTGGTACTGAGTTAATTCAGATTTCTACTACATTACTCAAAATGGTTTTCTTGCTACTAGGGGGAAGGCACCAGGTGGCTTTGATCCTTATTGGTTTTTAACCCATGCTTATTATAAATGAACACTCAAGGGAATTAGGAGAAAATGATGATGTAATAGTACATGATCATTTTTCTGTTGTGTGCCATTGATGTTTTGTTTCTCTTTTTTTCCCCTTGTTTTACGATTTTTAATGTGTAAGATAACATTACAGTATGGACTCTTTTGTTACAATTATTGCAATAAATCCAAATAATTGAAACGGTAAAACACATTTCCTCTAAGGTTCTATTACAAACTACACATCAAATGACTATTGATAGGTTTTATCTTGTTTCAAACCTTGCTTTTCCTCCCTTTGCTTACAAGGATCAGCAATTACCTTATTTATGTTTTGTTCTTATTTTAGAGAAATGCTAGGGCCCTGTATTGCCGACCGCGTGCTGTCATGTTAGCACTGGGAACTGCAGGTAGGCATCGGCCAGCCGAAATTTTGGTGGGCCCCATGCTGATAATGCATGCGGTTGGCAAGCAGGCAAGTGGTTCTGGTGGCTAGCATCTACTTGTTCTATTGAGTACTGACTTTTATTCCTTTCTCACATTTGCGATCGTTGATAATGGCATACAACACACTTTCCATTGGTTGTTACAGCAAGATTTTAATATTTTCATTGGCCAAATTCACATCATAAATTCGAGTTGTTGAGGATTGAGTTCGAATATATGATACAATAAACAAATAAGATCTCCGTTTCCTAACTGCCCGAGCTTTTGGAAAACTTACATGGTATTAGACCTCTAGGTTCTAGGAGATCGTGGGTTTGAGTTCTTCCAGAGGCATTTATACCCCAAATGTATTCCACAGCTCGAGTTTTTGGGAAATTAGATTATCTTACAGATTGGACTAGGCAAATGGAAAATGATCATGTGGCATGTAAATGCACATCCTACATATGACAGTAGTGAGTCGAGGCCATCGACCAGGTTACTAGGGATTCACCCTGTTGTAGCCAAAATTGCGAGAGAAAGTTATGGCCTGCCGGTTTGGTTTTATTCCCCTCAATGAAAAGATGGAGAAATACTACGTACACTCTCAGCCCAGCCCACTCGCTAGTACACGGGCTTTCGAGTGTAGCATTGTCAAGAAGTTGTGCCTGATTGCTGTTGCAAGGTTTTGTTGTGTTGCCCAAAGAAAAGGCTTTGTAGATAAACAATACTCATCCGACCTCTTTAATGGCTCCATTGCAGAAAAAAGAGAGTTCCATATTAGATGCTCCACCTGGCTTAATTTAGGTCGATGTTGAGTCGCTTCTTCCTCCCAACAGTATCTTTGTTGTACTTTCCCACCATTCAATTAAAATCACTCTTTTACCCGATAGAGCTATTAAAACAGGAAATACTATTTACAACGCCTGGGACCTTCTTATAAGGTGCAATGAGTGGCGTCATGCCTTCATTGTGGCTTACATGGAACAAGTACTTCTGACTTCTAACTTCTGATTTCTGAGTTTGTGTATAGGTTATCATAGAAAAATTGGAATGACAAATCGGTTTGTTGCTTGCAATCTATTTTACTCTGAATGGCCCTATGTGAAACTCAAATCAGCTGACTGTTGGGTCAGCAGGGTTCGGCCATGGAAATGATATCTTGCAGCAGCTGGTCCCGTTTAGATTCGGCCATGGAAATGGTAAGGTATTCACTAGTTTGTTATTTTAGGTTATTATATAGTTTAAAAATATTATTGAATAAATATCCTTTGGAATTAATGGGGTGTTGGTGGGATGGTCATGACGCTCTTCCTGAAGCGAAGGTCGTTTGAATCTCCACTCTGTTTGGCCACCTACCCGGGATTATATCTTAATTTACTCAGTGCATATCTATGGGTGGCCTTACATGCTCCATTGGCGTTGGAATACAGTGCTGTAATGGGCTGGTTGCCTTGCCCCTTCTAGTGGGGTCCTAAGGACTTTGGATACCCTTCATTATCAAACAAAAAAAAATCATTTGGCAATTTTTTTAGGTTTATATAGAAATCATTTGCCAATCCATCTTTGTGGGCAAGCGCAATATTGTGATTGTTTAAGAGTAAGGAGGATAGACACGTGATAAAATAGACAACAATGATCCCTCGGGAAAAAAGAACTCTGAATCATCTCAATTAAGGAAACAATATTCTGAAAAGCAGGTAATGTATTTTGAAAAGTTGTTAAGGTGATCTTCTTTCTTTTTGTGGGAGTCCATCATTTCTAATATGCTTAGATTCTATTGCTTCCAATTCCTGTAAATTTCTCTACATAAAGAGTTGCCATGTGCACTTAATCTGAGGCTAAACTCTACAAAATGGGAATCTCAATTAGTTCATGTATTCATTAAGGAAATGCATATTGAAGATGGCCTTTCACCGAGAGAAATTAGATATAGTCTAATTTCAAATTCGATCTACAAAACCAAGTTCCTAGCTAGGAATGGAAACAATGTTCAGATTGGAAGTTACCACATGACTTGTTTCAAATACTAGAGAAGAAATCACATCTAGTGCAAGATAGCTTAGCTAGTCTATTCTTTATCAGTCTTATCTCATTAGCTCTGGCGACAAAATGACTACAACAATTTATATGAAAGAATGTCTGGAAATTAAAAAATGTATCAATATAACTGATACATTTGTATAAAGGTTAATCAAGCAAGGAAAATAAAGAGCAGGTGACTGGATATTCTGAAAACAAGAATGAACTTTTTTATTCCTTGATTGACGTACCGGCAAGCAAATTAATGAAATCTAGGCAAACCTCAGACTAATATTCGGGAGATGAACGTCACATGCATGCATGCAACACACTTAATACAAGATTAATCTCTCTCTCTCTCTCATGTATACAAAAATAAGATCTAGTAATCTCTCTCTCTAGCAGGGTACAATGTCAAGTAGCCTGGTTTACGCTTGATGCTTGAAATGAACCTCCTAGTACGTGGTTAATTTGTTACTAATTATTAGATGATAATTACGAACTAGTATGTGTAAATTTGTGTAAAATGACTCTCCCAGTATGTGCTTCGCTCAAATTAGTGTCTATTCTTTTAAACCAGTGTAGTGGCAGTATCAGCGGTCTAATAAACTATGATATAGGCGTAAGGTCAATGTATATTCATAATATTGATTGTCACAACTTGTATTCTTGTTTTATATGTTTGATCTTTCGAAAACTACAAACTAAGAACATCGTTTAATAAGATGGAAAGTGAACAGAACGAGGGATCGTATCAGAGAGATTGCAAAATGTGAAAGGTTAGAAATACTATAAACTAAAAGATTCCCTTTATTTGATGAAAAAAAATTGAATTTGCTCATAACGAATTAATATTGTAAGAACCTTCATAGTTGAGAGAGAGAGAGAGAGAGAGAGAGAGAGAGAGAGAGAGAGAGAGAGAGAGAGAGAAACGGACGGCTATTTAATTGGCGCAGCTTATTCGGATTGCCGTCACCTATGCTGCAAAGCTGGCTTTCTGCCCTACATGGCCATATTGACCTATGTAAGAGTCTGAAAACATAATTTAGTTGACCTGACTGCTCCTTGTTAATTTGACATTACACACAGTGGTCAATCTAAATGCATACGTTCACATTGGGGACCCATTGAACTACTTTGGAAGTTTGCCTGATAAAACAACAGCAACATATATACGCGAGAGAGAGAGAGAGATAGAGAGCGGCCAAAAAGTTGGGAAATATCTACTGCCCTAATATGTGTGTTACGCTGGCTACTTCAGTAGGATTCTGGCTTTCCTACCCAAGACCCAACCAGTCATGAAGGCTTTAAATCCTTTCCCATCTTTATATGGCCAGAGTTCCACTTCCATGAAACAAAACCGACGTGTTCAGTACAGTGGTACCAAAAGCATTGCATTCTTATAAGAAAGCCATCACTGCATAGCTCTAATAATCAGCCCATCAACTCACAACATTAATGTCCGTTTCCCTAATAATAAATCCCAAGCAAAAGCCCCCCACCCCATGTTTCCTTTTACACCAAAATGAGTCATGCAACGGCAAGATAAGAATATTGTGCCTTCAAGGAAAGTCAGGGAAAGAAATTAATGCTATATGGATACACCATATCATACTAGCACTGGTTCACTTATATAGCTTAGATTCAAGTACATGTACAATATCAAATATCTGAAGGATATCGTAAAAAACAAAAAGATGATGGATAGGTGCCATTGAAAAAGAAACTCATGGAGATCAAAAGGGATACATGTGTCATGGGTGTTGGTGGTTGAAAGAGGGAACAATGTCTTGGAGGAGGCCATAGTCAGGGAACTGATGGAGGTACTGAGGGGGAGGGGTTAGGGTTTGGAGGTACATGGAATTAGGTTTAAGCTCATAAGCAGGATGAGGTGGGGGGTTGTTAATGCTTACTTGAGGGGTTTGAAGCGAAAAATCTGGGTGTAAGTTTTGCATCAAGCTAGGTGGTGAAGTTAGTAAGGAGGATGCAAAAGATGCACATGCATTGCCTCTAATGGTGGCCGGGCTGTGATGAGTGTGCTGGCCTTCATATGTGGTGATGACAATACTGGGATCCTGGAAGGACCTCTCCACTCTCTTCTTCACCGAACACTTCTGGCTGGTGCAACGATAGTAGCTTCTGCAGTAGAATTGAAGAGTAGTTGTTCACATGAATTACTAATTAAGCTTTGGCATTATTACATAAAAAATACTCCTATTAAAGAAAAACGAGTTCATATTGGGAATGGACTCTAAGTTGTACCAGTCAACTATTACTGCAAATTTTGACTACATTACAAAGTGATTTTCATGCCGAAATTTCTTGTGTTACATTTTCCAGACTGTTTACTTTGTGTTGAGCTGGTGAAAGCAACGGTCATTTGTATATAAATCAATTGCATATTTAGTTCACTGTTGTATGGCTACTGCTGAAGGTGTTATGTACCAGGTATATAGTTTATATATGGAAGAAGAAATTGGAATGCAACTTTCTCTTCATGTAATTCAGTTTTTGTAAATATATAGACACTAGCTAGAGACCTTACCTGGGATATGGGCTGTTTTTAACAGCCTTTTGGCCGTATTTCCTCCATCTGTAGCCGTCTTCAAGATGATCCACTTCACTTTTGGTCATGAAAGCAAAGCGAGGCTGCCGTTGTCTCTTCTCTCCTTTTTTCCTTGGCTTGTTATTATTCCTGATCATGAATTCATTTCCAGCACATTTTAGTCATGTTGGCTTGATTAGATAGTAAACGAAAGCCAGATGTATCATCCATCTATTGAGTAAGTGCAGATCAACCAGCTCAGCTGGGTTATACCATACGAAAACGCGTGATAGGGCCTAATATTACATGCACAAGTAAAACCACCCAGATGAGATTGCACCCAATTCTCAACATGTCAACATGCAACAGTGATCATAATAGACTCAAACATCTGATTAAGTATTTGAGAATGGATCTATTAGTGAAATCGCCATAAATTACAGTAATAATCAAGGATCTAAACACCCCAATTTAGATCTTAACTTCAAAATTATGTGATTTTTCAATATGAGTACACAACACAAACTAAAAAGAAAAATCCATTTTACTTTTACTGAAAACAAGGATAAGAAATAAGAAAGAAGAAAAAGCTTCAAACACACGCTTGTTATTGAATAAGTCTTACACTTTCTTATTAGACTTTTGATCATTCCCATCATCGGACTCCTTGGTCGCCATCTGCATCTCCTTCTTGCTCCTCCCGGAGTCCTCCTCCCCCGCGGCCTCAGTTGAAGACGACGACACAGATGAGTTTGCCGTAACCATCGGCTCCTGCCCCGCGCAGACGGACTCCACCACCTCCCCGCCCAACTGCAGACCCCCGCTGCCCTCCCTTGAATTAATGTTGAAGGCAGCCTCCGACGACGAAGAGCAGGAGATGTCGAACGCCCTCATGAGGGTGCCGTAGTCCGTTGAGCTATGGAGGTACTCGGTGAAGCCCATGTAGGACTGATCAAAGTCCGAGAAATGGTGGTCGGCACCCGCGCCAGCTGAAGAGGATGGTGGCTGCTGCTGGGTATGGAGAAATGTTGGGAAGGTAGAGAAGGTGAAGCCCAGTTGATCATGCTGAACTGATTCTTCCCTCTTATGATCAGACATGGCTATGGAGTAGAAGATGACAGAGAGCAGCTGGTAAAGAAGAAGAAGAAGAAGAAGAAAGAAGAACGAAGAAAGAAGAAGGTGAGGGAGGACTTTAACAGGTTTGTCAAGTGGTGATTATATTGCTTTTAAGGGGAGAGGGGGTTGTGTTGTGATATTAATCAGTCAGCAAAGGCCACCGGCAGTAGCCGGTCAAGGGTTTGAAAGGTTGGGAAAGGGAAGGTTCCACCGGCACGTGTCCCGGGCGGTTTGACTGCTGAACTCATGGGCCATGGGCTAGGGGAGAGGGAGGACCGGAGGAGGTCCATTGGCACGTGGGAGACCTTGTGGACCCGGTGGCACGTGGGGGGTGTGGCTTTTTGCTGATGAGGTGTGGACGTCAGTTTGGGCACTGCCTCGTATTATTGGTGCTAGACAGCCCCTAATGTGTTTGTCTTCTCCTGTTTGATTTGTGGTCATGAAACCCTAATTTCTGTCTTAGGTTTGGCAGAATCCGTAGCTCATCTGCCCTTTTTTATCCAACCCACCAAATTAAATCACAATCTAAGATCAAGCACTCATTTTTGGAAACCATTTTTTTTATAAAGAAAAACACTTTTAATGGGTAGGGTGGTTTTTGAAACAACTTGATTAAGCAGATTCTATCAAATGTATGTAAATGTAGAAGGAAACACATGTATTTATTTATGAATAAACTTGTGGCTAAGCACAAGTTTCTTGCAGCTTCTACAAGTTTGTCTTCCTTGTGAATGAACGAATGAGATTACATTAATCTGTATTGGATTTAGTGAGATATAATATATGGGTCTTAATCTTAAATAAGCTAAGGATATACTAGTAATTGAAGGAATAAAAGTAGTAGTGCAGAAAAAAGGGAGGGGGATGAGGACAAACTATAAACGCGGAATTGGGTGTGTGAAAAACGCGGAATCAGCACAAACCGATGCAGATCCGAGTCCCTAATAGACAGCTCAAAGAATATTACTAGGAAGCATGTCTCCGTTTGTGACTCGAGGCTTGGTTGTGTTTCACACTCAATCCCATTCATTCCCATCTTCCAATGATCATAAATTAAATGTCACAAAATCAAAATCAGACAATGTAATTATATAGGAAAAAAGGAGTTGTCAAATTTTTTTTCGTTTGTTTTGTTACCTTGGAAGAGCCAATAGATGCTTCTATTGTGCTATAGGAGACATTTCCTTCCTAACGACATTCAAACTTGTTCTGGGGAGCATTTGACCGGCACAAGAAGCTAGACTAGATCTCTACAGAGAAGACATAGTTTTCTACTATGCACAATAAATTCGAATATAGTTTTATAAGATATCTGGGTATAATCTGCTCCGCCTTTATGTCAAAAACATTAACAAAGGGGACTTGATTTAACAGGAACTTGAAATGACTTGCTACATTATATACAGTTTCTTTTCTTCATTTTTTAATTTTTTAAAAAAATTTGCTATGAGTTCTCATTTAATACTTACGGAGGTAACTCACGACTTGCTCGACAAGTATGCCACCTTTTCCCACAAGATTCTTCTTTGCTTCTCTTGATGCCTGATCAGACATTCTCTACTTTGCAATGACCTATTTGCATTCAAACTTTGACTAAGGAACCATTCGGCTAGCACGAGGACAGCAAAACAGTATCTACAACATGAACACTGAATCAAGAACCTTCTTGCAAAGACTCACATGATTTAGGCACATCATGTGATCCACGGGCATTATATAATTGTGTGTTTCCTGTTTTTTATTTGTACTTCCTTTCTTCCCTTATAGTTGGAGTGTATTGAACTAGATCTTTTAGTAGGTTCGTAATTAATACTCTCTATTTTAAATTTCAATGCTTAAATATTGCCAAAAAATAGAGGTAAAAAATTTTACATGCATATTTGATCTTAAAATCTACTCTTGTCTTTGTATTAAAAAACTAAAAAAGTAACTTGGTCACATTCTACTGTACAAGAGTAGTTGTTTTTTCTAAGGGGAATCCATATATAGAACATCATGAATGTGGGAGCCAGTATATGATTAAGAGAAGCACCCAATTTAGTAGCATCAGATTCTGACCAATATATGATCAACTAGGGATGACAGATAACTGAATCCGCGCGGTATAACTGCCCCTAGCATAGACTTGCAATGTATTCTCTGCGTTTGCAACTGATACAGTTGACTCATGAATTATATGATCATTGTGGTTGCAACAAGAGCATGAATGAAAAATTTACCAAAACAAGAAGAGCATTCAGCATAGATCAATGAATGAGTAGGTAGACATAGGCTTTTATATCTGTATCAAGTAGTATTCCTAACAATAGAATGGGGAATATGATTGAATAAGGAAAGGATGGTCTAGCATATAGTACAATATATGTGGGAAAGGAAATCTTTTTTATTTTTTGGGTGGCTTAGGAAAGCAAATCTTACAACAAATGTTTTCTTTAGTTTTTTCCCTAATTTTTTGAAATGGATGACGAGCCGAGTATGGTTGAGAAGGGACAGTTGCTTCAGTGGTACGACTTTTTTGTAGAGAGTAAGCGAGGAAGATCAAGAAAGAGAGAGATGATGAATATACTATTACAGAAAGAGCATGAGATTGTTGACTTTGTGAGGTGTTGCCATTCTATTCTATATATGTGAGCTGAGAGGTGATGGTGTTTTGACCTTTTTATGTCTAAGGAGGGGAAGAGGGGGGTCGTGTACATGGTTAGGGTCTATTATGCATGAGAGGCAACGAATCTTATGGACGTAGACGTCTGTGAACACAACTAGCCAAAAAGCTTGCGGTGCAAACAAAGGCTTTAAAAGAAAAGCCACAAAACCGGGAGCGTGCTTGTACATCCATGTTTGAGTTTTTTCCATATTATTTGCACCAACTTTAATATTCTTATATTAACTGGTTTTTTCCGTAAAATCTCATATGACATGAAATTTAGACTTGAAGTACCCAAAATACTCTTTCTTCTATTTTTTCGTGCTAACACCATGCGAAGAGGCGTGTTGTATATAACACAAAAAAATACAAGGGTTCTCCGGCGATTTACATCGGCGACTTCACCGGCGACCGGCGAGTTCGAGCGGCGATTCAACCGGCAACCTCTGTGGATTTTGACGAGCCTATTCGCGTCCCCCATCTCGATTTCGAGCTGCTCCCCTGCTGGATTTCGACAACATGAATGAGGGAGAGTGCACAAAGGCGGTGATTTGAAGCGTATATGTCGGTATTTTGGATCTTCAACCTTCTGAGTTCCCCTGCGGCTCCCTCCGCCTGCCTACAACCGGCGGATTGACCGATTGAGCTTTCGTTGACGGCGAGGAAGAGTGTGAAAGGCACCTACGAAGAAATACACACATACACATGACTAAACCGCGATAAGTTACAACAATCTTACTGATTTTAGTTTCATAAGGTCCGACATTTTGATTTTAAATTTTTACTACGAACTAAAAGACACGACTTTCTATTTAGTCGTGTACACGACAATACGACTTTAATATTTTCGTATTTTATCGACACGACTTTTCTACCGACCACTCTACCTCTCTCCTTGCAGATAGATAAAAAAGAGATGAGTCTATGGAGGAAATACCATCGGAAGAGGAGAAGGATCAGGATTTTGTCTTGGCACCTCGACAGCAAAATCAGAGGGGCAGGAAGAGGAAGGCTCTGATGGACCGACCAGTAAAGAGGACATACAATGCACGACCGGCGCTTCGGACGTTTTGTCAACCGGGAGTGATGAAAAAGCATGCGGCCCTCCTACAACGTCACTGTAGCGACCGTAAATTTTATAAAGTGGAATTTTATTGCAAAATGGGAGTAATTTTGAATTCTAGAAAACTCTTTAAAAATTGAATTTATTAGTTTTTCCGTCAGACCGATCGATCGCTTTTATAGGGCATCGATCATGAGACGATCGATCGTTTTTGTAAGGCATCGATCGCAGGACGATCGATTGTATATACGGACCGATCGATCGACGTTAATTTCATATTTTTCGAGGCAAATCTGTTGGGGAACCTCTTGGGCTGATTTTGGGGGATCTTTGGAGGACGTGTCCTACCTAATTAGTCATATTCAATGGATTTACATCTTGGTAAGTATTTCAAATTGAAAACCCTAACTTCTAGCTAATTGAAAACTTATTTAAATGGAGAATTAGTTATGGAAAAGAATGAGATTTTTTTGAGATTTGATCAATGGTGGAGGTTTGCTCTAGAGATCTAAGCTTTTTCTATTTAAACCCTCCATAAGAGAGGACGGCACCCTTTTTGGTGAGCTTTGGAGAGCGTGCCAGAAAGAGAGAAGTGCAACCAGCCTCCTCCTTTGCGCGTCCAAGGTGGTGGTGTGTTCGTTGGTGGTTTTCGTGGTGCTTGCGCGAAGAAGAAGAATCTCACGATCGAGTAGAAACCGATTTCAATTTTTGGGTATCGGTTTTAACAAGGTAGGATAATCTTTTACCACAATTCTTTTTCTCTAATTTTTGGATGATCATGAGTGTATGATGTTGATGATTCCATATCCTACAGCATGTTATTTCCATGTCTTACTATTGTTGATATTGAGACGAAAGTTATATCGATTTGCATGTCCTACCGTATTTGATCTTACATATATGCCAATTCTTCTCATTCCATGCCTAGATGACATCCCCACTTCACTCGACATGAAAAGATATGTCCTTTATACTCTTTGAATTGTATTGGACGTCTGTCCAGCATTAGTTGTTCCTTTTCCTTGATGGTTGTGTATCATGTTGATTGTAAGCATAACCGATTGCCAAAAATCGGAGTGTTCCTTTGTTATACATCTTTAAAATGTGATCCAATTACCTATCTAAGTCTCTGATGTTGAAAAGTTGTGATCTTTAAGTCAGGGTCCAGCATGATAGAATGTTTGTAGGTCTAAGTTTAGGTGTCCTAATTATGATTTCATAAGACTATTATACTAGTATGCTTGTTAGCAAATCATGTATTGTATCTAAGTACATATCATGCTAAATAATGAATGAATTAGTACAAAATTTATATGTGTCTCTTCGTCGTACAATTGGAGTCTGACATCATGTTAGGACGTTACTGTTCACTGTGGTGTCCGGGAATACTTGGCTTAATTGTATGATGTAAGTAATGGATTAAGGGAAGGGAATCACTAATCGGGTTGTGAAATCGTAGCAGAAAATGATTGAAATTAATGAATTTCAGAACCATTTGGGATCTGTAAAAGTTGTTAAGAAGGTTAGGATAATGTCAGAAAGGGTCATTAAGGAATTAATCAAGGTTGTATCATCAGTTAATTAGTATAACCTAAATTAATTTTTCTCGGCCAGGACTATTCCTGCACCAATGAACCTTAATCGGAAAATGATAACTAATTGTACAAAAATCTAAAAATTATGAAATCTATCGGGTTGTAAACTAGACTCTCAGGGATATCTGTGATAAAAATTTTAAAGGTTGATTCGGTCTGTACAAAATGTGGTGGACGTTTGAAATGGACTGTTTTGTTTGGGACAGAACACTGTTTTGGGTCTAAAGACCCTAAACCGTAATAATACCATTATTTATGAATTAAAGTAGTAATTAAACCACTAATTAAAATCGATAAGACCTCTAGGGCCTTTGCAACAGTAACTCTAAAAGTTTACCTTTGGGTCTTAGCTGAGAATATTTGTCCGGAATTAATTGTCCTTTGAACAATCCTTTGTTCAAGAGACCTCATTGCTTGATCTGTATTCAATGCCTAAGATATGATCTATCATAGGCATGTCATTCAAACCTCCTATGTCGGGGATTGTCAACTTTAGGGCTGGGTACGGTGAAGGTGGCAGAAGCGAGCTTTGGCGAATCTTGTGGTGTCTCATTGATGAGTCATTTTGTCGGGTTTCAGTTGAGTTCCCAGACTTAGCCGTTTCAAGATACTGAATACTCATTTATGATCCAATTCGAGTTATGTCCAAGCATGGTCTTGCACTCCTATGAAGAGTCAAATTTAGAAAGTCATGTTTAAAGCCTCTCAATATGATGGCTCAGGTATATCCAGTGTCACTCAGTTGAAATATTTGTTTCTCCGCTAAGGGTCATTTATGAGAACTCTTAGTTGGAATCATAGTATGCTCACGAGCCATAGCTAGACCCATGGTGGTCTCATATTTATTGAACCTCTGTAGTTCAGTCGATGATGGCAATCGCGTGCGCTTTAGATTGTATGATATTACGGAAGATCTGCAATCTCCGCCCATTGTGCCCGTAAGCACCGATGGGGCCAGCATCCCTAGACGCATGACCGGGTTCCTCTGTAGAACCTCTAGGATGTTCTGGTATTGATGTCCATAGGGGAAGTGGACAGAGCTGAGAGCAGAAATTGTTATCTCCAACCCTTTTGACGTTTGGAGCAGATACTCTTGTGACACCTCCTTACTCTCTGTAAGTTTGGGATTACTTATACTGATTTTATTCTTCCTTGACCTTTGAGAGTCTCGGATGATGATTGGTTCTTGGTAAGCTAAATGCATAATTGTTGATCCTGAGTCAATTTGTACTTGTCTCCAATCTTTGAACATTGTTGTATTTGAATTATTATTCTATTGTGGGTTTACTTGTATCCTACTGGGTATTTCCTACAGAATAATCATCATCCTCTGATGCAGAGATTAAGCTGGAATGGAAGTGATCGACTATTGCTGAAAGTGGCGTTGGGCGTTGAAGTCAGAAGACGAGTTATCTTTTAATTTATTATTTAGGTTGATGTTTGTGGACTTGAGGCCTGTGTGCCATTTTATTTTATTTTATCTTTAATCGCGGAGACTTGTCGAATATTGTAATAATTAAATTAGACGTCTTTTTGTTATTCTATATCATGTGCGTGGATATGGTTTAAGTCTTATCGATCCAGTATGACCCAAGAATGTAAATTGGGTATGTGATGATTCGAGTATTCGGTCCGTCCCAGATTCTTAACCTTATAACCTTAATTGGATTATCGCTTCCGCGCTTATTGGGGTTTTAGAATTTGGGGCGTGACAGTCACCAAAGATGTGCCCAGTGAACAAAGATGCTGGTTTCACTGTCATTTTTAAGGTGAGGACGTAGTTGTATCTCGGAACCTCCTCGACCATTTGGTCAGACACTGGGATGAGTCGGCGAAGGTCTTCAATATCAAGGGCAGGACGCTACATTTCACAGAGCAAGAAGTTGCTCTTATCACCGGATTGCCCGCAAAGGGCGAAAGAGTTGAGGTCCTCCCCTCCTTGACACACCGACCAGAAGGTCAATTCTTCAGAAAGCACTTCACCGCGAGGAGAGCGGATATTCCACAGATTGAGGAACTCATAGACAAGCTTAGCGCGGGCGAACTGAAGATGGAAAAGGAGGACATGGCGAGGATGATCATCTGCCTCCTCTTCTGCACGGTGCTATTTCCACACAATACTAGAGCGGTTCATCCCTATTTGTACCATTACATTGACGACCTCCCAAGATTGAGATCATACAATTGGGCTGGGGCTATGCATAAGATGTTGGTTTCTGGTATAACCCACACCAGCAGACTAGTGGGTGCGAGATCGCAAGGAGGGTGCCTGGGCGGTGGATACCTAAACGGCGCCACATATGTCCTTCAGGTATGTAACATTCATAGTCTTCGAAAGGCAAACAAGTCTTATACAATACCACTATATTTATAGTCGTGTCTTATGCAACACGACTAAGTATATAGTCGTGTTGTATACGACACGACCATAGTTCAATTTGTGTACTATTTATAGTCGACTAAGGCAACCACACCTTGTAATAATGTTTTCATCTGTTTACTATGCAGATTTGGTTTTTCAAGTACACGACAATCTTCCATCCTGTCGTGGGCCCTACCAGTCCACGAGCCAAAAGGTGGCCAGGAAGTGGGGCCCTCATTACAGAGGTGAAGAAAGGTGAATAGAAGAAGCACCGTATGGCCGACTATTAGATGGGAGTGTTCCACAATCTGAAGCAGTCCCGTGACAAGGAGCATATGAAGAAAACTCTGATTGGTATGCGGACAAAGGAACTGGCAACGAAGTCTATCTCGATTCGGTGAAATGGGGTAAAGGTAAGTTGTAGACGATTATTTATTTTCTCGTGCTACATGGTACACGACTATTATATTTGTCGTGTTTCATGCTACATGACTATGTAGTTTATCGTGTTTCATAAAACACTACTATGTTTTTTATCGTGCTGCTACTGACACGAATAAGTAAAATGTCATTTTAGCTCCCATCAAACGCGCGGATGAGGAAGACAAGATTCAACGGGCTACAAAGAGATCTTTCGCCAAGTTGTTTTTGAAGAAGCTCCAAACAGAATTCAACGAAGATATGGAGCGTGCAGAAGTCGAGTCCCGTCCGATGTACGGATGGGACCTATTCCCCTCTGGTCTAGTGGTAAGGAAGAGAATGAGGACTGCCTCCACGAGGGAATTGCAGAGGATTAGGGAAGATGACCATATACGGAGAATGGCGGAGGAGCAGGAAAGAAGGAATAGGTCCCCTCACCCGAAAGCCGACTCTGAAGAAACTATATCCGATCGACAAGCGACCTCTATCATCGATGAGGTAATCTCTTCCTTACAGTAGTCGGACATCCAAACCGATTGTATGAGTAGTCGTGTTTTCGAAGACACGAATGTGTGCCTAGTCATGTCATCGAAAACACGACTGTCAGAATACTCATGTTTCCTGCTTCTATACTTACCACGTTTTGATATTCTCTTTATCGACAATTGCATATGCAAGACACATTAATTGTTGATTGCCGTCGACTGCTGTAGCAACCAATAATACTCCAGGGTATTTTCCTTTTAGGAATGTTCCATCAAGCGTGAGCAACAGTATCAGTGTTTTTCAGAATGCTCTTGCTACCGGGCCGAACATCCAAAACACATGTCTGAAGTCGTAGTCGACTAACTTAATTGGGATATCAAGTATATTAGCTGATCTTTCTATCACCACATATGTACCTACGTTAGACCGCTCTAATTCCCTTCTGTAATGTGGCAAAATGCAATATGTGTCTTTAGGGTTGCCATCGATCAATCGGATCAATTCCACTTTCGCCCTCCATGCCCTTTTATAGTTGTCTGTCATGCCCCAATGCTTCTCAATGTATTGTTGGATATTTGAGATTTTTATGAAGTTTGAATCCTTATGGAGGCCATGACACTTCCTTGCAATCCAGAGGTGAGAAGCCAATGGATGATCTTTCAAACTTACAGAAGTGTCACATGTATGCCATTCTTCCCTCCTTGTCACGCTGACTCCATCAAGTCTGTTCGACACCCATATGTACCACTTGCACCCTGAAACCTTGCACGTTGCAGCGAATGTGTCCTTGCTCTCATCCGCTACTTTGAACATGAACTTTCTCTTGATTGCCAGATCAGTTAGAACCATCTTGAACTGCTTGACGCTTTCGAACCTATTGTGCCTCGTAGTCTTCTGCTTGCAAACTTCCGGTCAACATCGTCTCTTCTTCACAATGTTTTGAAGGACCGGCCTGTATAGAATAGGTACCCCAATCCCAGCCACCATCACCCATAATATTGAGGTACACATCGTCCTCCGACACGACAGATTTCCCTTTACATGTGTCTCATGCTGTGGGAACTCTAGAAGTCGATGTTCCCATGTAATATGGCTGGCTAAAATGTGGTACTGTAAGAGGCTCATCCCACTCATCTGCAGACCATGGTAATTCATCTTCATCTAACAATTCTTCTTCATCTGGACTGGAATCTTCATCTTCATCTTCTTCTCCATCTCCTAATCTGCGTGAAAAAAGAGGTATGAATGGACTTGAGAACACGATAGCACGTAGTAAAGTCGTGTCTTATGCAACACGAATTCATTTGTAGTCGTGTATTATGAAACAGGACTATGTATATAGTCATGTTGCATACAGCACGACAAAATTTTTAGTCGTGTACTATTATAGTCGACTATAATAGCACATGACTTGCCTTTATCCGCGCATTAGAAGTCTCACCTCGCATAATCTTCATCTCTTCCTCCTTCGACTGCTGATGTGGGTGTCTTATTGCCCGTGCTAGACGACCTCTCTGGCGGTGTCTTACTGGCCGGCCTCACTTCTGCCTTTGGTAGCCACTCCTCCTCCTTATTTGCATTGGCATTTATTTCCTTATTGAGAGTCGAAGTCTCCATGTTATTGCCCGTAGAAGTCCACTCCACGTACAGGCGGAGTAGTCCATTTGTGCCTTGCTTGCTCTTGTGAAGTATAAATATTGACTCAATGTCTTTATCGTCTTCAAGGAGGTATGTGGATTTAGAGTCAACACGATATGAAAAAGTTAATGTACCAGATGTAGACTTAAGCGGTAATCTTTTTTCCACTTGCTGTAATAGTTCCAGGTACTTTACTCGTGTATCTATAGGCAGGAGCTTCCGTTTCCTGCCCACGTACTTAACAAAATTTATAAAAATTCCATCGTAGTGTAAGCAAACAATTATCTTCTCCATCCGTACCTGCCATTAAAATATCAATATAATTTAAAAAACTGTCAGACACGATATATTAAAAATTGTATATGAGTGAAAAGCAACGTTTATGAGTCGTGTTTCATCAAACACGACTATTGTTATAGTCGTGTTGTCGAATACACGACTATAACAATAGTTAAAAACTTACTAAGTTTTCAACTTTCTTCTATGGAACTAACTTTCATGATAAAAATTGTCGTATTTGAACTTCGCCTATGGGTTTTTTGATGTACGCTGCCTCCATTGAAGTTGTTTTCCAATACCCGGTCTTTCCCGCTCGTTTTTTCACTTTTTGCCGCAAATATGACCGGCGCCGGCGCCGGCGATGATATGGGCGGAGAGGCCGGAGGAACGCCTTCTTCTCCGACTAACGTGAGCTTCTCCGGGTAGCCACTTCCATTCCGGGTAATATGGAAAAACGGAGAGTGGGTGTTTATACCTAAATCTAAGGGCATTTTTGGTACTTTTTGGGTCATATGGAAGAAAGAAAGTGATTCCGGGTAATATGAGAAACCCGTAGTTGGCGCCAGGTCACACGTAAAAATCTCTTGAGTTGGGAAACCAGGTTTTTGACTCAAAACTAATGGAGACTACATTGAATGGGATATAATTCCAGGGTGACTGCAAACGCCCATCTGTGAATCAGACATGTTTCACTGCATTGAATGGGATTTTGGGTATTTTGTCCATGATCACTTCATGTTACATTAATCTCGATCTATGTTTATAAAAAAACTATCGATCAATTTATTTGAAAACCATAGGCACAATATCAATTATAGAGCCAGAATTTAATCATCCTATTTGTAAATATTCCTATTTATTTGAATTTAATATTCTTATTCATAAATTCATGGAACAACCCTTCGGAGAAGGGAAATAAGAAGGGAGGATGTCAAATAACTACTCCCTCCATCCAAAAATATGTATCCTCATTAGAAAACCAAATTGAACTGATTTTAGTTCATTTTGCATTTTTAATGAGGACACATATTTTGGATGGTGGGAGTATATTTTAAGCCCTCTAGTTTCATTATATCTTCCGTTTTAGCAAGTAGGTTGTAGCCCGTGGGATATGGCCTGGGGGAGGTTCTTTTCTTTTACTGCTAAGTATCTTTTGTACCCTTCTTTTGAATAATTTGCTTACCAAGAAAAAATATAAACTTGAACGTTAAATTTAAATTACACCTAAATTAATACGAACATTGCTTCGGGAAAGGACATTATCTAAAATTGTGACAATTTAATCATCCTATTTCAAAATGAACAAATCTTTTTCATTTAAAAAATAGGACTAGTAAAATGGAATACAACTTGAAAGAGAGGAAATCCTTATCAAAGCCTTAGGCTAGTTTCATAGAAAACGGCTAGTGGCAGCTTGATGGGTAAGAAGTAAGGCAGGCTAGTAAAAAGTCAGCCATACAGACTTCATCTTCAATAGTAGGATTTGGCAAGAGGGGACCTAATTCTTAATAGCAGATCGGGCCAACCTAATAAAGCTAATGGCTTATGCATATTCACAAGGATTTTTCAACTTCATTTTCCTTGATCAAGCACAGAATGATCGTGGAGAGTTGATAGAAACTTACATAATCATATTATCTTGTTCCAAAGTCTTGGATAAGAAAGATAAATCATTTCTCTGATAGATTGGTGGGTTAACCAGGACCATGCCTTAATTAGAACCCGCCCCCCGGGTAATTCTATTCATTTGACTCCAGCATTTGCTCCAACTCGACCGGTTCTAAATAAATAGTGGTGGGTCTGGTTCTCATTGACCAAATTGTGCTAGTGATCGTAGCGACTAGGCAACATCCATTCGTTGTCTATTTCGAGAGTCTTGATCACGTGCATGGATGAACAAAGACCGCACATGAAGGTCAAACTTAAATACCATACAGCTTAGCTGACATGATATTGACTCGAGCAAGCAGCTTGGCTGGGCCGGTTATGCACACACAGCGGTCGGTCTGGTTTGGATTGACCCAGTTGGTGATAATGACCGGGTCATTTGTCTGGCCGGCTCACCCCGGCAAATGGGTGCATCAAGGACACGGAAAAAACCACATCAGTGGTCAGACTGCCAATCCATCCACCGCTTACCAACCATATATAAACAGCCGTATAAAGTTATATTTATTTCGGCTTCTTCATCTGTCTTTTGCCGACATGGGCATGCTCTCAATTTGCTTGTTCATGTATGTGAATTGAGAGTTTCAGACGGAAATGCAGCAGTTTGTCTTCCTTACTGATATAAACATGTGAACTCCCTCTTATTTATTATCTATGTATTCATGTTTCTTCTTATTATAAATCAAAAAAATGATTCACTTCCAATTAGTCTAATAGTGCATGATTTAACATTATAACTCACATGTGGGATAGCTGACACCAACCCTAATACGCAATAAACCGGTGGATCCAAGTGGTACTGCCCACTATATATTATTCAATTTTTTCATAAAGCTACTCCCTCCGGTCACTTTTAATTGAGACAATTAGCAAAAAATACGTACTAAAGTTTGATGATACTGTTCTTTAATTATTCTCCTCTCCAAATATGCCTTCTCTGCTCGGTCTCCGACATTCGCACCCAGAGCCCTGTCTCTCCTTCCGGCCGCTTCTTGCACCTTGGGCCTCCCTGCCTTCTCCTTTCAAGGCCTAGATTTTTATTGTGGCCACATCTCAATAAAATTGACCAATTGTATGATAGTCTCAATTAAAAATGAGTGAAGGGAAATAAATTTTGTAAAAGATTAGCAAAAACAAGAAACATATTGGATGAACAACGATCATAGTTGAATTTTAGATTAATACAATTCATTTACTCGAATTTAGACATTTCTACACAACCTATTTTCTATGATTTGAAATAATCTGTCTTGGTCCACCCATTAAATTTATGGATGTAGCTACTCCCACCATTCACTCAAGAATTTATGCAATAATTAATTTCAGCTCACCTTTTGTTACATATAGGTTATCTACCTATGCATAAATTATGATTTCATGAAGCAAAAAACATACATAAACATGTCAAGACAATCCGAAGTGATGGAGTCTCCTAAGCTTTTAAATATACAACAAGTTGACTCTAGCCCTTGCAGCCATCCCAAGTCATCTGGCCTGGTCAAGTTCAGTGAAGGCCAAAGAACATGACAGATTGTTATTTCAAAGGATTAATTAGATGAAAGAGAGACGACTTGGTCAAAACTAATAAAGGTGGACTGATTCTCCTCTTTGCTGCTAGTGTCTTTTGTTGGAGCAAGTTGGCGATTGTGGAGCCACTTAGAAGCAAAACTCTTCAAAAGGAAACAACGATGGTGCAAGTCCACTTCATTCGTTCAAATCAAGTCACTCTTACAAGGTATCATCCTCCACTGGACCAAACCCTAACTTCTACTGTCAGCCTGGTCCTCTACTATACAATTTTATTAGAGATAAGTCTACATGAGATCGTTCTCATATAAGGAGCATGAGGCCAATCTTTACTGCCGTTAGATTTCGATCAGAGGGTGGATATCAAATCAGTGGGTAGGTGAGTGTGTCACATCAAAGAGTGGGTGAGATCATTATGGATATTTGTAGCCGTCAGATCAAGATCCAATGGCTACGATTCAAAGTGGCCTCATATAAGCAATATGAGAGCGATCTCATTTAAACTTTTCCCATTTTATTATTCCTTCCAACAAACCAAGTTCTTATTCTTCCGAACCAAAGACTGCAAATGACGTATAATCTTATGCACCATATAAGCAATTAACTATAGCACACAAAGTGTTGGGCTGCCACATGTAAAAGCTGTTGAAGGAATCCCATCAAAATACTTGGCCAGTGGTGTTACTCCCAATAGATTTCTTTGACTTATGATTCTGCAATCTCCTCTCTCAGGGTGATGGGAACTTTAGTAGGTGAAGAATCTTACAGATAAACTAGTGGAGACCTCACTCAAACTGAGTTCACACAAGGTTTGTTTCTTGAGTTTCAAGTGAAGCAATGGCTGTTGTCATGGAAAAACCACATAAATTATCTATTAATGATCTTTTGTTTTATGAATAAACCCCAAAGAAGGAGGTCTATTAAGGATTGGGTGTATTGTTTGGAGATGGACTAATTAACACAAATATGCTTGAATGAAGATATATTCACTGTTTTTCTTTCCTCCATGAGAATAACGTATGTTCTTTCATTATGGAAGCCCACCAACAACACTGTTCATGATGTACATCAGTCCAGCTGATCATTTCATTTCTTTTAGGAATATGCCAATCAATGGCAAAGCTCAGGGAGAGAGGGTCAAGTAGAGCTTTTTTGAGTCATTTCAATTCAATGGAGGAGTCCCAATGAATGGGCAGTGAAATTAGGCGGTCTTTGTCACCTTTTTGTTGGTGGGTATGGTTTAGAAAGTTTGGGGAGGCTGATGCACCTTTCCCTCTGCTTACAGCATGCTTTCATTTTCTTTTTGCATCGTCATCTCGGCTGCACGGAGGCCCACTCGATCTTGGCCACAACCTACTAAATCCATGGGAAAAATATGTAGAAAAGAGATCAGAAAAAGCTGGGGAGAATAATTCATGTCACATGACTATAATTCTGTGATAATTTCATCTTGAGAAGGAAGAATTCAAACACAGAATAATTAATTGTTTTTTTGGAAATTTTAGGTTTAATTAGCAATGTGGTAATACCTGTGATTTCAATAGAAATTATAAATACATTTTGCTATTTAATTTTTTCCAGCCTCAAGGAAATTAAAAATTAATTATCCCAATTATGTCAATACTAAGATGTTTGTTACGCATAATATTTGAGTTTCATAGACTTAGACAATAGTCGAAACTGGAATAAGTGTGCAAACCCTATTGCCCAAGAAAACAATAATGTGTGAACCCTTCCTTTTCTTGGCTCAGTATGGGTTATGGCAAGCTAAGCCAATTCATAGGCTTTTTTTCTGCTCAACTTGGCTCACTTCGACTCAAATTTTATTTGTACAAAAAACCCTCAAATTTTATTAACTTATTTTTCAATGCTTACGATCTCAAATATCAAATTCTCCCAAATATCAAGTTTTGTGTAACATTCCTATCTGACATCAGGGCCCTCAGTTTAGAAAACGTTAAAATAGGTATCCATACATGTTACCACTAACAAGAAATCTAACCTCGTTTATTATAACCATTGTAATCCATCTCAATAATCATCTCAAATGTTTACATATATTGCCTATACTTTTGTTATACAAGGGAAAACAGAAGCCATTCATAAAAAAAAACAGTTTGACTAAGCTGAATTTTAAGCTCGTCATAGCTCAGCTTGAAATGAATGGTGATTAAGGGGCCGTTTGGGGCGTGATTATTGCAAAACATCCAGACTAGATTCTGGATATCCACTGGATGTTTTGCTTTTAATCACGCCCCAAACGGCCCCTAAACTGGAATAAATTTGGATACATCACATCCCTCTCACTAGGAGTAAAAAATGTCAAGAATCTTTGGTTGACTTCTTTTCCATATATAAATACCTAATTTAGGGGCTGCTTGGATAGTGAAACTCAAAGAAATTGAAGTAAGAATCGTAAGATTCATTGAATTGGAGAAGAATGAGAAATTTGATTGAATAGAAAAAGTGGTGAGAATGTGAATATGTAATGATTGATATGCAAAATGTCAATAATTGTGGCTAACATTAAAGTGGAGAAAAATTCGGTGAAAGTCTTTGAGAGGAACTTCACCAATTTCAGGTGAAAGTGAGGCACAATTGAACTTCCATGTGAAATTTCAATTCTTTCCTTTTCAATATCAAAACCCACTTTTGGAAAGTTAGAGAATTGAACTTTCATGAGAATTTCCAATTCTTCCCTAATTCTCTATCCAAACCTATTTCTAGTGAATTGAAGAAAAATTAACAATGAATGGAGGGTGCATTCACTATCAAACAGCCCCTTAGTCAGAAAAATAAATTTTTTTTGTTTGTCAAAACGTTATATATATTAAGAAAAATTGAAAATTTCTCGATTAAGAATGTAAACTGGCTTCAGCCGACTCCTGTGGAATGAAGCTGCTATGCTAAGCAGATATTCTTCCCTCATGACTTTCTATCAAAGACTTGGGTCTTATATTTTTTGTGGGGGTCATAACAGAACTCGTGTATTATTTATATATATGGGTAATCATGATTGCCTTCTTGACCTTAATGTCATGTGTAGTCTCAGGTCATAGTCCAGGCAAACCTCTCAACAACTACGGTTTCTAGATGATAGCTTTGATGAACCATGCTCCTGCATATTTATTAGGACTGCCCACACTTGGGAATGGGACCCAAAGATGACCACAGACAGTCAGATGGAATCACCCACCCCAGACTTTCATATTATTTGACTCAAAACATTTTCTTTTTGGCAATATATTTCACTCAAATATGCATATTTTGAGATGCTACCAGTCATGGCCACAAAAATTCTTGTGCTGGACAAAAATGGTCATTTGGCAAACCCACATTGCCATAAGAATGACATCATAACCGGGTAAGATTGCGCCATTAGAATTTAGAAGGAAATAGTGAAAGAGTGGTAAAATAAAGGTGAATTGATTTAGTTCAGACAACAGAATCCATCTTCATCTTCAACAATAAACCTCTTAATGAAAGTGAATTTTAAATCTTTAATGCTGTTTGATCCAGAGCTCGAAGGAGCGCCTTCTTCGTGTTCATGGTGGAGTTCAGGACGCAGTACAAGGAGAAGCATCCCAACAACAAATCTGTTTCTGTTGTGAGTATTCTAAATGATTTTTATGTAATTTTGTAGCTTCCCCTTCCGTTCACCCTCTCTGTTATGCCGTAAGGTCAGGTCGTAACACTCTCCTTCCTAGCTCCCCTCATCCACCACCTTGCCCTCCAGTAGATCAATTCCCACCACCTCCATCGTCTGCCTCCATCTTGTCTCAAAGCCCCCCCTTTTCTCTCCTCCTCCCCCCATACTTCTCCTTTTTCTCCTCTTCCCCACCATCCCCCCTTTCCCCTCCCCACAGTGGCCTGTTCTCCGGTCCCGGTTTCTCCCGCCACCACCCTGCCCCCTCCCACCTTCACCCCGACCAGTCTACCACCCCAGCAGCCTCAACCTTGCCAAAGATCCTTGCTCCTTACCACTGCCCACGCCACCTGCTCGACAAAATGCCGAAGTGAGATCCTGTGCGATTTTATCCCCTCGACTTGATCAACTAGGCCATGGCCTCCCCCATCAGGCCCCCGGGCTTTTCCTCCCCCCCCCGCAACCGCATCCCAACACCCCCTCTCCACCTCAACCTTTCCACCTTCCTTTGGGCCCTGGAGTAATTGCCACATCCTCCTCGGCAGCGCCTGTCTCCCCCCCTTGGGCAAGCCTCTTCAGAGGTGCCTATGAGGCATCCAACTCTCTCACCTTCCACCCGGAGCTGAAGGGATTGACATCAGTTAGAATCCCGCAAGAGATTGTTGACAGAGAGGCATTAAGATGGAAAAACACGCTTGTTGGATATGCCATGGAGAAACGTCCGTCTTATGTGTAGTTCAAGGAGTATGCCACCAAGATTTGGAAGCCAGTTGGGTCGTTTGAAATGCAATCCTTGACAGGCGGGTTCCTCATGTTCAAATTCACCTCTCCGGAGGATTGTGAGCGAATCTTGAATTCCATGTGGACAGTCGGTGGTAGGCCCCTGATCTTACGCAAATGGCACCCAGGCATGCGTCCGGTCCGAGAGTTGGTGAAATCGGTCCCGATTTGGGTTCGTTTCCCTGATCTTCCTCCTCAATACTTTGCAAAGGAAAGTCTGAGCATAGTATCTAGCCTTGTGGGTCACCCTCTATTTTCTGACAAAGCGACAGCCGACCGAACTCGCCTAGAATATGCCCAAGCCTACATTGAAATAGATTCGGATTTCAAGTTCCCCTCCATCGTCCATGTGGCCACTGGGGACGGGACCTTCTTCCCACAACCCGTGGAGTACGAATGGAAGCCTCGCATTTGTTCCAAATATAAGTGTTTCGACCACTCCACCAATTCTTGTACATCAAAAGAAATTTGGATTAAGACAATACAGCACCCATCACTGGATGTTGAAGTGGGTAGAAACACTATGGGTTTTACAGCTACAGAGAATGCCTTGCCTGTTGCAGCTTCGCCTAAGCCTATCACAGTAAGTCCCATAGTAAGCCCCACCTCTCATATGGCCCAAAGTGTTGGGATTAATGCCATATCGAATCCAGGACTGGAGCCCCCCAAGTCCTCCTCCTCTGAAAACATCCGTCTGGTCGACAATCGCTCTGGAGACTTGAGGGCACATGCTGGCTCACCCCTATACACCTCCTCCACCACTCCCCATGCCACAGCAAAGGTGAATGAGAATGGAGGTCCAACACTGGACGATCCGGCCGTATTGTCTCCACCTCCCTTGGAAGCTCCCAGGGGTGGTCCTCAGCAGGTCCTACACTCGCAGGATTGGAACTCTCCCGGGAAGAAGGGGGTAAAGCCCCTACCTAAGCATGGCCAAGAACGGATTAAGCATTCATCAAACCCTTTCCACCCAATACAGGATAGTGATGAGTCAAATTCTGAAGCTTCGTCCTCTCTGTCGACTACAGCTAGAAGGACCCAACCTCCCCGGGCGGTGGCCCAGAACAACACTACCAAGAAACAGAAGGCGAAAGCTAAAGTGGGGGCGACTGCCCCTAATCCCAAGTAAATGTCCATTTGTAGCTGGAATATCCGTGGTCTGGGCCACGGAAGTAAGAGGTCGGCGGTGCTAGACCTTGTTAAGAATGAAGAAGTGTTCCTGTTGGCGCTATGTGAAACTAAAGTCAAGAGAAGACAGGTGGATCGTATTAGCAAAAAAGTTATTATGGGATGGGAGTCCTTTAATAATCTGAATTCCGATGAATCAGGAAGGATCCTGGTTTTCTGGAATCCTAACATTGCTACTGTTCAGAAGGTGCAGGAGACCCCCCAGACGCTTCATTGCCTTGTCACATGTTCCTCAGGTGAATCCTTTCATCTCACAGCAGTCTATGGTTCTAATGATGCCCAGGAGCGGAAAAAGTTGTGGTATACCCTCTGCCATTTCAGTAATACAATAAGTGACCCTTGGATAGTGATGGGCGACTTTAATGCTATTCGTCATGAGTCGGAAAGAATGGGAAGAGGTACCGCGCCTCAAGCCGACATTAGAGCTTTTAATGACTGTATCTTACAGGCTGGATTGCAAGAAATTCCATCCTCTCTATCCTTCACATGGAGTAATAATCAATCGGGTAACAATCTCACTCTTTGTCGAATTGATAGAGCTTTTGCTAATCCTGATTGGTTCATCAGATACCCACCTCCAGACTCTATTGTCCTCCTTCAGGTTTATCGGACCATAACCCCATCATTTTCAGAATGCGTCATCCTTTCCCAAAAGGTCCGATACCATTCAAGTTCTTTGACATGTGGAAGCAAGATGCAAGCATACAAGAGGTTATCTCTAAGGCCTGGGAGACACCCATTCAAGGTCAGCCCCTGTTTATGTTTTTCAAAAAATTGCAGGCTTGTAAGGGAGCTCTCAAAAGGTGGAATAGAGATCACTTTGGGGATGTTAATGCCAGATATAGAGCAGCGGTACTTGATCTCCATTCCATACAAACCGCACTGCAAAATCAACCCCTTGATGATGTTTTGAGGAGGTGTGCAAATTTGGCGCGGCAAAAAGTTTATGAAGAGGATGGTATTAGAGAACAATTCTTTCGGCAGAAATCAAGAATTAAGTGGCTCCAAGAGGGAGACAAATGTTCTAAGTTCTTTCATGCCTCTGTCGCATCCCACAGTGTTCGGAACACCATTCATGAGATATTTGATGATCTGGGCACGAAGCTGGAATCCCCACAGGACATAGGAGGCAAAGCAGAGCTGTTTTACAAAAACCTTTTCACTCCTACCTCGACAACCGCTCAGGTACCAATCCCCTTCTCGCATATTCTAACTCCGGATCAAACTGCCTTCTTGTCTAGTGAGGTAACTGATGATGAGATCAAAGGGGTAGTTTTCCAGGCGCCTAATGGAAAGGCTCCAGGCCCGGACGGATTTCACAAAGAATTCTTCACTCACTTTTGGGATATTATTGGCCCAGACTTCCTATCGGCAGTTCGAGATTTCTTCAAGAGAGGGCACATGCTCAGGGCCATTAATCACACTTTCCTAACTCTCATCCCTAAAAAGGGGCTGGAGATGTCTCACCTGTAAAGAATCTCTCTGGTGTCTTTGGGTTCATGGGGTGTATCTCAACACCAACTCCATCTGGACGACTAGGGCGCACAATTGCTCATACGCTTGGCAATCCATCCTTCAATTACAATCATTCATGCAGGAGAGAGTTGTTGTCAACATTGGGAATGGGTGCACAATAAGGATGTGGGTGGAACCATGGAGCGGCCCTTTAGCTCTAATTCGGAAATTTGGTAACAGAACCGTTCTGGAATTGGGAGGCAACACAAAGGAAACAGTAGCGGATTATCTTAAGTCTGGAAATCTTCAAAATGAATGCATACTCTCAAGAAGAGGTGATCTTGCCAAGAAAGAAATCCTAGACAAAATGCCGGTGTTTACTGAATCGGAGGATTCCTATGGGTGGCTCAACAAATCTGGTAAGTTCACCTTTAAGAGTGCCTGAGATGCTTTTAGAGCGAAATCTGGGAAGGTGCCGTGGTATAACCTTATTTGGTTTAAACATCGGGTGAACCGACACTCCTTCTGCGCTTGGATGGCTCTCAATGAAGGGCTCCTCACTCTGGATAACCTAAAGAGAAGAGGGATATCCCTAGTTAATAGGTGTGTTTTGTGTAGGAAAAATGAAGAATCTACCAGACACCTAATGTTTGAATGCATATATACTAAGGTGGTATGGCAAACATTCCTCCGTAAGTGCAATATTCATCATACAATTGGGGGGTGCTTTATGGAATTGGAATGACTGACTCAGTTGATCAGGAACAATAAACACACAGGGCATATTATTCAAGCAGGTTTCACAAGCTTTATTTCTATGATATGGGAAGAGCTGAATAGGCGAATCTTTAAAGACCAAAAGCTCGAGACATATATTTTGGGTCAAAACCTTATCCACAGAGTAAAGGAGATTCTCGACGCCTTTCATCTTAAGGATATTTGTCTCACGCACTGCCCTTTCTTGCATACTTTTTGGGATGAGCACAACCTCTGTCCATAGGGAATGAAAAGATCTCGAGGAATGGTGGGACGGATGTGTCTCGCGATCGATCGACCGGTTTGGCACTTTGTTCTGTGTTTGTTTTTGTATTTTCTTGAGGGGTTCACACCTCACGTGTTGTTGTGATGAGGTGAGGTTGTACTCACTTGGCTTCTTTAATACAATTTTTTAATTATCAAAAAAAAAAAATCTTTAATGCTGTTATGAATTTTACATGTGTTTTTGGTACCTTCAATCAGCTTTTTACACTAGTAGTATATACTACTATTAGGTTTATACTCTTATAAGAAAATCATCTAAAGAGAAGATGCGGGCTACTACTCCTATTAGGAGTGGAATTACACAAACAAATAATTTTCAGTGGTCAAAGAGAGTATTTACAAAAAAAATAATAATATTTTCACTTTTATCTAAATTCTAACTACAGGATCCTCCAGTTCCAGTTTCTGCTATGAAGAGCCAATCTAGCTAAAATTCTAACTACAGGTGGTCTAAGTTTTCGAAAATGAAAATCAGCCCTTTTCTTGGCCCAGGCAGAATTTTTTGATACATGCCCAGGAAGAATTCAAGCACCTACTTTGCCTGAACAACCAACACCAACTAGACGTCAAGAAAGTAGCGTGGGCCAAATCCACTCTTATCAGCAAGGGATTTTGATTGTCTATGATCATAAAGGGATTTAACTCTGAAAAAGTTGAGACATGAACAACTGCTTAGGTGCTTAAATTAGCTGATTGATATTTTGGAAAATAAAGCAACAAGGCACATCCAAAGGTACAAATTGAAGAGGTCTCCCATTACCAACAGCACATAATTCCACTTTGTTGATGGCAATATACACTCTAGTAGGTTCTTTCAATCTGTATATGAATGAAACGGATAAGAATTAATCTTCACTTACAAATAAAGTCCTCTTCCATAACCTGTGCATTCATGATGCTCAACGTAACATACCAGAATTTTCAGCCAATTCTTCCAGAGAGTAAAATACATTATTGCGCTGGAAGCTTTGCATAATGCAACACGGTGAATGGTAAAGTAGAGGCACTTCCTTAAAGCTTTATATCAACATACATTTAGGCATACAATTAGTTTTGTATAATGGCTGGGGACAAAGTTGAAGTATATTGATTGAGAAGTTTCCGCTAAATTCATTTGAGCTTTAATAATGGGACTCTGTGCAAGAAGTGATGGAGTGGCTATATGCTCAATCCAAAAAATTAGCAATAGAGAAGAGTAAAAGGAAGAAGGGGGGCCGTAGCCAAGCAAGGGGGAGCCGAAGCTCGAGTAGGGGAGGCCAAAGACCAAGAAGACGAACAGGAACACCCTTTAATTCATCTCCAAAACTCCTTATTACAATGACTTACAGGCTTTATATAATAGAGTTTGAATTATATGAAAAGACCAAACTAGTTCTAATATGCTTATTATAAATAAAATACTCAAATAATACTTATTAGCTTATCATTATGCATCAAGAAGATAAACCAGTTCCTATGGTGACTTCCCAGAGAAGTGCAAATCCAATGGCAGACAGAACTAAAAGTTATAGGAATGCATATATTCAAGCTATTATTTTAATTCAGGCTCCCATATACACATCATCCCTAAACGATAATGTAATTGTACTACTTGTAAGTGACCAACATTATTCATTAACCATTTCAATTAGATACTTATGAATATAGTGGGTTTAACACATTAATTAATTACAATAGTATGTTAATCTCATGAAAAGTAGAATTTCCAAACTTTAATTCCTTGACAAACTTAGGGCTCTCATATCTCACCAAAATCATTGATTAACCCTAAGAGCAATTTATCACCTCAAGATCAGTGCCCTTAAAATCATTTACTGTGGAACCCAGACTCCACACCCACAGCAAAGCTTATTCTTCCAGAGGCACATTCTCAGGTTGTGAGGATTCAGAAGTCCTATGATAAGAACTGATCTCTGAATAACACACTTCAGGTTGTTTCTAACAGAACAATCCCTACTATTATTTTATCACTTCACTTGTCACTACATTCTTAGGACCGTATGTTTCACTAAAAGCACATGACTGGCTTGATGTGTCTATGTCATTTGCCATGACATAAAATCTGGTTGCATTTTCGCGTTAGTGCTTCCAACATAATTAGACAATTCACCAACATGATAAGTCTGGTTATCTAACAATTCTGGTCAAATAACTGGGTGATGCTATGTCACATTTCTGCATCAACATAAAAAGGGGGCTTGCTAATCTAGACTATTTTGGTGCAGTTTTACAGCACATGGACTTATCTAACAATTCTGGTCAAATAACTGGGTGATGCTATGTCACATTTCTGCATCAACATAAAAAGGGGGCTTGCTAATCTAGACTATTTTGGTGCAGTTTTACAGCACATGGACTTATCTAACAATTCTGGTCAAATAACTGGGTGATGCTATGTCACATTTCTGCATCAACATAAAAAGGGGGCTTGCTAATCTAGACTATTTTGGTGCAGTTTTACAGCACATGCAGCTCATTAATGAAAGCCATATTCTTCATGATAGAGTAAAAACTCACAATCAAAATGCCAATCTGATGGCACACGTCTATGCCAACCTGTGTAATAAAGTATTTGTGCACAAAATTTTACCAAGGGAACACGATCGAAGCAAAGAAAAGAGCTTTGAGTAGAGATGAGTCTTGGAGAAATTCTATTCCAATCCCAAAACTGTCTGTTACAAAACCAGAATTGGCTTTATATATTAAAGCCATATGATGACCCTCATGGCTTATAGATACTAAAGCCATTATTACACAATCCAACAATACTAAAAAATACTCAAACACAATTAATAAATCACTATTTATTCCTTCGCTTGTAAACACGAAGTCCCTCAATTGCATTGGCATCAATCCTCCCCGGTTGAAAAGGACTCGCCTCCGGAGAGTCAGAAGCATGGTACCGCTCTAGGAGATCTGAATCAAGGCTGCAGAACTCATCCTCTGTGATCCATGATGCGTCAGAAGCAGGACGCCCCTTCCAACAAACAAGATAACGTTGATAACCACCACCATTTGAGGTAACAATTTCATGATCAAGGATAGTGTCAATCTGGTCAATAGTGGAGGGTGCAGGTGGAGGCAAGCAAGGAAAGGGAGGTTTTAAATTATGGGCAGGAAGGGTAGAGTTGAAAGGTGGGGGTGTAAAAGTGCCACGATAAGGGAATAAATCTTCAATATTGAACGTGGGATGGATTTGAAGGTCAGAGGGCAAATCAAGGGTATAAGCATTAGGGCCAAGTTTACGGATAATCTGGTATAGTCCCATGGCACGAGCATGTAGTTTCTTGAAAGAGTGTTTTGGAAAACGCTTAGGGCGCACACGAACCATTACATAATCACCTTCATTAAATTCATGTTTCCTACGATGCATGTCGGCAGCAAGCTTATAACTCGCATTACTCATAGCAAGTTTACGTCTAATATCGGCCTGCAAGTCACGGATATGGTGGGCAAAGGAATCTGCAGAAGCAGAAAAGCGGCCATCAGTGGGTAAAGGGATCAAGTCTTTTTGGTTGGCCTGGGGGTAAACCATAAACAATCTCAAATGGGCTTTTGCCAGTAGAACGATTGATCGAACTATTGTAAGCAAGCTCAACTGTAGGTAGCACTGAATCCCAAAGACCAGGACGTTCCCCAACAAGACACCTAAGTAGATTGCCTAGACTCCTATTGACCACTTCAGTTTGACCATCCGTCTGAGGATGAAAGGCAGAGGAGAATGTCAAATGAGTCCCAAAAAGTTTCCAAAGGCTCTTCCAGAAATAACTAATGAACTTAACATCACGATCAGACACAATGGAAATAGGGAGCCCATGTATTCGAACAACCTCTCGAAAAACCAAAGTAGCCACATGGGAAGCATCTGCGGTTTTATTACAGGGAATGAAGTGAGCCATCTTAGAAAACCGATCAACCACAACTAAAATAGAATCATGACCACGTGGTGTACGGGGTAAACCAAGGATGAAATCCATGCTAATGTCTTGCCAAGGAGTATGCGGGATAGGCAAAGGCATGTAGAGACCAGTATTTTGTTTGTGAGCCTTAGCTAATTGGCAAGTACGACATTGAGAGACAACCCGAGCAACATCCGCTTTTAAAGAAGGCCAATAAAAGCTATCCCCGACTAAGGCAATAGTTTTATCTTTCCCAAAATGACCATCCAGGCCACCAGCATGCAATTCCCAAACAAGGAAGTCACGAAGGGAAGAGCGGGGAATACACAATGTGGAACCGCGGAAAAGGTAGCTATCCCGAAGAATGAAATCCACATGGTCGCGGTGGTTGCCTGCCTGAGTCGCCCGAAAAATATCACCAAAATCAGGACAGTGCGAGTATTCATCTTTCAGTCGCTCAAAACCGATCACGTGGGTGCGCATAGACTGTAAGACCACAACGACTCGGCTAAGGGCATCAGCCGCTTTGTTGTCAACACCAGTACGGTGGTGAAGAACAAATGTGTATTCCTGAAGGAAGGTAACCCACCGTGCATGTTTGTCATTCAACTTGCGTTGAGATTGGAGGTAACGTAATGCCTGATGGTCCGAATACAAGATAAATTCCGTGGGCAAGAGATAATACCTCCAATGACGTAATGCTTGGACAACAGCGTAGAGCTCCTTTTCATAAGCGGAATATCGTTGTCGGGCCTCATTGAATTTTTCACTGAAGTAGGCCACTGGGTGACCTTCTTGACTCAAGACACCTCCAATGCCCACTCCAGAAGCGTCACAAGCAACCTAAAAAACTTTAGCTAAGTCAGGATGACACAACACTGGAGCTTGCGTCATAAGAATTTTAATTTCTTGAAAGGCCTTAGAGGCTGCTAGGGTCCATTGAAACTCCCCTTTTTTAAGGCAATTAGTGATGGGAGCCATGATGGAACTAAATCCCTTAATGAACCGCCTATAGAAGGTGGCCAAGCCATGAAAACTACGAGCCTCGGTAAGGGAAGAGGGCATTGGCCATTCATGAATAGCTCGCACTTTTTCCGGGTCAGCAGCAATACCCTGCACAGAGATAATGAATCCGAGGAAGAGGACCACTGATTGCATGAATGAACATTTTTTAAGATTGACATATAACTGTTCAACACGAAGGGTGGTAAGGACCTCACAAAGATGGATCAAGTGTTCCTCTTTGGACCGGCTGTAAATGAGCACGTCATCAAAATAAACCACCAGAAACTTACCAATGAAAGGATGCAAGACTTGAGTCATGACCCTCATAAAAGTACTAGGAGCATTAGAAAGCCCAAAGGGCATGACTAACCACTCATACAATCCATCAGGGGTTTTAAAGGCAGTCTTCCACTCATCACCAGGGCGGATGCGGATTTGATGATATCCGCTACGCAAATCAATCTTAGAGAACCATTGGGAACCAGCTAACACATCAAGCATGTCATCAAGACGGGGAATTGGAAATCGATACTTGACTGTGATTTTGTTGATGGCACGACTATCAACACACATTCGCCAAGAGCCGTCCTTCTTTGGGGTCAACAGAGCTGGCACCGCACAAGGACTAAGGCTGTTACGATTGAAACCTTTGTGAAGCAACCCTTCAACTTGCTGAGTGAGCTCAGCACGCTCTGTGGGGTTCATTCGGTAATGCGGGAGATTTGGTAATTGGGATCCAGGAATGAAGTCAATGGCATGTTGAATATCCCGCATTGGGGGTAACTCATTGGGTAACTCCTCAGGGGCAACATCATGAAACTCCTCAAGCAATGGAAGGACATCAAGAGGCGGAGTCAGCGCGACCTCTGGTGAATTGAGGCAAGCATGACTTTTGGTCACCAATGCAAACACGATACTGACTCTTGGCCTTCTTTTTCAAAATCGTGATGGGTAAGAATGTGGAGGGGTTGTTTATGGGAAGGCTGAGGGGTCGGGTGGAGTGTGTCGGCACTTGTCTTTGTGGTGGGTCTAGCGGGGGTCAACAAGATGGATTTTCCTTTGTGGGTGAAGAGATATGTGTTGGCTCGACCATGGTGAGTGACATCATTATCAAAGAGCCACGGGCGACCGAGGAGGATATGAGTAACATCCATAGGAAGGACATCACACCACACTTTTGCAAAGTAGGAGCCCATCTGGATGGGGACCAAACAGCGATCAGATACAGGTCGGGATGTCTTGTCAACCCAGGCTACCCGGTACGGCTGGGTTGGGGCTCAGGCGTTAACTTCATTCGGGCAAGACCAGATGTGGAGACGACATTCATAGAACTCCCGCCATCGATGATGAGTTTGCAAACGGTGTCACCACATTTGACAAAGGTATGGAAAATGGACGTGCGTTTCCAATCATCTTGTGTCGCTGGGGTAGACAAGATACACCTCATAACATTCATGTGTGTATGTGCATCCTCCCCTTCCGCCTCAAGTTCGTCGCCAAAATCGATAAGATCAGTTAAAGGATCAAACACTTCATCAATCTGTTGAGGAGCATCCTCCGTAGTGATATTCAAAGTGCAGTTTGGGCAGTTAGAGGCGACATGACCAGCTCCATGACAAGCAAAGCAGCGAATGGAGGACCCACGAGGATGAGATGAGGCAGTGTTGGATTTAGGAAGAGAAGCATTTCGGCTAGTAGACGCGGCTGGTTCGCCGGATGAACTGACAAATTGTGCGGGGGTATGGGCTCGAGCGAATGACCGAGACTGCTCCGAAGGGAAACCTCGTGTCCGTTGATAAGGGAGTGTGTAGAGCTTTTCAATTTCTAGGGATTTGTGATAGGCCTCCTCAAGGGTATCAGGGGCATGAAGGTTGACCTCTCGTTTATACTCGGGCTTTAGGCCATTGATGAACTTGGTGACAACCTTCCAAAGATCATCCCTCACATGACAACGCGTTTGTAACTCCTCAAAGCGAGCCATATAATCAGTGACAGTACCAGACCCTTGTCTCAAGTTTAGCCATTGGTCAAGCAATTGCTTCCTATGGTAGGTGGGAAGATATTTTTCTTTTAATTTGAGTTTCATTTCAGCCCACCGGGTGATAGGAGGATCATCCAAACGTGCTAAGTTGCTTTGGACCATTTGCCAGTAACGCTTGGCAGAATCAGTAAGCTTCATTTTAGCAAAACGAACACGCTCGATATCCGACATCTCATACCAGTCAAAGAAGTCTTCAATATCGTCAAGCCATTCAAGAAAGGTGTTGGGGTCAAGCTTTCCGTCAAAACTAGGGGCATCAACTTTAATCTTCTTTGTGATGTCTCTATTGTCATTCTGGTACCGAGCATGACTATTAAAATAGTGACGCCTATCAAAATAATGTTCACGGTCGGAATGAAGAGGCGGCACATTATCCATATCATTGTCAGATGGACCATGGTACCCGTGTTCACTATGGAAAGACTCATGACGCTGATTAGGGCTAATCCGCTGGGTATGAAGGCGATCCTGACGCACCACTCGGGGTTGGTGGGGAAGGAATGACTCATGATTAGTGTCATGAACATGACGCTTTCCTAATTGAACGGACATCTGGGACATCTCTTGGGTTAATTTAGCTACTGTCTCATTGAGCGTTTGTACCTGGGCTTGGAATTCAGTGCGCACGGTTTGAAGATCATGTTCCATTTGGGCTTGGGTCTCCATAATACCTCTAATGGTCATAAGGTATGGAAGGTTGAAGGTTTTATGAAAATGGGAGATCCGTGACAGACAACCGATAGTAGAAATAATAAGGCACAAAGTAATGCAAGTTATAATAAACTACAAACACATGCAAGAGGAAAAGAGATAAGAACGATGATTATATATGAAATGTGCGCACAGAGAATTCAATAGGCAGCAAATAATGATAGGAAAGCAAACAAACTATCAAGGCATAAAGGTTTTTTTTTTTTAGGCTAAGGACGGGTTAAAGCAAATTGTACCTCACAGTGGTGTAAACGTTATATTGTGCGAAAAAAAAGGAAGACCAGAAAACTGACCTTGTTGTGAAGAACAGAAGCCAATATAAAGCTGAGATCCAACCTTTTTGACAATCCGCAAAAGGATCAAAGATGCTGGTGGTGGCTGAGTGAAATCAGGAGAGAGCTCTTGAAAGAGACCTGAGGACGCACGGCTAGTTCGGTGGGGAATAACGGACCGGTCTGGGCTGGATTATAATGCCCGTTCGGTCGTGCGAACCAGTAACCGGTTCGATTTCCCCGACTTGCCGTCGGATCTTGCCGTCGCCTGTTTTGGAAGGCCGTCTGACGCGCGCGAGGAGGCTGTGGACAGCTGCCGGCAGGGTCGGATGGAATCACCAGCCGCCAATGGAGGTGGCGACCACACCAGGCGCCGACGTCGCAGCAGACGAGGCCGCAGATGACACCACTGAGGAAGCCGATGCCGCAGAGGTCGACGCAGATGCAGGCCGGAGTGGCCGCGATCGACGCCGGAAAGCGCCGGAGGTGTCTTGCAGAGGCTAGTCGACTGCGATGAAGCTTCGTTGATGACGCCGATGCCGCGAACCAGAGGAAAGGTGCCGCCTTTGAGATCCAGAGAGAAAGTCCGACGTTGGCGATGCAGAACAGTTGCAACAGTCTGACCCGACCCGAATGCCGGAGGAAACGACTGACCAGCGATGGCTGAGCATCGGGGCAGACCGGAGTGGCCGCTACCGACGCCGGAGACTGGCGACGATCAACAGTTGCAGGCAGGGGTCTCTCTCTCTATTTTTTTTAAACAAACTGCGAAAGCAAAATAGAACCACTCGAGAAGAAGGAAGAAGTGTCTCGAAAAACTGAATCCTTGGATGAAGACGAGGCAGTAGAAACGAGAGAGCGCGTACGGCCTTGCTAGGCTCTGATACCAAATATGATGGCACACGTCTATGCCAACCTGTGTAATAAAGTATCTGTGCACAAAATTTTACCAAGGGAACACGATCGAAGCAAAGAAAAGAGCTTTGAGTAGAGATGAGTCTTGGAGAAATTCTATTCTAATCCCAAAACTGTCTGTTACAGAACCAGAATTGGCTTTATATATTAACGCAATATGATAACAATTACTGAAATACCCTCATGGCTTATAGATACTAAAGCCATTATTACACAATCCAACAATACTAAAAAATACTCAAACATAATTAATAAATCACTATTTATTCCTTCACTTGTAAACACGAAGTCCCTCAATTGCATCGGCATCACAATCACCTTTATAGTTGTGGCAGTGTTACAAATCAGACAAACATGACAACCTAACTACCTTTTGCTAGCACCTTTATGGGAAGCTTATTACTACATGCTGCAAAGCAACAAAAAAAAAAAATATTGACAAACCTCTGATGCATGGCAATTGAAGATTTCATACAAAGAGAGGGGACTAATAAAAAAACAAATACTCCTTAAGAGTTTGAATTTAATGTTCTACCAAGCTTTGCGAAAGAATTAAGACCAGGGGGGAGAACATAATGCTAAAGCTTACGAGATTGTATTTAGTTTGCATTCTTAATTCGCTACAATATATGTTAATCTGCAATGATTGCACATGTGCATTAGTTTTGAATCGTTGAATCCTCTCTGCTTTTTCATTTTTTCCTAATTAGGACTTTCTGTCCTGAATCATGACACCACGTTAGGGTTTAGGGTTCAATCTTTCTTTGGTATTTTTGTCAAATGCTTAAAGTCTTATTAGCTTCAGGTCCTAGATCTTAGCTAAGATCTTTCGATCTTTGTAGTAGCTATTTTAAAACCAAAATTGCAAGATCCTATGCATTTGACAAAAATAGCGAACAAATTGAACTCTAACATGGTACCCTGATTCAGGACAGAAAAATAATTAAAAAAATTTTAAAAAGGAAAGGATTCAATGATTCAAGACTAATGCACATTTCCAATCATTGTCTTTACACATAGATATTAACTGCTGTTATATGAAATATACCTTCTACAAGATTAACATGATTTAAAATTTACCCCCTAGATTGCGGTGTCAGATATCCAAATCTATCCAGGGGCCAGACCTGAAGAGACAATAATAACAGTAGAGAAAATTGCCTCAACACACAGTGATACAACAAGAAAGGTGTACAACTTTCTTAAGTGGATGAAGTCTATCAGGCTAACGTAAGAACTGGGATTCATGAAACACATAAGAAATAACATCTCAAGTACCAGTAAAAATTTTCTAATATCCAACTTCTCTTAATAGACAACCACTTTAAACTCTAGCATATTTCTACTTGCCAAAGTAGAACTTAAATTTCTATATCAAAATAACTTGCCCAGCTAAAGTAATCAAAGAACAAAATTCTGAAATAAAGTGGACACTCATGACCCGTAAGTAAGCTACATACAATGTAAAGTCATTCTGAGCCTACTTGTTGGTCAGTACTAAAGACCTCCCTCACAATTAAGTAATCAACAGAAACTCAAATTATAACCAAGATGCAAAACAGATATACCCGAAAGAAGATCCTCCCCTCCAAAGCTCATAAGAAATCACACCAAAATGTTGCAAATCCCTTGACTGGTGGATATTATCCGTCAGAATCCAAACATGTTCCTTGGGTACCTGATATCAACAGAAAAAAAAAGAGACACAATTATAACACAGAAAAAAAAAATGCAAAAATCACATTTTTATCAAATTCCCAACATTAAAAAACGCTAAGAAGGCCAATTAGTCGTACGACAAAATGCCGAAGACCTCTGTGGGAGTTGGGTTGCAGTGGAAAGGGGACATGGTCGCCCTCCCAGGCAGTGACGCGCTTGATAATGAGGTTAGTGGGATTTTGCAGGCAAGCGTACGAGAAGGATGTCGGCAGCACCGACAGGGCCAACAAGATGTCTCCACTAATGTTGATGCTCGCCATTTTGATGCATCATAATAATAAGACGCGCACCCAATTTACCTAGTCAATTACATGCGCCAAACGCATATAAGCGGGGCTCTTTCAAGGACTCTCTCCGTTCAACTAGTCCTACTCCGGAGTAATTGTTTCAGGAGGTTTCATAGAAGAATGGATTGTAGCAGCCGGCAAGCCCAGCAGGTGAAAAATCCATGCTTTTGCTTGACTTGAGCTCTCTATGGCTTGTTGCTATCAGTGAGTCCTGAAATGGGTTTCAGTAATTTGTTACTGATTTTTTTGTATGTTTTACAAATGTGACTAGAGATTTCTTGTTTTTTCTTTACTGCTAATGGTTTCCCCTTTTCTTTTTTTTGAGATTGGTTTCTGATAATGGAATCCTTCTACCTTTGTCTCTTACAGTTTGTTTGATTTTGCTCTAACCTTTTTCATGCTTCTTCTTTATTGAATGTTTTAGTGGGTATTGAATCCCTATTTGGACACGTATTGGCTTTCTTTGAAGCCATTCTCAGTCCTGTACATTTCTCTGCGCATTGATGTTTGTTTATTTACTTCCATTGAAAGGGGTTTTTAGTCTTACTCACTAATCAGATTTTGAGTGTATTATACGTCCTTTTCTCTTGAAGGCACTTCCCACCTGGTGAACAAGATAAATGATCCACTTTAGTTGATTTAGAGGTGTCTGCTACCGCAACACCATTTTTTCCATTCTAATTATGATTATTTCATTTTGAGTGCGTCCATGAGGATTAAAGTCACCATCTCGCTTAGCCTTTAGCAGAAAAATCAGAACAAAATCCTGACCTTTTGTTTTCTTCCCTGTTTGCAATGTAATGCCCCCGTTTGATTTCTCTGTTGTTGTCTTCTTTCTTAACCATATGATTCATCGAGAAGCTTGGAATGAAGTGATGGACCATTTTTTGAGATTGGGACTCTGCATTCTTATAGTTAAGATGCAAGAAGTTGCCAAAGCAAGGAGCAGAATTGCGGTGAACACAACTGAAAATATCATGCTCAAGTCTTTGGTAAATTATTGGCATATATGTTCTCTAGCGAAGTGATTTACTCCCTTTCTTTATAATATGATCAGAAAATTCATGAATAGTCAGATTCTAGTAGTTCTGATCCAGTTACACCCTCCATCCAATGAAGCCTGTTTGCATTGGAAAATGAGTGAAATTTTCCCCACCTCACCCCCTTCTTCTTTTTGGGCGTGAGGGAGAAATTTCAGCCATGTACTGATGGACCCATGTTTTCACAAATGCAGACATTTGGCGAAGAGAGCGGGTTGTTTTGTTTCTTGAATAAGGTCACCTTTACTCACAGAGTATGCTGTTTTGTATGAGGCTCTTTATTCATCTTTGATCTGAACTTAGTTTTTTTTTGGTATGCAATCTTTGTTTATGACATTTCATCTTTCCTACTAATGACCATGGCAAGAAAAGAACGGAGTCATCATATGCTCAGTGTTGCTTCTTCTCGTGCAGGATAAAAGTGTGATATATGTGGTGTTGTTGGCTGCGCTTTCTGTATGGTAACCTGTTGTCAATGCCATCAAGCGTCCGAGCACATGCATGCTTTTTTCTACTTATAAACAATCAATTAGACAGGAATAAATAATCTTTAACTTTTAAGATGTTATAATGTGGATGAGGTTGAATATGCAACTAGGGGAAGTAGAAAATTGAACACAGTATAATTAGGAATAGGTGAAGTAAATAATTGGACACAGTATAGTTAGGTGTTTTAAATTCATTTGTCATCAAAACTCCTACTCTGTTGTGTGTGACTTTTCTAGTTGACGTTTACCAAATGAGATTTCGATAAGGAAACTTGTTTTGATACTGCAGATTGGATTTTATGTGAAATCTCCATGCATTCAATCATCAATTGCAGAACCATATAAATAAACTCTGTTCAGTGAATAGTGTCCAATTATGGCATGAATTATGTTTTTAATTAAAAACCATCAGCTCAAATTTTTTTTAAAAAAAGAAAGATACAAAAGGGAAACATAATATGCCTTATCCTTAATTATTACAAAATGCAAAGCCGTAGAAGGCAATTTGTATGCTTTTCCACGAAATACAGTCCAACAAACATACTTAAATTTATTTGATTTGAGATTCCACAATCAGTGATCTATCAGATTTGCAAATGCCAATCTATATGTGTGATTTCTCAACATTTTGAAATTGCAAGAAACACCCTGAACTTTATTTGAGGCAATCAAGGTTAGCCAACCAATCAGTGGCTGCAATTTTTTCTCTGAAATTCCGTTGACGAATAATATTGGCTGACAATATCAAACTGAGTTGTTTATCTCATTAGTGATGCTGCAAATTGACGAGTGCCCCAGATTGAGGGAAGTTTCCATGGCGGCTCCAAAGTTGACATTTTTACAAGTGGTCGACTGCCAAGAGTTAAAGTTAACAGAAATAGCTCTGTTTGCCACCCTTCAAGATGAAACTTCTGTGAATTTAATGGCCCAACTGGAGTCCCTCTTGATTGATCGCTCTCAATTTGAGTGCCTGCCACAACTACAAGCAGCTGCTGATCATCATGGAGTGCCTCTCAAACTGAAGCAGCTGACAGTATATGAACGTCAGAATAACAAAACGTCTTTCCCCCGTGCGACAACCTGACTTGCCTCCCCCGCTTAAAGAACTTAGCATTTACAGCTGTCCACAACTAACGACCTTTGTAGAGGAGGGACTTCCAAGATCGCTTACATTACTCAGTATAAATACTTGCAAAGATGTGAGACATCTGTACACCTCACTTCTCTGGTAACATTAGCAGTTAATGAGTGTCCTCAAATAGAGGTCCCGCCGGACGATAGGTTGCCCCCCAGCCTTCAGAAGTTTTATGTTTACAACTGTCCCAAATCAGAGCAACAGCTGGAACAGGAAAGTAGAACAGATTGGCCTGTTCTAGACTTCATATTGAAATCTAGAATGTCTTGACGCTGTTAAAATATTAGTTGACCTTGTCAGCTGAGATACAACCCTTTGGAAGGCTTATACTGTAAGTTGCTTATGCTTATCTAATTTACTTGTTGTACTACCTCATGCTTAAGTAATTTATTTCGTGTTGTTCTAATTCTTCCCAGGCAAATGCAATTTTTCAGTTTTAATGTTTGGTTTCTTTTTAATTCAGTTTGTTGCGGGTGGCAATTTCCTATCAATCGGCTATTGTCTGACCCCTTGGAGATTTGCCTTGCTACGTCAGTTTGAAAATAGTGGAAATGATCGTTGTGCTGCACCACTGGCATGTTTGCTCCAGCTCCTCGACAATTTCTAGAGGATGTTTGATGTTTAGTAATTTTGCATTATCTTTAATGTTATATCATGAGTGTTTTGGCCTCCTGCAGCCCCTTTCTATTAGTGGGCTTTTATAGACAAGTTTGTCTAGTTTTCTTTTTTTTAAAAAAAAGAAAAGAAAAGGAATTGAAGTTGTATTGGATCTATTAATTTTGAATTAAAAAACAGACCAACCTTATTTATTTATGAGATATTAACACTGGGATGCTTCTTGTTTGATCTTTCTTCTTATTTCGTTTTATTCGTTTATATTCAGTTTAAATTCTAATGCTTAGTTTTCTTAATTTGGTAACAGCAGCAGTTGGTTCTAGGCTAATCATAGCTCTAATAAGCAAATGTTGCCTGTTCTCGGAAAAATCTTCTTTATTATTAGCTCATTTAATTAGTTACCTCTAGGCCTTTCAATGCTTGAGACATAGATTGTGGAAGCAGATTTTGGTTGTGTAATTACTCATGGAGCATTACAAGAATTTGACTGGTTGTGTCAAATTGAGAATTTGGATGTTGGTATTGATCGTTTGAGTGAGTTACCAGATGCTCTCATGATTTAGATATTGTGTTTATTGTCAATAAGAGAAGCAACTCCAACACATGGCTTGCCGAGGAGGTGGAGGTTTTTATGGGCATATCATTCCGATATGTATAATTGCTAATTGTTGTTTGAGATCATATGATAAAGAATCTAGGATAGAGTCCTTGGTAACTGAAAAACTGCAGATGTTCCCTAGTGCCAAAATTGTAATAAGCTAGATTTTGCTTCTTCTCTGTATCTTTTGTACATGAAAATTAGTATGTACCCAAATCCTGCTTATTGTTGTAGAAGTTCAAATCTACATATAAGTAGATTGCTTAAATTATAGCTATTGTTGCTGCATCGTAAAATTTTATATGTATGGTTTTGAATTTGGAGTTGGGTTTCAAAGGATACTCTGGAAAACATTTTGTTCTTTTATAGTTAGGTTCAACTCAAACATTTTGGAGTCATTCCAATTTTTAGTTAATAACTTCAAAGGCAGAAACTATATCTCATGGACAGTTATGCAGTATGTCATTTTATATGTCAAACTTCTCAGCAAAATTGTGAGATCTTGGTAAGTAAAATTGGGACATAAATGGTATGAAACTTAGAATGTTGAAACTGGAAGAAGCTTTGTAAACTAGAAAGTGGTACCTGACATTCGCCTGCTCATATATTTTTCTCTTCTTTTGTTATGACTGCTCATAATAGTTTATGAGTGCTGAAAGCAGAATGGGAATTAAAGTAGATAAGCACTGAGTCATTCCAATATTGCCAAGATAAATTTACATCGAAGTATCTTCTATGGGTAACCTGCGTGGTCTTGGGCTTTATATTAGGCAAACTGTTATGGCTTTAGTATGTTTTAATCCTCTTTTTTGGGGTACAAATTTTATCCCAGTTTGCTAGATTAATATGGTCTGTTTTTTAGCAAATTCGGGATCAGGTAGGTTCCAGACATGTATTTGGAAATCAGGTAGCTACTTGATCGTTAATTTGTATTTTATGATGGTTAATAATGTAGAATCGATTCTATAGTAATGTAGAATTTTGACATTGTACTACCCTATTGCTAATTTCTTTTTTTTTTATACCTTTTACCTTATTGCTATGGTTTACACACTCTCTCTACCTGATCACAAAGTCTCCCCCTTTTTTTTATTTTGCTACATTACCTGCTACCGCTACACATTTGGTCAATGGTTCATGGATATGATATCTGACAGTTCCTGGGCCACAAAACTACAGCATTTAACCAATTAAGCAAGAAATTTTTATCAAGAAGCGGTCTTTTGAGCGGGAGATATAGGGAGATTTTGTTAAGGGCCCGTTTGGATGCACCTTTTCTTTAGGAGAAAGAGGCTTTAAGGAGAGAGAAAAGTTCTTTTACTTAAAAAAATTTTTGGATGATATTTTTGTACCAGAAAAAATTTTTATGGTAATAAGGGGAGAAATAGTCCATTTTCTTTTCTACGATAAACATCCTCCTCCTCATGAGGAGGTTTATGGTAGAAAGCCCATTTCTAGTAGTTTTTAAAGAAAATTAATTTTATTTATGACAAATTTATCTTCCATTTCTGCTAAAGGAAAATGTGAAAAAAGTACTTTTCCTTTCTTCATTAAAGAATATCCAAGGGGGCCCTAAATCTCTTACTTTCTTGCTTGGGGATATTAGTATTCTCCCGGAGGAAACTATTCTACAGACAAGATAAGTAATACATTATTAATCTTTCCCATATTGGATAAAAATAGAGCTTTCATATTGATGCTCCTGCCACACTTTGCCGGTCTCCATTTGAAATCCACAATGAACTAATTTGGTTTTCAATGCAGACTATATTGTGGGACGGGGACTATTTTGTATGTTTAAAATGATGAATCCTAGTAGAATTGATGTATAACTTTATTTCTCATTTATTTTATTAAGCTACTAGCAAATGTTTTGTTGCATGTTATTGAGTTCCATTTGGGTCGTTAACTAACTGGTTTCATATCTTCCATACGATGCTCTTTTAAGGACATTAGACATGATCTACTTCATTAATCAATCTTTAATTCAACAAATCACCCTTTACTATGCAATATGATATGGTGAAATAGGTATTGAGAGTGTGAGCAAATCATTTCGAATTCTAAAAGACTTCTTCTAAGAATGTAATCAAGTTAGAGAGCAAAGGCCCAGAATTGGCCACAAAAATTGAAATTGTGCATATTTTTATTTATGTTGGTCCACTGAAAAAATTAACAGGCTAGACAGATGGAATTGAACGCACAGATATAATAGTATGAAGCATTTGATAGTGAAAAACCGGTACTCCCTTCGTCCATGAAGCTTGATTCTGGATCTGAAAAAAGATGGGTTCAGCATTGCATGGCTGGCTTTGCTCTCTCAAGAAACATGCAAAGAGGGCGAGAAACTCGGTTTTTTCATATGGTCTTTAAGAGTTCAATAAATTTTACTCATTTTGTAATGTAGATGTTGAACAGAGAGTAGCCTATAATGAGGGGGATCCATACATAGGGGCTGTTGGGAGGCCATTTGAAGATTGTAGGAAAGGAAAAAAATTTCATTTTCATTCAATGATTGAAGCATGGGTTTTGGGGATTCAAAAGGATGACATAAATGATGGAAGGGTAATTATAGTCATTCATCAGAAGATTCCCATTTAAAAACCCATTTGACAAGTGAATGTCTAGAGAATGAAAATGACCATTATGATCATTCACATACTAAATGTAAATGAAAATGTACATGGCTTCTCAAACACTTTTTAGTGGAAAATGGTGGGAAATGAAGTGGGAAATGACCTCCCAAACAGCCCCATAATATTGTGTTGGCACAAGAAATCATTCACATTATAAATAGGCTCCTTATTAGTAAATTTTGCTATAAGGTGTGGATTTTTTCAACCCAGCGTTTGATCGCCCCACCCTATAATAAGACATCTTCGATCTTTTTTGCTCTTCCTTATCAGGGGCTAAGTTGTTCTATATTTTTTAGATTGATGTAAATCAAACTGCTATAATTTAGAATGCAAACATAATCCAAAGAATGCAGGACACAATCTTGTAATTAAGATTACAATGCAGACAAAACTCTTCGGTATTCAAATTACATAACAGAATACATAACAAAACCCAGGTATTCAAATTACATAACAGAATACATAACAAAACCCAACTCTTATATAAATAAAATACTTAAGATATTGATCCACAAAATGAAGATGCATAACAAAAATTAACCACTAACATAATAAAAATTAAACTTTCATCCATATCCATAGTACATAACAAAGACTAATGTATATGGCATTGATTGATAATGAAGGCGAAACACTTCAAGCCTCAAAATATAGTCTAATTACACCATCAAGCTATACACCTATCTACAAGAAGTTTTATGAGTTCGTTTTTTTCTGTCTCCGACCATTGTTCATAACTTCCTTTCACTTTTCCTTTTCCTTTCTCAGTTTGTAATGCCATATCTAATTAAAGCAGCATGCTCATTCTAATATCAACATGGCTCATATGGACAAAAATTAATTAAACATCCACAAAACTATACTCAAAATGACAAACGAGCAATTTAAATAGTGATATAAAAAAATGCAAGCATCCATGCAACTAAATACATGGCTTGGAGGTTATGCTCAACACTCATTGAATCGATTTCAATGAACCTATATCACATAGATATACATTTATTTTGATCAAACAAGAAAAACTTAAAACACGACTTCAACCACCCAATAGTCTAAATAGTCATTCAACAGTTAAAAAGCATCCATATAACTAAATTCATGGATTGGACGTAATGCTCAAAATTTAACCAATAAATAAATCTTTATTATTCACATTTACATTACATTGGAGGAAACATTTTACCTCACTTGTTGGATTGAATGAATCGATAATTCAACTCTACAAAAAGAGCAAATTATTGAAGCATTATTACTCGGGTACGTGGGAAGTATCTCATGTTCTGCTGGAAGGAACATATCAGAATTAAAAAAAAAAAGAAGACCCTTTTTTGGGGAAAACCAAACTTCTTCAAATTCTCAACCCTATACATGGACCCTTTTTGGAATTAAAGTACTCTCAACTAATTTGTACAATGACATTAGCTTCATTTCCTTTTTTCCTGGCAGAACTCAACTAAAATGTTGTTTGTATAGGAGAGTGAGATAAGATCCCTTGCAATCATCTTTTGTTCATACCAAGCTTCAAAATCTGTATATGCGCCTTGCAACACTATGTTTACGCTTTCTTGTCCTGTTGTTTCTCAAATATTTTTGAACTCTAAGGTTAGCGCGCTTGCACTTCCTACTAAAGGAAAAGAAGAAGATTTTCTTCTACATATGGCTTCTGGGACGATAATGGCCATGCCAATGGTGAAGTCTATGGTTAGGGAGAGGACGTAGGCTGGCTTAAGGAAGGCCATGACTGTAAGCATGCAGAAGATTTGTTTCCAAAGAAGAGAAGATCAACGAAAGATACTCACAGAGCTTACATATACGAAGAGAGCGTATCAGAATCCTTAAACAATTACAATTAGACACCATTTACACGCATCTGCATGAGCTAAGGTGCCTTGAACCGTCAGATTTCGATTTAATGGCGGGAGTAAAAAACGAACCCAGAATGATACTGCCCTTATGAATACCAAATAAGGAAAACCCTAAATCCACTTAAATTGACCATACGGAGCATCTAAAACAAGACGGAGGGAGTATCATATTTAACTAATCTTCTCTAAATCTCTCTGCCTCCTTTCTTAGAAATAACCAGTAGCTACATGTACATCCTTGATCAAGTATATCAACTACAAACAATCCAGATCAGCAAATTTAGTCCTACTCTTCTTCATTGATGCATGTGAATCTAAAACAAACTTATTGCACAAAAAAATCTAAAACAAATGAAGAATCAGATAATGATGTTCATAATTCTTCACTTTGATTGGCATGGTTGAATGACATAAGATCCCTAGACCAACGATCGACAATCACATCCGCATCATACATGGAAGGTGGTAGGTTACCCTCCCGAGCAGCGATCTTCAAATAGAAATGGACGGAGACAACCTTCAGCTGGCGCTCCGCCGCCACCACCTCCTCAAACACCAGATTCTGATCCGCCATACCTCTATTTTTGGCCTCTTCCACGCAGAACTTTGCCAGATCGTCCATCCCTTCCACGTCTATCTTGATCCTCCTCGTCCCAATGTAATTTTTCGGCCCCTTTAGGTTCGGCAACTCTTCGTAGTCCGCTGAAAAGGCCAGGAGGATAAGGGCCATGGCTACGGTGATGGCCATGGCTATGGAGAGGCTGTGGACGGGCTTAAGGGCGGCCATGATATTTGCACGATATAGGTAGAAAGGGAAATTCAAAGAGGAAAACAATGAACGATAAGGAGTCCTAATCCCATGAAATTTCAACCTTTATTCTGCACCTAGTATTTGCATGGACTTGCTTACGAAATCGTTAGAGACGTATAATATTAACACATAGGACAACGTATTCAAAGCGTGTGCACGATGGCAGCCATCGATATGTGGGCCCCACATGATCTGATGGATGTCAACGCTGAACACGTCCAAACTAAAGTGCTCTGAAGCTTGAAAAGGCAATCACAATGATCTCAAGAAGTTGTAGATCCTCAGCAATCAGCTGGCAACTCTATTAGAATCCCAGATTAATTAGAATACTATTCCTATTAAATGATCATAATATTAGTCACCTAATATGGGAATCTAACAAAAAGTTGGGTTGCACTCAACATAGGATTTAAAAAGGGTATCTTGAGAACTACTTTGAAATTTTCCTTTCCACCTACTTTTAGTCGTAAGTAGATAGATTTAGGGGGCATCCTATGAGAAATAAATTTTTTTAAGAAAAATCCTTACCTCCCAAGCCATAGCTGTCAAAAGTCATTAATTCAAGATCAGCTGTTGTGGCCAGGCCCATGCGACCCACGTCACTGGCCCATCACGATAGCCATTAGGATATTTAATTGAGCCGTATCTTATTGTAATCAGACCCGTTTAGGCTAATTGTTAGGTAACAGGCTGAATGGGAATAATTAGTGCCAATTAGTGGCCCATCAGATTGGCCAGATGGCCCTGGCGCCATCTGCTCTCTTTAAAAAGGAGGTCGTCCTCCTCATTTGAGTTATGCAATCAATCAAGTCAATTTAGCTTTTCTTCTCTTTCTATCTCCTTTATCGATTTGGTACCTATGACCCTTTTGGATCACAACATTGGTATCAGAGCCGTTACGAACTGTGACGACGATGCTGCCTCGCAAGCAGCCGTCCATGGCCGTCGAGGCACAGCCACAGCCACAGCCAGAGGTGACCAACGAGGCTGCCAAGCCGGAGGCGCCGGAAGGAAATGACATGGCGGAGATCCGATCCATGCTTGCGCAACTGCTTCAATTTCAGATCGCGCAGGCACAAGCAACGGCCAACCAGACAGGGCCGCTGCCTACACCGCCGACCTTCTCTGCAGCCCAAGGAGAGACCTCGCAGGCAGGGGGGTCAAGAGGGATCGATGGATCTCTGGAGCAAGGATTCCTCCGCTGAACTCCCACATACATGGGTTTCAAATCGGCTCCATGCATCAGTCCGTACATGGGGGTCCTATGGGCAGAGGGACGCAAGGCACACCAGGTGTTCGAACAAATGCCCCTATGACAAACCCCCTTCGCAATATGCAACAAGAGATTGATCAGGACTGGGAGGAGCCGATCGGGCTCCAAGGGGGCTCGCGAGGTGGAGCAGAGCCCAGATTAGCTCGTCTACAATTCCCTCGTTACAATGGAGATGACGATCCAATAGAGTGGGTCTACAAGGCAGAGAAGTTTTTCGACTACCAGGGAACCCGATCTGAGACAGAACGACTGCGCATCGCAGCGTTCCATTTAGACGGGGACGTGTCAGTATGGTTCCGTTACTATGAGAAGGAGGTCCGTTACCCAACATGGGCGTCCTTTGCTGATGAACTCTGTGTTCAATTTGGCCCCAATGAATCCAAGATTTCAACGAGATGTTATCTAGCCTGCGACAGACCACAACAGTGCGTGCATACTACACGGAGTTCATGAAAATCGCCAATCGTCTGCCAGATTGGCCAGTCGCTGCCTTGGTGGGAACGTTCAAACGAGGATTGATGCCAGAGATATCTGATGAGATGAGGCACTATCCCTGTCGCACAATGAGGGAGGTAGTACGTCATGCTCGCATCGAAGAGGAGAAATTGGCTAGGCAACGACGAGGGGGTCGTGGAGGGTTCATACCTCGCACTGCCCATAGCCCGGCGCTGGGCTCAACACCTGCGCCTAGCTCAGTTGCCAGCCGAGCCAATTTTGCAGGGGTGACCAATCCACCTGTTCGTCGCCTGACCCAAGCCCAAATGGAGGAACGACGGGCCAAAGGGCTATGTTTCAATTGTGACGAGAAGTGGGTCAAGGGTCATAGATGTGCGGTGCCAGGGAGTCTATTGGTGGAGGAGGTAGACGGGGACGTGGAGTGTTCCATCGAAGAGGCCACCCATGCATACGAGGACGTGCATCCTGAGATATCGGTACACGCCTACTCGGGGGCCTTTACTCCTCGCACAATGCGCGTACAGGGGCTTCTCAAGCGCCAGGCTGTTACCGTTCTGATTGACAGTGGGTCTACCCACAACTTCATTAACGACAAGGTGGCACATCGACTGGGGTGTTGTGTGATAGATGCCAAGCCCTTTGACGTCCTAATCGGGGACGACAAACATCTTTGGAGCGCTGGAGTCTGTGCTCAGGCCGCCCTTACCATTTAAGGTAACATCTTTCTTACAAATCTTTTCTTGTTACCAACCAAGGGCACCGATGTTGTCCTGGGAGTGCAATGGCTCCAGGAACTGGGAGACGTCGTCTGGAACTTCAAAGAATTGATTATGGACTTTGAGGTCCAGGGCCAGCGGGTGCGCTTACAGGGGGGCCAGCCTGGCTCATTGCACATGGCCCAAGCAATTGGATCATTATTCCTTTTTGCCGCTCAAGGAGTGATGCTACAACAGAAGACCATTATGGATGTCGATCAGCCTGATATTCCTGAGGACATGCGGCTCTTGTTGGAGGAGCACCAGGACCTTTTCTCTGAGCCGACTGCACTGCCGCTAGCCAGGGATCATGACCATTCAATCCCTATTATTCCAGGTGCAGCCTCAGCTAATGTCCGTCCGTATCGATATCCCCACGTACAGAAGGCAGAGATTGAGCGACTAGTCCAGGACATGTTGACGACAGGTATTATTCAACCTAGTACCAGCTCGTATTCTTCCTCTGTTCTATTGGTACGCAAGAAGGATGGAACTTGGCGGTTTTGTGTGGACTACCATGCCTTGAATGCCATTACCGTCAAGGACAAATATCCTATTCCGGTTATCGAGGAATTACTGGATGAGTTGGCGGGTGCTATGTTCTTTAGCAAACTCGATCTGCGCTCTGGGTATCATCAGATTCGAATGAATCCGGCGGATATCTACAAGACGGCCTTCCGCACTCATGATGGTCACTACGAGTTTTTGGTTATGCCTTTCGGCCTAACCAATGCCCCAGCAACTTTCCAGTCTCTAATGAATGATCTATTTCGACCCTACCTGCGACAGTTTGTTCTGGTATTCTTTGATGACATACTTATCTACAGCACTTCGTGGGAGTCTCATCTGCAGCACTTGAGGTTGGTTTTCTCTATTCTACGGACTCATACACTTTATATTAAACGTTCGAAGTGTTCTTTTGGAAGTCGACAGGTGGAATATTTGGGCCATCTTATCACCCATAATGGGGTGGCCACCGACCCTGCCAAGGTGTTGGCTATGACGGCCTGGCCCGTACCCACTTGCGTCAAGGGCCTTCGTGGATTCTTGGGCCTAACAGGATATTATCGACGGTTCATTCGCCAGTATGGTATTATAGCCCATCCACTTACTGCCCTGCTCAAAAAGGGGGCCTTCAAATGGACTGCAGAGGCCCAACTTGCTTTTGATCGTCTGAAACAGGTCATGGTCACAGCGCCTGTCCTTCTTTTGCCAGACTTTACTATTCCATTTGTGGTGGAAACCGATGCATCCGACACCAGTTTAGGGGCGGTCCTCTTACAAAAGGATCGACCGGTGGCATTCTTCAGTAAAGCCTTATCTGGCCGCTCATTGACTCTATCTGCTTATGAGAAAGAGATGCTGGCCATTGTTCATGCAGTAACAAAGTGGCGGCCCTACTTATTGGGACGTAGGTTCATTATACGCACAAACCATCAGCCTCTAAAATATTTTCTTGATCAGCGGATGTCCACCCCTGCACAACAGCGATGGGTGAGTAAACTGCTGGGCTATGATTATGATATTGTTTACAAAAAAGGGGCTGAAAATACAGTGGCAGATGCCCTCTCCCGCATGCATACAGGGGGTACTTGTTTAGCTCTCTCAGTGCCCAGTTGTCCGTTTCTTTCCGACATTCGACAGGCATATAGGACTGATCCACACACTCAACATTTGATTCAGAACCTTCGGGAGCATCCTGCTAATGAGCCATCTTATACATGGCAGGATGATATTTTGCTGTGGAATGGCAGGTTATGGGTGCCGGATTCGGGGGACTTGCGTCGGCGCATTATTTCTCACTTCCATGACACTGTGCTGGCTGGCCATGAAGGCACATTTCGGACATATAAAAGGGTGAGTCACAGTTTTCTTTGGCCGGGAATGCGACGTGTTATTCATGCGTATGTGGCTGCGTGTGACACTTGTCAACGTGCTAAGGCAGCCACCACTTCCCCTCAGGGTCTGCTTCAGCCGTTACCGATTCCTGACCAAGTATGGACTGATGTGTCAATGGATTTTGTCGAGGCCTTACCAGTCGTGCAAGGAAAATCTGTTATCTTTGTGGTCGTGGACCGCCTCTCCAAGTATGCCCATTTCAGCGCCCTGAGTCATCCGTTTATTGCGAAGATGGTGGCGGAAATTTATGTGCGTGACATAGCGAAGCTTCATGGCATGCCTCGAACTATTGTCTCCGATCGTGATAAGGTATTTCTATCTTCATTATGGCGTGAATTCTTTGCTATGCAAGGCACTGACCTCCACATGAGCACGGCCTATCATCCTCAAACTGATAGCCAAACGGAGGTTGTTAACAGGTGTTTGGAACAATATTTGCGGTGTTTTGTGGGGACTCAACCTCGTAAATCGTTGCAACTACTTCCATGGGCCGAATGGTCGTATAACACGGCCTACCCTACCCGGACAGGATTGACACCCTTTGAGGTGGTTTATGGCCGACCTCTGCCTTCTGTCCTTACCTATGTGCCTCAACGCTCGTCAGTGGCCGAGGTGGATTACTTACTTCAATCACGAGATGATGTCTTACGGCAGCTCAAGGCTAATTTGGCCTCCGCTCAGAATCGTATGAAACAAATATATGACCAGAAGCACACTGACAGGGAGTTTCAGGTGGGCGATTTGGTATATGTGTATGTTCTTCCTCAGCGCCAGACATCTTTGTTTCGGACATCGAATGCCAAGTTAGCTCCACGATATCATGGGCCCTATCATGTGGTGGAACGAATTGGGCGCGTGGCCTACCGCTTGGCTTTACCTCCAGACTCCTTGGTCCATCCTGTCTTTCATGTTTCCCGCCTCCGCAAGTTTGTGGGTGACCCTTTGTCCGTGACAATTGACGGTCCCCTCCAGTTATTTGATTCGCCTGGCCCCGATGCGCCTGTTCCAGCCTCGATTATTGACAAACGTCGGGTTCGGCGGTCTGGTCGTATTACTACGGAGCTTTTGATTGCGTGGCGTGGTCAGCCCATCGATGACGCGACATGGGAGTTAGAGGACATCATCATGGAGCATTTTCCAGAGTTATCGCCTTGAGGACAAGGCGACCAGTGGAGCGTGGTGGATTGTTGTGACGTCAGGCCAGGCCCATGCGACCCACGTCACTGGCCCATCACGATAGCCATTAGGATATTTAATTGAGCCGTATCTTATTGTAATCAGACCTGTTTAGGCTAATTGTTAGGTAACGGGCTGAATGGGAATAATTAGTGCCAATTAGTGGCCCATCAGATTGGCCAGATGACCCTGGCGCCATCTGCTCTCTTTAAAAAGGAGGTCGTCCTCCTCATTTGAGTTATGCAATCAATCAAGTCAATTTAGCTTTTCTTCTCTTTCTATCTCCTTTATCGATTTGGTACCTGTGACCCTTTTGGGTCACAACATCAGCCTATTGAACATATATGCCATCCTTACATTGAAAAACGTACTCCCTCAAAATCTCAATCCAAAAGTATCTCTACTCATTAGAAAACCAAAATGAACTAAAAAACCAAAATGAACTGATTTTAGTACGTTTTTGTTTTCTAATGAGGACATATATTTTTGGATTAAGGGATAAGCTATGCCAATATTCCAAAACCGTTGATCATTGGGGGCCCTGCCAATTAACTGTTTTGGAATGATGAAGTAGCATTACGACATGATTTTCAATGTCAGAATATTATTACAATTAGATTCTTCCTCAACGTGGTACTTTTGGCAATGTGGATTTAGACCCTGTGATTTTAAGAATCGCGTGATTTATTTAAATCATGCGTTTGACTTTTTTTTTGGTACGATTTGATTCTTCCCCAAAATCTCACCTCAGAATGACGCGATTCTGATTATAACGTGAAAAGGGGTCGCCCAAAATGACAGGCCCGACTCTATCATTTGCTAGATCACACAAGATTCTTTCAATAGCGTGATTCTAAGAATCACACCTCTAAATTCAAATCAAGGTTGCCAAACACACCCTAAGAATATTGTTGGACTTTAAGAATACAACTCAGTTTGTTATGAGATTTCTATAATTGGCGACATATAATTATAATGGTACTTATAATAGATTCTGAGTATTTGTGACATTAGGGGTATCATGAGGATTGGTGTCTTTTCTTTATAAAGAGATATTCCTCATAAATTTATAATCTCTGGTGAGAAACAATGAAGACATAATTTATGGGATCTTAAGAATCCAATTAAGCTTCTTATGAGATTTCTACTCTTGGAGATATCATAATGGAAATTACTAAGGGTAATACTTTTTAGCACCCCAAAATTTCTCAATAACACCCACTTTTATAAGTTCATTGGAAAAAAGTTACTTTTTCTAGCATGCTCAATAACTTCCCAATGGTACATTTTGATGGTAGATGTCCACAGACAAAAATCTCACTATTTCTGTCACACCTCGGGCACCGCCCGATTCGAACCGAAAACGGTCCAAGAGTCGAACCAGCACACGAGGGCCACGTTAAGAGATATAGTGGAAGACTTATGCCCCTCTTACGGGTGGTCTCACTAACAGAGTTATGCATAAACAATTTTGAACAAGAGTAAATAAGATGAATAAAGGTAGAGTCTAACTCAAAGTAGATCGACAAGTCATTAAACCCACAAAATATCAATTTGAGCCAACACACTAGCTCGAATCAAAAGGGTCTACAAGTCTTAATATACTAAATATAACAACTCCAAAAGATAAACTAATCAAGTCTAAGGCATCCACACCCAATCCCGCTATCTCTACGTTCACTCCTCAAATAGAGGATTCCGTCTGTCTGCGTGTCGCACCACACAGCCCCAAAACAAAATAAAGAAAGAGGGGTGAGTATAAAACTCAGTAATAGTTTTTATATAATTGACAATAATAAAAAATCATAAGGCATCATAACATAGCTGAAAATCCCTAATCAACATGATTATCCCATTATCTAGTCATGCATGTAATACACATCATCTTACATAACCATATCACATTCACATGCTATCATATCACGTATCCATCAGATAATCCTGCATAATGATATCTCATTCACATACTTTCATCTTGATCAGGCATTCATATCTCATACATTCACCTTACATAACCAAAGTAGCCCAACTTGGTACATTCATGCTTTTACATCTCAAAATTTCACCCTGCATGTCCAATGTAACCAAAACATGGTACAATCATGCATTCATATCTCATAAATTCACCATGCATATCCAAAATAACCAACACATGGTATAAGCATGTATAACATCACAATAAGCATGTATCATCACAATGGTGAATGCCTCCATCAAGGAGTAACACAATCTACTATAAAGGCAGGATACAATCAAGGCTCGAAGGCGTATCATGGTCCGGTTCCTATACAGGAACAAGGGGGTGGTCAATCCCAATGTGCTGCTCGCCCTGGACAATCCTGGCCAAGGATGCCCGAATTTCAAATAGAGAAACTAGAGCAGGTGTGTTAACCCTGGGTAGTATCCTACGGTAGGGGAGAGCCCGAATCTCATCCTGAGAAACTAGAACACGTGGTAGTTGGTGCACAAGAGCCTACCACCCGAGGGCTCAATGTCCGGTTTATCATTCTAAGATGAAACCCTAAGAAATCATAGCAAAATATTAACATTTATTAAACCCACCATTAGAGCCTTAAACAAGAACACCCATTCAAGTAAAAACTATTAAAATAAGTCATTCGCTATCCAAAACTGAGATTGAAGAACCCATTACCTTGATTTGATGAGAGAAACCTTGAACTACCTTGAATACCTTTCAAACAAAATGCTTTTATATTAATACTCTATTAATCATTATTAAGCTTTGAAAAACAAATGCTAAACCTTAGATCTAGGGCCTTTTAAAAATATAGACATATAATTTTGAAGATTAAGCTTAGTAGATAAGTATAAAATATTAATTTTTATGCTTTCAAAATGTATTAAAACATTAAATGAATCAAGATTAAGAAATGATTAAAAGATTTTTAAAGAAAATAACAAAGATTAGGCTAAATACCTTTAATCCCTTCCTCTTTAAGCAAGGGGAAAGAGGCTCATAATTCTCTCAGCCAAGCCTTTGTTCCAAATTGGGAAAGGGCACAGCACTTTCATTTTATAGAAAATTTGGAGTAGCCCTAATTAAAGTTTGGGGTAAAAATAAGGTTTTTGGCTAAAATTGGATAATTTGGAGATTTTAATACTAAATTAAGTCCAGAAAATTCTGAAAATTTTTGTAATGACTTTATGTAATGTCTGGGTCATTTTGGTCATAAAAACCTAATTTTTGACGGCGGGGCCCGCCGGGGTCCCGTCAAACCCTAATTTTTGAAAAATTAGTAAAAAATCGGAAAATTTCCAAAAATGCAGGTTTGATCTAAAATCACTTAAAACTCATTATTGTGAAATCAGATTTGATTAAAACTATTGTAAATTCATTTATTTTCGAAAATAACCTAGTTAAATCGGAAATCATTTAAACCACACGATTAACCAATAACTAATATTAAAATAAATCTCTTCAAACGTTAGGGTTCTTACAATTTCATAGTTGCATTTTATTGACAAACATAAGAGTTGATGTCAACCGTTTCATTAAGTTCAATCTGTTAGTAGGGATCCACCGTTATATATTCAACGGTAGGGTCCGATTATCAGGATCCTCAATACCATACCGTGGAGTTCTTCCAACAATATCATAATGTGGTGTTACTCATCATCAGTAAAAAAAACTTTGGGTTCTACTAAATAAGTGGCATTACTACTAAGTATGTGGTGTTAGTGAGAAAAAATAGGATGCTGAAAAGTCTTACCCAATTTCTAATTATTACTCTACAATTATGTTGGGTGTCAAGATTGGTCTCATTTTATATTGGGTTCTACTGAGTATGTGGTGTTACCCACCCCTCCCCCCAGTGCACTAAGATGCCATCTAATCAGAGGTGCCACACAGTCGAACCTGGGACCTTTCCCTAATTTGGGAAATACCACTCATCCAGCACGCAACTGGCTGGATGGAAGGTACGGAGATTGATTTAACATTGAAACTAAAATCTGCAATTTTTTCTAAGGAAGTAGAAAATGGCAATCTCCCTCTTGCATCTGCGGCAAGGGCGGCAAAGAGGACAACGACAATGACGACGGAGGGGATGGAGGTTGGCTGAAGGATCTCCATGAGTGTATATGGAGAAGAGGACTAGGATTTGTATCTGTATACTAGTGTATTGGGGTGTAGAGAGGTATATATCTTAGGTAAGGTGGGGTGTGGACGGCTAGGAATTAAGATGGTATTCCATGGCAAGTAGACCTGTCTCATCACGCCATAGGGTATGTGCAAAGTTGGCATTATAAATGTTGGGATTGAAGGCTATAGTGTAAGATAAATTTTTGCTATTATTCTGATTTAGCAAATTGGATTGTCTAGGATATGCTAATAAATGCAAACCATTGACCTTTAATTCGTTTGTGCTTTGATTTCTCATATGGAAAATTGTGTACGCTAGGATATGTACTAGCTGAACCCTTGTTTCTAGGGATTCAATAATTTGCATAATCTACTTAATACACCCTAACAACAATTCAATTCCACTTCTACACAAAATACCAGTGTCCTTTCAAAATCCTCTATGTTTGCTTCTTGTTCCATTATTTTTCTGATGAACCATTAAATTTGGAAATAACCCAAACGTGTCCCATGTCGTGCGACTTGGGTTTGACAAGAAAGAACAAGGTGCTTATAGACTCAATGAGGGAGCTGTAGTCTGAGTAGCTCACCACCCCACGGGCTGGCCACTCCACCTCCCGATAGAGTCCACCATCTGAAAATACACGGTCAGTGGAAATCCCCCCACCGTATAAAGGGGTGTGTTGGCTAAAACGTGGGGTGGTGGACTACTAATATGGGGATTGTACCCAGCCGAGCAGGTTGTTGGTGTGGGCGGAGAAGTAGACACACCACATAGAGGGAGTTGGAAACAAGTGGGAAGTATGAATGAATATATGACGGGGGTACGCGTAATGTCCCAAGTATTACTAGGCTTCAAAATTATTAGGAAAAGGATTTAAAAAAATAAAAAAAGGAAAAGAAATTGGAAATTGACAAGCAGATGTCTTCGGTGAGCCGACAGGTCACTGACAGTGTGTAAAATGAGGGCGGTAGACTTCAAAACGAGTTCAGTTCGATTTAATGAGCTATAAAAGGGTGAAATCTAACCCTAAACTCATTTCATCTTGGATAGAAGCCATGGTTTCAGGGAGAAGGATCCGATTTGAGTGGTTTGTGAGGGAGGTGAAACTTGGACTTAAATAAAAAATTGGATTCTGCATGGGCAAGGTGTGGTACGAGAAGAAGGTAGTAAACTAGGTAGGATCTGATCCTATGAATAGTTCAGTGTTTTGTGAATATCATGGAATGACGGTTAAGTGATATGGAAGAGAAATTGGTGGAAAGTAAGATGAGTTAATGTGTGGAATGATGATATTTGTGTTTATTTGAGATTATATGTGGAATTTTTTATTAGGTGTATGGAATTTGGTTTGTGATTGTTATTGAAGCTGATTATGTTATGGTGTGACTTGTGGATTGATTTTGATTAAGATTGACTAAGATCGGCTAGCCATGAGACTACTACTAGGGTAATTTTAGTTTAATAAGTGGAATTTTATTAAGTATTAATATTTAAAGATTAAGGTAAATGGATTATGGGAAGAGTGAAAAGATAATAAGATCTATATCATGAGTTGGGAATGGAGACATGGGTGAGATGGTATGATGAACTAAGGTATTGAGTGGGTTTGTGTATGATGGTAGATGTGTAATGGAATGGTTTAGACTAATGGATATGTTTGTTGAGCTAGTACGTAGTTGTAGAATGGAGACTCAGCTTTAAGGGTTGTCTAGTTATTAACCTAACTCCAAGGAGTTATTGAAGGAACTGTCAAGCAACCATCGGCTAGCCAAGAGCCTGCCAACAGTGTTAAGTGTAACACCCCAAATTTTGGAAAACATATTTTAGATGAGTTGGAATATAGTTGCTATCGATCCTTAATCCCCAAAATGATGAAATCATTCATCCGGGACTACATTTTCAAAACATCTGAGGTAAGATTAATAATATATTCTTCGATAAATCATAATATTGGCCTGAAATCTTCAAGTGCGCAACCATATTGTCTATTCCAAGTGTGTGATAAATTTTCAAGATGTAGGCTCTCTTACATCAACGATAATGTAAAGCACATCAAATATACTCACTAGCCTCCATTTTTGTGCATGATCTTCACGAATTACCTGAAACCAAACAAACAGGATCGCTGAGTATTTTCATACCTAGTAGGTCAACTAACAATAATACTTTAGTTAATTAAAAATGATATAATTAATTATATCATTACACTAATAATCACTAACAACGAATGTCAATCATGCATCCGATTCACCTAGAGTCCTAGGCATTCATAGTTGTTCTATGATAATTTTTTAGGTTTCTGAGACTCCCGAGTCCCTAAAATTTTTTTCTAGGCTCTTCTTCCTAGCCCTTCTAAGGGACTTGCTTTTTAAGGCATCTCCACTCGATTCTATTTCAGGTTCTCCTGCGTTCATGTCCTAATTCTATATCTTGTCTCAAGATATACTTTACAGTATTGATTCCCTTGTGGAAAAGTTCTTGCAACATTCTACTTTCATTTGAACTCTTTTCATCCACTCTATGAAAGGTAGTTCCGAAGGGAATTCATAGTCCCCTCCGATTTAGACTTTAGGCACCATGAATTTCGTCGCAACCCTGCATACATTATGATCTTCTATAGATCTAAGCCCTCGATACGACCAACCTTGATAGAGGTATTTGTGCCTCTAGCACTTCAGCCTTGCTCGTGGTAATTTCTAAAGTGCCTTTGACACACATGCCCTTGCGACTCCCATTGTGCTTTCCAACTCGCACTTTTGCCCATGTGGCTTGCCAGTTTCTTGTCTAACTTCTGGTAAATACTAGGACAAAAGTTTCCCTAACCTTCTATTCAAGGTTCCTATTCTTGAACCTAGGGTGCTCTATCCTTGAGTTCACCCTAACTAGTGTATTTACAGAAGATCATAGAACCTTCTGGTGTATCTACGTGTTTCATATTCCTCTACTGCAACATTTTAGTTACTACATTTTTTAGTATATTGATTATATCTACTAGACAATTCTTGTACAAGGACAACCTTTGTCCTATACTTCCTCGCTTCGTAACCACAATTCCTATTTGTAGAACCTTCTGGTGTATCTACGTGTTTCATATTCCTCTACTGCAACATTTTAGTTACTACATTTTTTAGTATATTGATTATATCTACTAGACAATTCTTGTACAAGGACAACCTTTGTCCTATACTTCCTCGCTTCGTAACCACAATTCCTATTTGTAATTGTAAGTCAAAATAACATCACTCATGCATTCATTATATATCATAATTTATGCTAGATGTTCTTAATTCATCTAATTCTGGTTCAAATATAATCATGCTCTCACATGGCAATTCTTCTCAATTTTCCATGATGTGGTGTCTTCACATGGTGTAAGGTTCCAGAGAAATGTAAGTAATTGAATTGCAATTAAATATATAGTTTTGCAATTTAACGACAATTGGGATCTTTGTCGGTGGATAGGTTGTCATTAGAAAATGGTAGACCAGCCTGATTAGGTCTTTTCATGTTTATCTCTAAGAACGTTATAAATATGGAACTAACCTCATGCTTTACATGCCCTAAAAACTTGAAGGACTCAAGAGAAACTAATGTTTTTAGGATTCAGGTAGGAAGCTAAATAACTGTACAATAGAATCGAGATCTCCTTGTTATTGGCTTGGAGTATCAATGTATGGTCTGAAGAATTGTATGTTTAAAAACTATTGCATACTTGTTGGAAGGAATTGCATGAATTTATGGAATTTGCATGTTTAGAAGTAAGTAAATTGATTATTTATCTTAATATTGGGCTTCCTAAAAACATGCGGGTTGATGATGCACAGATCACCGGTTTCATTTCAAGCCATCTCAGGTTGCTTTCTTACAATGTAGAGAAATTTCGCGCCCCCAAATTCAAAACTTTAATGGATTTGGGCATGTCCAGTCCTGAGGTTGTGGAGTTGTTGCAAAAGACTAGACGAATCATTTCTTGCGTGTCGGGTTGAATTTCTCCGGTCGATTGTGTCCAATGACAGAGAGCTTATTAAAGTGATTAGGAAGTCTGTGTGGTCGCTGACTGCCTCTGAAGATCTGCAAACAGATGGCGGCTAAGATCTTCAGATTTAAAGAGCTTGGTGCTTCAGATGAAAGGATCAAAGCACTCATTGCCAGAAATCCCAGGCTTTTTCAGTTGAAGACCGACTCGATTGACAGAGCCATTCTTAAGGTTGATCATGAATTGGGCATCCCTCGCAGCTCCGGTATGTATTTGTATTCTTTATCCACTTTGTGTACTTATAGTTTGTGCTGTTCAAATAACTGTTAATATTTTTTTTGGTTTTCTTAGTCACTACAATTATTAAGTTCTGGTAGCTAGCCTATTGTTTAATCTGTTTTCCCTTACCATTCGTTTGTCCTGTTTTTCATGTTCATCATTTCCCTTGACATCTTTATCAGATCTTAGAAGAGGTTTGAACAGTGAGACCATGTTGAGCGGTCTGATGTGTGTGCTTTGACGTCATTTGAATTTTTGATGAAATAGTCTAGTGAGGTGCCTACAAATAGGCCACTGGAATAGCCACCCTAATTATTTTCGTATTCCAGTTTACACATGTCAGGATATTGCTATGCCCGCTCGTATGGTTCATGTCCAAAACTGGTGTTTCATATCTTGACTGATGAGAGATTAATTTTCAGTCTCTTACATAATTAGCTTCCCTGACGCTGTTAATTTAATAATGCTTGGTTCTGTTATGGATGCAAATGCTCAAAGTGCAGGGTCCTGACAAGAACGCCCGGCAATTCATGTGGATTGTCCTTTACGCATGTGAATATTGATGCGGTTTACCGATCCAAAAAGAAAGAGAATATTGATGTGGTTTGAGCTTTGTTTGATGTATAGATTTATGATTGAGAGTTCAATACATGTTTTTACTGTACACGCCTCAAGATTCATCGGATCTTATCCTTTTGTTAGGCAAAGATTAGCTTGTTTCAGGCATTTAAGTTATCACTCTGACCAAATACGGTAATGTCATCCAATATATAAGTAGATATGGATCGGAGTGGTTAGCAACTAAGCAAAGCATATCACATGAACATTAACAGCGTAATAGACCAAACCTTGAAATGCATGTCTAGTAATGTCGGTGAGTTGAAATTGTGCCTTGAATATGGAAATTCTAAGTCCTTATGCAAAAGGCAATCTGAATATGTATTAATCGCAGAACTGGCATCGAACGATAATTCACTGGTATTCTTAATAATGGAAACAATTGCCTTAATGTGGAAGCACTTCGTATGTGGTTTTCACATATACTCCCTATGTTTTAAAATATTATGTACATTTGAAAAAAATTTCATTTTTATTGGACCATGAAGCCTACAAGGAAGTCACATGATTTCTTCTCCTTCCCGTCCAACTTGTATGCTCGTTCACAAACCAAATTCAAGTCAATACCTCCACGTTTCTTCCAGTTTTGGAAAGAGGAAGTCACGTGATTTGGCAAAATATACAAAGTATTTTGGAACAGTCAATGTTTCTAAATATATATAGTATTTTAGAATGGAGGAAATATTATTTAAGTAAAGAACTATACTAAAATAAAAAAGTGAAATAAAATAAACTATAGCAAATGCGGTTAAGCTTTTCATGCAGGTGGGTGTTTATGGTCGGAGGATAATATACTTAGCCAGAAAAGGAAATGTTGACATTTTTTTGGCAACCCAGACGCAAATGTTTTAAGAAAAAAATATCATCTGCTATTTTTGAATTTCGACATATTTACTCAACATCCTCCCTATGGAAAAGTTTAAATGAGATCGTTCTCATATAGCTTGCATGAACCCGAGTATTAAGATCGGACAGCGGTGATGATTCACACTTATACAATGATTTGACACCTGCCATCAAATCTTGATCTGATGGATGGAAATAGGTTGACTCATACAAGTTACATGAGAACGATCTATGTAAATTAGCCTCTATCTATATATATAATATATATGTATATACATATTTTTATAATATAATCATGAGTAATTCAGACGCGATGAACCTACTTCATCATTAAAATATCGTCGATCAGTTGGGCCCAATAAAGTGGGTCCCAGCGATTGATGGTGTTTTAATAATGAAGTAGCTTCATCATGTATACATTTCAATGCAAGTAAAGAATTTTCGCACATACACATACTATAACCAGTCTTCCGATCCTTGAATATAGTAATACTGCCATCCAACATAGCTCCAACACAATATAGCACAAAGGTGTACCAGAGGAATTACGACCAGACGAGCTTCCAAATTGATTCGGATGATATAATAATTTGGAGACTCCATATTTGTTCTTACTCTACTCGATCAAATCAAAATCAAGTAACACGTTTTCCTAACCATTTGAGGTTAGCAACATATATCTCACGGACCCGTCTAGCCCAATCAACTTGGTCACTAAAATCACGTTACCACCAAACAGATTTTGCCACATCAACAGAGGGAGAGAAGAAAGGGCTGAATAAAAAAAATTACAAATTTACCTGGGTCCCCCCACCACATGTCCCTTGGTCATGCTTCCTGGTCACATAATGTTAGCCTGGAAAACATTTTCCTATATCTTACACCTCTATTCTAGCCTGGTTTGTGTCTGTGTTTTGATAGACCCCCTACTGGTGCTACGCATATTAAAGAGGTGGTCTGCCATCGTCTATGTTTTCTTCTATTATACTGAACTTTGGGTAGCAAAAAAAAAAATGCAGAACGCCTGGAATTTTTAGTTTTAACATATTGGCAGTACGGCCACAAGCTAGTTCAAAACATAATGAGTGAGCAATGTAGATCCAAAATGAATGCTCCCTCCTTCCTTCTTTAGATGCTTCATCAGGAAAAGAGGTAAAAGAGGTCAGTCCATTTTTAGATGTTCCAATCAGGTAAATTTAAGTGGATTTTGAACCTCTTCTTCCCCTCATTTGTTGAGTTTCTACCATCCAATAAAAATCAACATTATTTCAGATGGAGCATCTAAAACAGGATGGAGGGCGTATTTAGTTACACCAATGTAGAAGAATAGCGGATGTTGCAATCAAGCTAACTCCAATGTCAAAAAAAATCTAGCCAACATCAAGATAATGGGTACAAAAATCAACGTTTAAATGCACTACACTTCTATAAAACTTACCAGAGAGAGAGAGAGAGAGAGACTTTTCATTACTAATGTTCAGAAATTTGGAACTCATACATGAACAGTTTTTTGTATAACTTAATGTACTCATTTTGTAGATGAAAAAAAGTAACAATGATAAACATCAAAAAGAAAATCAAATCCCTCCAACTCGACCAACAGGCTATGTGAGCAACAAAGTTTAGATTTGAATAGCCTTTGTAACTCACAGTACGTATTCCTTTCCTCATTCCAATCACAAACGAACCTCCCTGGCCTGCTCTTTACTCTATTGCCAGGAAAGCTAAAATCATATGCTTGATATACACTTCCTTTTATTAAAAAATAAGTGAATTTCGCCATGCACATCAAGAACATGAGGAAAGAGGTACCACTTGGGGTCACCAGCTCACCAAATAAATCAGAAAAATGTGGTCTCGCCATTAGGACTGCACTGCAAGCCTCTGAAGATGTTCAAAAAATACTTGCAGGCTGACATCATCCGTGAATATCACATCAGAACCCGGAGAAACCTCATGCGCAGAGCTGTGAGTGGTGGATGGATTCAACTTTGCCAACAGAAATCTCGCCTACAGATTGTAATTACCATATAAAACCATAAACAAAATATTCCAGATTACTTGCTCTATGTATTATATATCTTATCCACAGCACTTGTAACGCACAGCATAGGGGTAGTCCACTTATTCTGAATTTTTTTTTATCTAAAACAGCAACAATTGCTTCCAAAATCACCAATTTTTAGAACTCAGTAGCATTCACTGAAAAGCTTTTCCCATTACAGTTCAAAAGCAAAATGGCTTCCAAGCCATTTCGGTTTCAGCCACAATTCTAAGGACACAAATATTTTGCTGGGCACTCTTGTTGCCACTATACCCAACTTTTTTGCTCATTGAATCCAACTCAAATAACTAGGATTCCCCACCCCCTTGCTGCTTTTCTTGTACCTGAACAAACAGCCTCTGATTAACCCATCCCTATCATAACTAACCACACTGTACATTAATGATCAAACGACCGATATCTTATTATTTTCTAACTGTAGTTGCATCTTACTTGAAAAAAAGGTGCAACCATTTAAATTAGAAGATAATTAAGGCCTGGAATTCAACCTCTCACGGTTCACATGCAATAAAATTTCTTAAGTTACACATCTAGGTGCTTCAAATTCAATCTTGATGAATAGTGGTACTGCAACTCTCAAAAGTCAAATCTAAGTCCTTAACCAAAAATGATTCAGAACCAAAAATTTATGGCCTACATGTAAGATATGTTTTCCGCTTGTCTTAAGTTTTTAAACCTCGTGTGTTTCTAATGTGGATATATGTGCAATTTCTCTTAATTCCATTTTACTTAGGTAACCAAAAATTCCATTATACTTAGGTAACCATTGATGCCTAATTAAAATCAACAAATTTTTCCGTCTAAATAATAATAAAAAAATAACCACTTGACCAGGTCACTCACAGGCTCTCTGTTCAGATATGAAAAAAAAAAAAGAAAAGCTAGAAAAGGACGCCGACCTGGGAACCATGTTGATCACAAACCACCAATCTAGGCACAGGGAAGCGTTCCCTGATTATCAACTGTGCATCATTGTGGGGGGCTTCCAAAAGTTGTTTAAAATCCTGTAAGAAAAGGCAATTAACATGAAGTTTGATAGTATAGTTCTTGGATGTAATGTAGAATAACGTAAAATGCCAAAAAAAAGGTATTCAAATCTTAGATCAACAAATTAGTGTCACAATATAATATGCTAAAGCCGCCAGTACGCAGAGCAAACAGCTTGTAACAAGTATCTAAACCTACGTTTCAAAAGAAGGTATCTAAACCTTCGTTTCAAAAGAAGATGGCACAGCAATCAACAACAAACCTTCGTTGGAGATTATGACTCCATATTAAAATTTACAGCAAAGATTCTGCTCCACCATTCTACTCTTATCATTAAGCAATTCTACGTCTACACATAAGCGTCACTTTGTAGATTGAATATTTACAGATAAAGATTGTATTTGTGCTCCACCACTATACCCTCATCATCATTAGCCCATCCTACGCTACAAGTGCAGAACATAATAAATCAATCCTAGACCTCCTTGGCATCACCCTCTCCTGGCTCAAGCTAGTCTAAACTTTAACATGCCAGCTATGAACAGATGGACCGAAACATATATCATCCATCTATCTCCATCTTACCTGTGTTCTCATATGTCAAAGTAAATAAACTGGCATCATTGGGCCCAAAAGGTCAAAACTTTGGATACTCTACGGAAACAATTGCCCCAATAACAATGCTTCTATGATTTAGGTAAGAAATTACTATTAATGGAACTCTTGCCACTAACCATGGGTATTTGTACATTACCTTATAGTCAGCTTGATCCTGATATCCCATGTTGCGCCATTGTGCAATTGTCATTCCGTGAAAAATGACCACACTAAAATAAGCATCAAGCAGGAGTATCCGGTCGGCAGCAATGGAAGCAACATCCAATAACGTAGGGGAAGGAGGTAAATTGAAAGAATATGAAATTAGAGAGGGCTGAATCATCACAACAGAGTTTCCAACATTTTCACGATTTAATAGCATACGGAAATAAGCTGTCTCATCAGGACTGTTGTTGAAAACCTACAATAAGCAAATTGTTAAAATAAATTATCAATATTCTAAGCCAAAACTAATCCTTCATGAGTAACATAAAGTCCCTTGCCGATAAAATATGAGTAACTTACAGAAAGCACTATCAATTGATAAGCCTTAGAAAAAGTTACTTCCTATGTCCCAAATTAACTGTCCTACTTCGTTTTCCAAATTGGTTTAATTTAAGATCATTTTAAAAAACCATATAGAACACTTTTTTCTGCTGAACTAATAGAACACTTAATATAGGACAGAGGGATTATATCACAATCTATCAATAGCTCATGTCTTACACTTAACATATTAAATGCT